>JBCFYV010000003.1:61818239-62020010 GCA_039000515.1 Timema cristinae | reverse complement strand
CACCGTGGTTCGGATCCCACGTTAAACTGTAGGTCCTTCATTTCATCTCACAATCACCCTACCATTACACATTAGCGTAAGTGCGTATAATCCGAACGGGTAGTAAGACGCGGTGCTAATAACAATAATAATAATAATAATAATAATAATAATAATAATAATAATAATAATAAACTTCCTCTCATCAAACGAAATGTTAGTATTCCAACTGGTTCTAGCGACTTTAATTTAGATACAGTTTAGTACATGTGTATGTGGAGCTAACGAGGATTAAACAAAAAGTTATTAGACTTTTGGCGTGTAGTGTAGTGGTGGCCAAAACTTTGTTTGTGTGGGAGACGGGAGTTAAATTAAAAGAGGGGATTTTGAGTGACTTGGCCCTGAAATCAAAGAGCGGTTGGAGAAGTCAAACGGACGGTGATACCAGTTGAGGTTTGAAAATCGGAGAGCTACCCCAGGAAGCTATTTTGTGTGGACATTTTTTTTGAAATTTGGAAGCCCTTAAAAGCTATTTAGAGTGTTCCTCGGCTGTAATTTTCAAAAGTGAATTCCTCTTGAAACTATCTGGAGTTTGATGTAAGACCATCTTTCAGCTTCATTTTCGAGAGTATTAAAGGGAAGTAATTGCATTTAGGAGCTAGGGGGAGGGGGATATATATCCCAGGGTCTGATTCTCCCTCAACACCCCAATTTTGACAACACTGGTTATAGATTTATTATTATTAATCTATCATAATAATTTTAGACTATTACATTTTGTAACTCAACAAACATGCTATATTCTAAATCCCTTTCTTCTTAAATAACACCTAAGGCTAAGAGATAATTTTTACAAATGATTTATGAAAAATAAGGTTTCTTTAAAACAGTATCTACCCAACTTTTGACAGTCATTCACCTCTTTCAGGTCCATGGCCTAACCCTGGTGAGTCGATTTGCAAGTCATATGATACTATAACCGAGTGTTTATAATAGCAAAAATGTTTTCCACTTTTCCTTCACTCAAATGCGGGTACACTTCCTCTAAATATAACCTCCCTAATCCGTAAAACTACTAAAGTAATTAGTACATAAGCGTATAACCCAAACGGGTTAGTAGTAAGAAACGGAGTTAGAAAATCACGTATTCATACGTCAAGTTATCTGGTCTTCAGCTGTCACTTTTGATAGATATTATCAATATCTGTAAAATAACACTATTTATATTGGAAAATAATATCAATTTTTAACCACAGTAAAATATGTTTTAATTTTATTAGAGGTCCTTTGAGTGAAAATTGCACTATAGTTACACCCAAACAAAATAATAAAGTAAACAACATTGTAAACAGCAGCTTCACGAGATTATATTCATCCAGTTTGCGGTCGATCTCTATTTGCGCGTTTTGCTGCGGCTTTTCTCGGCACTTCTCGTCGCGTGATCCTTCCTCCTGCCCCCCTTCTTGTTTCCAAGGGCCTTCTGACTCTGAATCTCGCGCCCCTTGGGGGTGACTTGGTCCCTTGACTCCTCCAGTAGAGGCAACTCGATGATCGACCTCTGCAGCTCCGTGGATGACAGCTGGTCGGGCGACACTCCCTCACCATGCTTCGACGGAGACAAAAAAAAATTTAGAAAAAAATCACGTATCGTATACCCTGATTTGGGTGGCAGCCCATTTTGGAAGGCCTTATTTCTTACCAGAATCCAACTGCATAGTAGTATTTTGGTAGGATAAAAGGCCTTCTATAACGCTTATAGGTACCTTTCTTGAAGGCCTTATTTCTTACCAGAATATTATTGTTTAGTAGTATTTTAGTAGAATAAAATCCGCCTCGATGTCGTAGTTGGCTAACGTGCTTATCGTGTTGAGCTCGACTGTTGAGGACGGGGAGATCGAGGTTCGAATCTCGGTCGGGTGAACTGGGGGTGGTTTTTCCTAAATGGTTTTCCACTCTTCTTCCACGCAAATGCGGGTTCACTTCCTTTAATTCAACCTTCCCAATTCCTAAACCCTTAGCGTAATGATAGTACTTAAAGCGTATAACCCGAACGGGTAGTAAGACTCGGTGCTAAATATTATTATTATTATAGTAGAATAAAAGGCCTTCTATAGCGGTTGTAGGATGTCCTTTCTGGAAGGCCTTATTTCTTACAAGAATCCTACTGTATAGTAGTATTTTGGTAGGATGAAAGGCCTTCTTTAGCGATTATAGGAAGTTCTTTTTGGAAGGTCTTTTATCCTACCATAATACACTACACCCCCTTAGTTTTTCATATGCATATATATATATATATAGGCTATATTTATTTTTATAAAAACGATACTGCCATATTTCGTCAACATTCTATTAGACAACCCCATGGGAAAATTAGGTTTCCATGCCCTTGTTGGTTACGATGTTGGGTCGCAATGAAGAAGATATTTAATATTTGTAAAACGTGTGTCGGGGGGGTACAATAGGTTGGTACTGATGTTCTTGCACTAAATAATAGACGTAATCTTTGTAAGTCGTGTGCTGATATGATTTGTCATAATATGACACATAATATCAGCACACTACTTACAAAAAGTGCGCCTATTATACAGATCGCTAAGTCTTGGCTACTTAAATAATACGTTTTTTTTGTCGTTGATTTATTTGTGCCGCGATTGGGTATTAATTATGGTGATGCGGGATTTTATTGTGATAACACCCTGTGATTGAGCACTCAGTTATGTGATCTGATATGTGATTTTTATTCTTATGAAATGAGCAAGACTTTTGATGTTCCACATGATTTATTTAAATGATTTCACCTTCGGTACTGAATATATGATATGAAATGATACGTTTTTTTTTGTTAAATTACGGATTTTTTTGGGTGTAATATTAGACGTTACGCGTTCTGAGTGCTGTGTACTGTGTATATTTATGTTAATACTATTAATTCATACGCACAAGCTGCTTATATATGACTTACCCCTTGCTTCTTGGACCCCTTGTCACCAGTGTTAAAACTAACTAATAGGAGAACTCCTGTTGGTGACCTGATGTTGGGAGGGATGGTTTCCTATTGTGTAGAGGGAGCCAGCATGTCAAATGATTTTTTTCTAATACAACGGAGTTAATCTTTTAAAGATTTTTTTAAGGGTAACATATTCAAATTATTTCTGAAAACGCGTGATTAACCATAGATGAAGTATTAAAAGGAAATTTTTACATACAGTTCTTTAAAGAAAAATACACTTCATCCATGACATTTTGAATATATGATAGGGGTCCAAAACATTATCATTACAATACTAAGGCCCCCTATAACGGATCCATTTTTACTTTAAATTATAAAATAAATATTATTTAGTACTAAGTGAATTACACTAATAGCATGGCAATTGAATTAATTCTACAAGTTATATACAAGAGCTACATTAATCATTAATGAATATCAACACATAGAACCGCGTCGGTGACCACATGGTCTAACGCACTACTCTTGCAGTAGACTAAACTGCCGATGACGGGGAGATCAAGGTTCGAATCTAGGTCAGGTGTATTTCTCCAAAATGGTTTTCCCTCTCCCCTTAACGCAAATGCGGGTACACTTCCTATAAAATAGCCTCCCTTCTCCCTAAAACCATTAGCGTAATCGGTACATAAGCGTATAACCCGAACGGGTAGTAAGACGCAGGACTAAAAAAAAATATCAACACACAAGTGGTCTATTTGAGAAGATTATTGGAGAAGGGGGGTGCGGCGTGTCCTCTGATAGCGATGCCCGTGAATGTGTGCGTGCATAAAAGACACATATATATCTTTTTTTTAACACCGCGTCTTACTACCTGTTCGGTTTATACGCCTATGTACTAATTACGCTAACTGTTTAAGGGATTATGGAGGTTATGTTTAGAGTAAGTGTAGGCTACCCGTATTTACGTGGAGGAAGTGTGGAGAACACTGTTGGAAAAATCACCCTCTGTACATCCGATCGAGATTCGAACCACGATCTCCCCGTCATCGGCAGTCTAGTCTAACACGAGAGAGTAGCGCCTTAGACCATGCGGCCACCGAAGCGGGCGTCACACCTGTTGTTTCTCCGGCTCGTACTTGAGGATGAGGACAGGCTGTAAAGGTCGCGGTTCTGGGAGAATCATGGCCATCTTCTGTCTGGCCTCCATTTCACTCAGACTAATTGCGGCCTTGCGGCCCTTGCACAGGAACTGAACCTGGGACACAAACAATTATAATACATTCGCAGTAGGAGTTACTCTCTTAAATGTCTTTTTTCCTACCAATCTCCTAATATATAATAGATTTATGGTAGGGAAAAAAGGCTTTTCAGAAATCAATTATTATGCTGAACAGACTTTACACTACAATTTTTATAGGAAATACCTTAATTGACGACTAGAAAAGTTACTAGACTTATCTTCACGTGATCATACGTCAAGTCATGTGATCTGCAGCTCTCAGCTTTGATCTATATTCTCAATACGTAAGCTAGTAAGTAGTCCTGTGAACAGTAGACCTACCCACTTTGGGGGACGCATGGCCTAAGGCACTACTCTCGTGTTAGACTAGACTGCCGGGAAGATCAAGGTTTGAATCTTGGTCGGGCGTACTTAGGGTGATTTTTCCAACACGTTTTTCCACTCTCCATCCACGCAAATTTGGGTACACTTCCTATAAATATAACCTTTATAATCCCTAAAACCATAAGCGTGTTCTGTATATAAGAGTATATCCCGGACGGGTACTAAGACACGATGCTAGAAAAAATAAAACATTGGGTAAACTCAACTTACTAGGATAACCATTCAGAAACAACTGAACATTTTCAGATCATAAGCTGTGACCAGTGTTGCCAATTCGTCAATATGGAATTATGACTTACCAAGTGTGACTTGGAGAACGTCTTTGTTATGGAAGGGATAAATTAAAACATGTTTTTTTAACTGAGTTATTTCCGTATTATTTTTCAATTTCCTACATTTTCGCCGCCCCCCATCCCCCCCAGAGCTTTCCGCCCTCGGGCAAAAATGCGCGTGGTGTACTGTCGGTGGGGTAGACAGGCCCTGTTCGGCTGATGACTCACCAAAGGTGTCTCCATCTCCAGTTTTTCCAAGAGGTCCAGAACTTTGCCGATAAAAGACTGTATCAAGGTCAGGACATACTCCCTCTTGGCAGATTCACTGGCCGTCATATTGGCACGCAGATCCTGTACGGATAATATATTTCAACAGCGGCGTGTAGTGGAAAATAACCAGGTTAAGCAGAGCTTTTTTAAAAAAAAATTGAGGTGCACTTTTTGAAACGACTGATTATATCAACACACGACTTATAAACTAATTTAATCTGAGATAAACACATTTAGCTCCCGACTGTTAATTCATCATGGCTCGTCTACAATCAGTCGCACCCGCAAGACTTTCTTCTTCCCGAGGCAACAACCTGAAGACCCGCTTCGTTGGTCACATGGTCTAAGATGTCACTCTCGTGTTAGACTAGACTGCTGAAGACGGAGAGATCAGTGTTCAATCCCGGTCGGGTGTAACGAGAGTAGTTTTTCAAGAATAGTTTTCGTTTCTCCCTCCAAACAAATGCGGGTACACTTACTCGAAATTTAACCTTTATAATCCCTAAAACCATTAGCGTAATTAGTAAATAAGCAAATAGCTTGAACGGATATTAAGACGTGGTGATAAAAATATATATATATATATAATATATATATATATATATATATATATATATATATATATATATATCTGGAACAGTTTCAACTAACTCTGCTTAGCTTGGCAACATTTCACGACACGTCACTGTCATACACACTCCACCTGGAAGGAATATAATATTTCCGAAAGTATTATCAGCGAGACACGAGGAAATTATCTCTCTTCATCAGAGGCATAGCAAGTGTTGATGGCGCCCAGGGCAAATAAAAGAACGGCACACATTGAAAACCGTTCTTTAAAATTTGGCTTAGTTCAAAATGGCTACTCCTTATAATACCGGCTATATAATAATAAAAATAAAATACACTCCTAGTGTTAAATAAATGGTACGGTACACCGCACACACTTTTTTTTTCTTCTTTTAAATTAATATACTTACTCAGGCATTTGGAACTCAAAAGTTCATTGCCGCACCTACCAAAGTACGCCACCTATCCATATCTTGAGTTAGTTCTATTCAGTCATTACACCCTATCCCTATCTTGAGTTCTTTATATACAGTCCACCTCATTACACCCTATCCGTGTCTGATCTAGCTGTATCCAGTCCTCTCTTTACACCCTATCCCTATCTTGAACTAGTTCTATCCAGTCCCCCTCATTACACCCCATCCCTATCTTGAATTCTTTCTATCAAGTCCACCTCATTACACCCTATCCCTATCTTGAGTTCTTTATATACAGTCCACCTCATTACACCCTATCCGTGTCTTGATCTAGCTGTATCCAGTCCTCTCTTTACACCCTATCCCTATCTTGAACTAGTTCTATCCAGTCCCCTCATTACACCTCATCCCTATCTTGAATTCTTTCTATCAAGTCCACCTCATTACACCCTATCCCTATCTTGAGCTAGTTCTATCCAGTCCACCTCATTACACACTCTCTCTATCTTGAGCTAGTGCTATCCAGTCCACCTCATTACACCCTATATCTTTCAGGTCTATTCTAATGTTATCCTCCTACCTGTGTCTAGGTCTTCTCAAAGTTATCGTCTATTTGGTTTGCACTTTTTTATTAAATGTCTCTATATTAAGATAAAAACTCAAGATTTGTGAAACGAAATCATATACATTGTTGCAGAAACACTCCACCAAAGAGCCTAAATAAAATAATTTACAAGTTTATAGAGCCATTGAGTAAAGAGGAATATCATTGTCCACTAAAGAACATAACAATCAATTATTACAAATGTCAAAAAAACTCCATATTTGTATCCCAGATTGCGCCAAATGTCCTATGTGCCAATATACTGAATTGCAGTGGTGGGAAGGCCAAGGTTCGAATCTTAGTCGAGTGCACTAAATATGGTTTACCCATTACCTGTATGCCCATTACCTGTCTGCGATAGTGCAGGTGAATATCGACCAATTCACCTTCCTCATCCTTACCTCTAAGATTAATTCATCGATAAGCATATGTTAAACTCATAATATAAATTGTCTTCACTAGGGTGTGCGGTGTAATGGTCTTAATTCAGGTTTTAAGTGTAATTGTCTTCAGTGGGGTGTGCGGTGTAATTGTCTTCAGTGGGGTGTGCAGTGTACGTGTCTTAATTCGGGTGTGGAGTGTAATTGTCTTAATTCGGGTGTGCAGTGTGATTGTCTTAATTCGGGTGTGCAGTGTAATTGTCTTCAGTGGGGTGTGAAGTGTAATTTTCTTCAGTGAGGTGTGCAGTGTAATTGTCTTCAGTGGTGTGTGCAGTGTATGTGTCTTCAGTGGGGTGTGCAGTGTATGCGTCTTCAGTAGGGTGTGCAGTGTAATTGTCTTAATTCGGATGTGCAGTGTGATTGTCTTCAGTGGAGGTGTGCAATGTGATTTTCTTCAGTGAGGTGTGCAATGTGATTGTCTTCAGTGGGGTGTGCAGTATAATTGTCTTAATTAGGATGTGCAGTGTGATTGTCTTCAGTGAGGTGTGCAATGTGATTGTCTTCAGTGGGGTGTTCAGTATAATTGTCTTCGGTAGGGTGTGCAGCGTAATTGTCTTAATTCGGGTGTGTAGTGTAATTGTCTTCAGTGGGGTGTGCAGTATAATTGTCTTAATTCGGATGTGTGCAGTGTTATTGTCTTCAGTGAGGTGTGCAATGTGATTGTCTTCAGTGGGGTGTGAAGTGTAAAAGTCTTCTACCTAATCCAGACTACGTCATCCGACAAGGTCTGCGTTGGTTCGAAACGTAGTAACCAGTACAATGTGACATTACATTTTGATTCAAGTGTTGCGTAAAGCCTCAACGGACCTCATAAACAAGTTTTATTAATAAAAAAAACTAAATTGTGTAAGCATCAAATCATAAACCATGATTAGAATAATTCATTTTAGGAAAGTGGTTTTTAGAAGAGAGTGTTTTTCTTCTATTACGTAAAGTGTTAGATTATGAATCTTTATCCAGACAGGATCAATACCCGACCTTGCACAACAGTTCTTGCTCAGATAGGCAGCTATAAATTTAGAAAAATAATTAAATTTTTTTTTTGTTTAGCGTATGCTATGACATCAGGGTTTGTCGGCTCTACATTCCTAGTCATCTACTGGTAATGGCGGATATGTAACGTCTTCTGAGGTTGGGAACCATCTAAGTGAGGTTACTTCGTCCCTATGAGATGATGTGATTATAATGATTATGATTATGTAGGGCCAGTAGACGTCTTAAACCTAAATTAGACCTAACTAACCAAGTATTGGCAACCATAGGAACAGTTCCTCTTCAGGAAAAAGAATGTCTATGGTACCAGCCACGAATCGATCCCGGGACCACTAGACCAAGAGGCCAGCCATAATTATAGGGTACTCTTTGAAATAAATGTAGCTTCCCATCGCGTCTTACTACCCCTTCAGGCTATACGCATTTAATTAGCCCTACTCTAATGGTGTATAGTCGAGGAAGACAATATAGAGTGGAAATGTACCTGAATTTGCCTGGGAGGCAAGTGAGAAACCATTTAGGAAAAAATAAAAACCACCCTCAATACACCGGACCTGGATTCGAACCCCAAACTTTCCGTCAATGGCAATCCAAACAGAACGAGACCGACGATTTTAAACATAATGTCCACCGATGCATTGAAGCTATTAAAACCCGTATCGGTGATCGCATAATCTATCACGTCATTATCGTGTTATATTGGATTAGCAGTGATTTGGATATATCGGTGTTCGAATCCTGGTCAGCTGTACTGAGTTAAAAAAAAAAAAAGTAGGTGACCTGGTGGTCTAGGGGTAAGGTGTCAGACTTCTGTGTTGGGAGTCCGGGGTTCAATCCTCGGTCCCGGCACAGATTTATCTGATTACCAAACCCTTCCTTCACCTCTGACAAGACATCTTGTGAATGTGGGGAAAGCCAGGCCTCCACCGTGGTTCGGATTCCACGTTAAACTGTAGGTCCTCCATTTCATCTCACAATCACCCTACCATTACACATTAGTGTAAGTGCGTATAACCCGAATGGGTAGTAAGACGCGGTGCTAATAATAATAATAATAATAATAATAATAATAATAATAATAATAATAATAATAATAATAATAATAATAATTTAAAAATAAAAGTGTTTCTCACCCTTCACCTCAAGCAAATTAAGGTATATTTCCACTAGATTCTGCCTTCCTCGTCTTTACGCCATTTAAAGTACAGTAGCCCCATGGCTTCTTTGGTGCTGACTGACAGCTGACTTCTGACAGTCAACATTTAGGTATATAACTAAATTTTGACCGTCAAAAGCGACAGCTGCTAAACACATGTTTTTGCAGATCATATGGCTCGGCGTAGGGTTACATAATTTGGTCTGGTACATTCTCAAAGCCGTCAGCTCTCAGCAGTGAGCTGTCAGTCAGCACCAAAGAAGTCATGGGGCTACTGTAGTTAAGGTGTAGATGTAAGGGACTCAAGAGTAGGTCAAGTGCATTTGCAGTTTTTATATTAATACTTTTTTAAAACAAAATAAATCAAATATTGCTCCAATACAAACACATAGTTTAATTTTATTCACATGGTGATATCAACAGTTGTTGAATATCTGTCACGAGCATGGTTACAATAGATTACGAATTTTTTAAATGAAGTTCAATCTTTTCACTAAATTCCAAGATATTCAACAACTGTTGACATCACCATTTGAAGAAAATTCAACTCTGTTTTTCTACTGAAGAAACATCTAATTAATCTTGATCAAAAAAAGTTTAGCTATAAAAACCGCAAACATATTTTCACTAACTCCCGTCTTTCTCAGCTTAACTCTACTTTCTAGTTAAAATATTTATTTGTCAAAAGCTGTTAACGTTCCATGGTTTTTGAGCTTTCAGTGTTTAATTTCAACCAAAACGGATATTTCCTCCCCTTCGCATCAAGAAATGAACTTGAAAAATTACCTCTCTCCGAGTTTTATAATAAATTATATATTTGTTGCATCTATTTTAGATAAGAATTGAGCGTTTATTATTTTTAACCAAAGATATATATATATGATTCATCGATATACAATCATACACAAATCATGGTTTCCATGGTGATGTAAACAAAGAATGATTGAACCGGTGAACCACTGCGCTCACATCAGAAAAGCTGGAACTTATCTAGAAAAATCGGATTTTCGTTAAACGGATACTATTTTGCCGATATTCTGGACTCTTAACCCTTAAAATGAATGTTTGTTTGTACAAATCAGTCCAGGCGTTTACTTGTAATTTCAATTATTGAAAACGGGTTTATCCAATTATATACACATTTAATACATATTTATTTATCATACGTTGGGAAAAATACTAGAAAATATGAACAGGAAATTATCGCGTAAAAAGTTTACTATTATTTATTATTATTATTATTATTATTATTATTATTATTATTATTATTATTATTATTATTATTATTATTATTATTATTATTATTATTATTATTATTATTATTATTATTATTATTATTAGCACCGCGTCTTACTACCCATTCGGGTTATACGCACTGATGCTAATGTGTAATGGTAGGGTGATTGTGAGATGAAATGGAGGACCTACAGTTTAACGTGGGATCCGAACCACTGTGGAGGCCTGACATTCCCCACATTCACAAGTTGTGATTAATACACGTCTTGTCAGAGATGAAGGAAGGGTTTGGTATTCAGATAAATCTGTGCCGGGACCGAGGATTGAACCCCGACCGCCAACACAGAAGTCTGACACCTTACCCCTAGACCACCAGGCCACCTTAAAGTTGTGTTTAATTTCGTGTGATACTTTTAATTACTGTTGTTCTATGAGTCCTTCAAATATGTCAGGATTGCAATATACTGGCTTTACATAGACAGAGAGGGTGAGGTTCGAATCCCCGAACAGGTGTACCTAGGTGTATTTACTAGAGATGGTGAGATACATTCCTCGAATACCTTGAATCCTATTATATTAGAGAAATTTGAGATTGGAAAAATATCGAAAAGGTATATTTAATAAAATTATGAAGACCTTGATTTCAAATAGTATGAGTTACTTTAACGTATAGGTTTTAATACTTTTGATTATTTTATATGCAGAATGCGGGTGGGAGAGGGGGGACACAATCCCCAGGTCACTGCCTCTGGATCCGCCACTGACCATGACCTGGATATTTGGTGTTTAAAATGGGACTTGGTCTTTAGACGCGCAGTTATCAAAACATGTCTTGTCTCTTGCGTACCTGTAGACGTCGCTCCATTCTACTCCTTTCCTCAGAACGACGCAAGATGACGTCATAACGCTCCAAGACGCCCTCTATTTTAGCCGCGGGCACGCTCACGTCAGCGATGCAGTACCTCCTGCAGCGCTCCAAGAAGTCTCTGAAGTAGATCTCCGTTAACTGCACGACCTTGGTACGATCCTCACCAGACAACTTGGCACACAACGTGCCTGAAACCAGACATCGTAGTGATCCTGACACACGCGCCTGAAACCAGACATAGTAGTGATCCTAAGACACAACGTGCCTGAAACCAGACAGGGTAGTGATCCTGACACACAACGTGCCTGAAACCAGACAGGGTAGTGATCCTGACACACAACGTGCCTGAAACCAGACAGGGTAGTGATCCTGAAACACAACGTGCCTGAAACCAGACAGGGTAGTGATCCTGAAACACAACGTGCCTGAAACCAGACAGGGTAGTGATCCTGACACACGTGCCTGAAACCAGACATAATAGTGATCCTAAGACACAACGTGCCTGAAACCAGACAGGGTAGTGATCTTGACACACGTGCCTGAAACCAGACTGGGTAGTGATCCTGAAACACAACATGCCTGAAACCAGACATCGTAGTGATCCTGACACACGTGCCTGAAACCAGACAGGGTAGTGATCCTGAAACACAACATGCCTGAAACCAGACAGGGTAGTGATCCTGAAACACAACGTGCCTGAAACCAGACAGGGTAGTGATCCTGAAACACAACGTGCCTGAAACCAGACAGGGTAGTGATCCTGAAACACAACGTGCCTGAAACCAGACAGGGTAGTGATCCTGAAACACAACGTGCCTGAAACCAGACAGGGTAGTGATCCTGAAACACAACGTGCCTGAAACCAGACATAGTAGTGATCCTAAGACACAACGTGCCTGAAACCAGACATCGTAGTGATCCTGACACACAACGTGCCTGAAACCAGACATCGTAGTGATCCTGAAACACAACGTGCCTGAAACCAGACAGGGTAGTGATCCTGAAACACAACGTGCCTGAAACCAGACAGGGTAGTGATCCTGAAACACAACGTGCCTGAAACCAGACAGGGTAGTGATCCTGACACACGTGCCTGAAACCAGACATCGTAGTGATCCTGACACACGTGCCTGAAACCAGACAGGGTAGTGATCCTGACACACGTGCCTGAAACCAGACATAGTAGTGATCCTAAGACACAACGTGCCTGAAACCAGACATCGTAGTGATCCTGACACACGTGCCTGAAACCAGACAGGGTAGTGATCCTGAAACACAACATGCCTGAAACCAGACATCGTAGTGATCCTGACACACGTGCCTGAAACCAGACAGGGTAGTGATCCTGAAACACAACGTGCCTGAAACCAGACAGGGTAGTGATCCTGAAACACAACGTGCCTGAAACCAGACATCGTAGTGATCCTGAAACACAACGTGCCTGAAACCAGACAGGGTAGTGATCCTGACACACGTGCCTGAAACCAGACATCGTAGTGATCCTGACACACGTGCCTGAAACCAGACAGGGTAGTGATCCTGACACACGTGCCTGAAACCAGACATAGTAGTGATCCTAAGACACAACGTGCCTGAAACCAGACATCGTAGTGATCCTGACACACGTGCCTGAAACCAGACAGGGTAGTGATCCTGAAACACAACATGCCTGAAACCAGACATCGTAGTGATCCTGACACACGTGCCTGAAACCAGACAGGGTAGTGATCCTGAAACACAACATGCCTGAAACCAGACAGGGTAGTGATCCTGAAACACAACATGCCTGAAACCAGAAGGGTAGTGATCCTGAAACACAACGTGCCTGAAACCAGACAGGGTAGTGATCCTGAAACACAACGTGCCTGAAACCAGACAGGGTAGTGATCCTAAGACACAACGTGCCTGAAACCAGACATCGTAGTGATCCTGACACACAACGTGCCTGAAACCAGACATCGTAGTGATCCTGAAACACAACGTGCCTGAAACCAGACAGGGTATTGGTCCTGACTCTGGCAGATGGGATTTATTTTGCTGGTTTAGATGGTCTATTAGTGTCCGTATATACAGTCAATATTCAGGGGTCAACAAACCTCTCATTCTGACTGAACTGCTCATTATTTGTATACTAGGAGACTGGCTCACTCCTGAAACTGGACTATAACACAGTCCTTACGATATCCTCTATGCTATACAGAGTGTCTCATAACTCACCCATCAGTGCCGGTAACAGGAACAGTTTAAGAGTCTTTGTTGGAACTTGTTCCAAAGGCACCTGAACATCGAACACCCCCAACCGTGACACAGTCCTCACGATATCCTCGAACAGCCACAGGGTGTTCTTAACGAGACCCAGCATGTTGTCTGCGACCATGGTCTCGCCGTTGTCGATGTCGTTGTACATCTCGAACGCTTCATCAAACCAGTCACATACATGATCGGTTTCATCCTGAGAGGCCATTGGCTTCGAAACTGTGTTGTTTATTTTAATGATTGTGTCTTGTATAAACGTGTATCACTGTCACTATTCAAATCTAGGTTTTTTTTATTGGTGTTTTCAACATTAGCTTATTTAGAAACATTGACATAAAATGGATGAGTTTTATTATGAATATAATATAAACAAAATAGTTAACTTGTTTTGGTTCATTTCCATGGTTATCAGTGAACAAATAAAATAGTTTCTACAGAATGTTCCGAAAGTTACCGAACAATAAAGTATCACATACTACCTCGTTAAAGTTCTTCCTATAACAAAGGTTGGAAATGTCCACCACGGCCCTGAAGACGTCATGTTTGAACACGTCTCTTCATATGATAGGATATTAAGAGACGTTTTTCAGGCCTTTTCATGTGATATTATAATAGGAGAAGTGTCCAGACATGTCTTCAGGCCTTTTCATGTGATATGATATGAAGAAACGTGTCCAGACATGCCTTCAGGCTTCTTCATGTGATATTATATGAGGGGACGTGTCCAGATATGTTTTCAGGCCTCTGCATGTCATATCACATGAAGATACGTGTCCAGACATGCCTTCAGGCTTCTTCATGTGATATTATATGAGGGGACATGTCCAGATATGTTTTCAGGCCTCTGCATGTCATATCACATGAAGATACGTGTCCAGACATGCCTTCAGGCTTCTTCATGTGATATTATATGAGGCGACGTGTCCAGACATGTCTTCAGGCTTCTTCATGTGATATTGTATAAAAAACGTGTCCAGACATGTCTGCAGGGCTCTTCATGTGATATTATATGAGGGGACGTGTCCAGACATGCCTTCAGGCTTCTTCATGTGATATTATATGAGGGGACGTGTCCAGATATGTTTTCAGGCCTCTTCATGTCATATCACATGAAGATACGTGTCCAGACATATATTAAAGCCTCTTCATGTGATATCAGATGAAGAGACGTGTCCAGACATGTCTTCAGGCCCGTGGTGGACATTTACATCTGTTATAGGAAGTAGTCTATACTACCGACGACAGTGCAGAAAATGTATTTGCATGTAAGCGGCAAAAATACAGTAAATTGAAAGATACTATGAAAATAATTGACAAAAAAACACGTTTTCATCTATTTCTTCACTGTCAGAGATTTTTTTTCCCCAAAATACCCTCAAATAATATATTTTTCCAGCATTTGGGTAAAGTCATCATTCCATATTGATGAGTTGGCAACACTGATTACAGCTGATGAGCTGAAAATTTTTAGTTCTAGATTGTGAATTATAGTAAGTTGATTTTACGCAATGTTGTAGTGATAAGTGTTTATTATCTCTTGTTTGGCCGTTTTACGCAAATAAAGGGCTTCGGTGATTATTAAATGGTACCGTTTATTGTTTTGTTTGTATTATTAAACTTTCAAACAAGGTTTAACCTTCAAATAGTTATTATGTCTCATAAAAGAAACAAACTATCAAAATATTAACCAAAATGTTTTAATATAATCAACTTTTCATTAATTCCATTATATCTTATTGTTTTCTTTTAAAATACACCAGAATATTAAAAAAAGGTGACAACCCTCAAAATGGCAATTGTTTTTCTTAAAATCAAAAGGTTAATTTTCTCAAAATGTAATAGTTTTTAATTTTTTTAAAAATAATTTCTTAAATTATTATTATTATTATTATTATTATTATTAGCACCGCGTCTTACTACCCGTTCGGGTTATACGCACTTACGCTAATGGGTAATGGTAGGGTGATTGTGAGATGAAATGAAGGACCTACAGTTTAACGTGAAATCCGAACCACGGTGGAGGCCTGGCTTTCCCCACATTCACAAGATGTCTTGCCAGAGGTGAAGAAAGGGTTTGGTAATCAGATAAATCTGAGCCGGGACCGAGGATTGAACCCCGGCCACCAGCACAGAAGTCTGACACCTTACCCCTAGACCGCCAGGTCACCTATTTTCTTAAAGATTATGAAAACTACGTGAAATATCAACACAAAAAAAGTATAGTTGTAAATATTTTACAGAAGAACAATTTTTTTTTTTTTTTTTTTGTATCTTGCTTCGTTTTAGAAATAATTTTTTCTTATTTCAAGAGAAACAGAAAATAATTCTTCTCCCTCTACAATTCGTGATCACCCGATGCAATTTTATGTCATATATTGGTCCTATCAGTCCAAATCTTAAAATAATCATTAAAAAGATTTTTTTTTAAATCTATTTTTCTAATCTTAAAAAAAAGACCACGATTTTGTAAGCTTTGAACTTTTATTCTATTTCCCGTGGGAAGATTGGGAGTGAGGGGGGGGGGGGGGGGGAAGGAAGGTTGGTTGGTTGATTTGTTTGTTGAGGCACCCGTTTAAGTTTTCGCACAGGGCGCCGTAAACCTTAAGGCCGGCCCTGCTACCGACCAATAGTACGAATATAATAAAGCTATAATAAATGATTATTCATGGGAATGAATTCAATATTACAAATAGATGCACCAACGCAACTTTTAAACATGCGCCTAAATCAGCATTTACTAGAGAAAAAAAAAGTTTTTAGAGAAAATTGACGTCATTTATTCGCGTCCACTCAAAGAGTAGACGCAACTTATGAATCATATCGATTCAATAAATATTTTTATTTTATTTATTTGAGGTATTTAACATGTACTTTCTGAATTGTCTGATTATATCAGTACATAAGAATTTCTATGAGCGAGTGAGAAAGGGACTACCAATTTTGCCGGGAAAGGTACCTTTCAGGGTTCTTTTTACACGCCTCAATCGACATGGTACCGACGGCTTTACTTCCCCTCCGAAGGAAGTTGTGCTACGGATCTTTATCGCTCAGTAAAAATCTGTCTACCTTGGCTGGGTTTGAACCCACGAGCATCAGGTCCTGAGGCCAGTACTTTATCACAAGATCACCAAGGTCAACTTTAATAAACTCTAATGGCGGAATATAATAGCAATGCTTCATATTACACTTGATTTATTATAGTAATTAAGTTAATGACTAACAAATGAATTAAAAGAAAACACGTCTTGCCAGCAGCTTGTTTGCAACCTTGCCATACAAAACCTCGTTAATGGTTTCCTGATTTCACTTCGAATATTTACATATTCAACTGTTCTTTCATTTTTTATTTTACCTAAGCATGTTGCCCTTGCGTGGCGTTACAGGAACTACAGAGCGCGTTAGGTAACTATGCCACCTAGGCGGATGATTGCTCTTTTTGTTG
The DNA here is from genome assembly GCA_039000515.1 of Timema cristinae. Classification (NCBI taxonomy): domain Eukaryota; kingdom Metazoa; phylum Arthropoda; class Insecta; order Phasmatodea; family Timematidae; genus Timema; species Timema cristinae. The sequence continues at coordinate 62,002,934 of JBCFYV010000003.1, read as the reverse complement.
TGTTACATTCTATATAAACACGATGATTCAGAACTCCACGGACAACATTTTACAGAATATAGGAGGTACCAAAATAGGCATTTCCTCGCAATAAATTGTGGTTGGCGACACCAAATGGTGATGTCACTAGATGTCAAAGTTGGCGCTGTATGCACCTGGAGAGGTAGGCAACTCATCAATCATTATACAAGTAGCCTACCCATAAGGAATTGCTGATTCTCTCAGAGATAATGGTTGTTGGCCCTGAAAATGGCTGATATTGAGAGCTCAGAGGCATTTGGAAGGGAAGTGCTAATCTGTCACCATCCCATAGTCCCATGGTTTCTTTGGTGCTGACTGACAGCTGACAGCTGACGGCTTTGAAAAGTTACCATACTAATTTATGTATCCCTACGCCGAACCATATGATCTGAAAAAACATGTGTTTAGCAGCTGTCACTTCTGACAGTCAACATTTAGGTATATACCTAAATGTTGACTGTCAGAAGTCAGCTGTGTACTGTCAGTCAGCACCAAAGAAGCCATGGGGCTACTGTAGTGGTGTGGATGCCTGTGTGGGTTTGCGTGGCGTGTTGAATGTGTTGCCTACCACTCAGGGCCATACAGTGCCAATGTTGACTTCTCTAAGTGCCGCCATTTGGGGTCGCCAACCCCAAGCTCCTCACGTTGAAATACTTGTCACCCCTTATACCTTACCTGTATGATGATGTAAGTGGAATTTTGAATAGCCCTGTATATAGTGATGTCAACAGCTATTTAGTATAACCTAGCTATCAAGGGCCTACAATTATTTGATAAAAGAAAATTTATCAAATTTCATTATGTCAATGACCAATATTCAAGAATCGTTGTTAATATTTAAAGTAGAAAACTAAACTAAACGTATAACACTCATCTTAACTCACGTCCTCTACATCCCAATTTAAAGATAGCAAGCTTAACACCCGCTCTAACGCAGTTGTCGCCAAACGGTCGATCACGAGCTACCGGTGGCTCGCGGCGGCATTTTCAAAAGCTCTAATAAGACAAAATAACAATTTTGTATCCAGTTAGCTAGCTATTCAATTTTACATTTTGAAAGTAGCTCCTATATTCAATGAGTTTGCCGACCTCTGTTCTAGCGCGTTACTTTCTTGTTGGACTAGATTGCCTATGATAGGGAGATTCGAGGTTCATATACCAATAGGATCTAGTGAGGATGGTTTATCCTAAACTGTTTCCATGCAAATGTAGGCGCATTTCCTCTAAAATTGTATCTTCCTCATCCCTATTTTCTTGTTGTAATTATGAATACATTAGTTTAACCTTAGAACCCACTTCGGTGGCCGTATGGTCTAACGCGCTAATCTCGTATCAGACTAGATTGCCGATGACGATGAGATCGAGGTTCGAATCTCGGTTAGGTGTACTAAGGTTTTTCCTCCAAAATTGATTTCCACTCTCTCTCTCTCCACGAAAATGCGGGTACACTTCCTATAAATATAACCTTCCTCATCCCTAAAGTAATTTGAGTAATTAGTACATATGCGTACAAACCGAAAGGGTAGTAAGACGTGGGGAAAGGCTTACCTTGTTTGGTTCTACTATGGCATGTGTTATTTATTATAAGCCAGAGCCTTAGTTTATCCATTCAGGGCAAACCGGGTGTTTTCTGCTGGTATTAGGAAATTAGCACCTAACTTCATGTAATCACCCGCCTCGGTGGCGTAGTTGGCTAACGCGCTTGTCGTGTTGAGCTCAACCGCTGAGGACGGGGAGATCGAGGTTCGAATCTCGGTCGGGTGAACTGGGGTGGTTTTTCCTAAATGGTTTTCCACTCTCCCTCCACGCAAATGCCGGTTCACTTCCTCTAATTCAACCTTCCCAATTCCTAATCCATTAGCGTAATTAGTACTTAAAGCGTATAACCCGAAAGGGTAGTAAGACGCGGTGCTAAATTATTATTATTATTTTCATGTAATCACATCGTCAAGATATAAGAGCTCGAGAATCTGTGTAAACAAGAGTCATAATGATAATTAATGATGATAGGCGGGATTGGGAGGTGGGAGGAAAGTGGAATATTCAAGGATATCCGGGTGAGGAGTGGTAGTGGTAGGTTAAGTAATTAGCTATATATAAATTAATCCTTGGTTCTTCTGTAACCCATATACTAAATGTACCTCAATCAATAATATGGTGTGTGTGTTGCTGATTTTCAGCCGTCAGATTTCAAATGTTAGCATTAACGGGGATAATTCAATCGAAGGTCTGGCTATACGCTTAGTCTGTTTCTATATTTATTTTGACTAGCAGATCCATGTGCAAATTGCGTAGTACTTAAGTAAAAATATATATATATATTTTTTCTTTTATAAAGACAACAAATAAAACGCAAAGTAACGTACAGTTTATTTTCAAGAAAGACTGAGAACGACTCGTGCATAGCCCCACAACCCTAGTTGTTCCGGATATGCGTTAGGATAAAAGCGAGGTATTGGGGGTCGAAAGGTCGATAAACAAAATTGGAATTTTAATAGCGGTTGAACATTTTCAGGTCAAAACAATTATATAATAATCAAATAGCCGAAGCTATTATGTATGATTTTTAGTGACGAATACTCCATTTAGACATCATATTCTGAAAATTGAAAAATGACAATGACAGCTGGACACGGGGATCGAACCCCAGGACCTTTGGCTTAGTACACCAATGCTGAGCTATCCAGGATTCGTCCCGTGCCCAAGGTCATTCTTCAGTCATATTTTAAGGCAAAGTCTGTGATGGACGTGCGGAAATCATCGGCTACAAATGGTGTGATTCTATTAAGATCATGATCAGATAACGCAGCCATCTCCGACTCTGTAATTGGCTTAATGCTGCCACTTGTACAACTACCCGGGTTTGATTCCCGTATCCAGGTGTCATTTTTAAATTTTCAGAATATGAAATTTATATTAGTTATCATTTTTCAATTTAGACCCAATAAATTAGGTCGAGACTAGGATTGGCCAAATATACACTTTTGTATTAATGGGATGCTATGCTGAAAAGCTGAAACGTTGTCTTAGTAGAAATAAATGGTGGCAAATGGCATCGAGTACTTAATTACCTTTTTGTAAAAAATCAGGGTACACCGAGGTAGCACGGGACGCTCAAATTCCAGCAAAGGTATTGCAGAAAATATCATTTTCAAAGTCGAGTCACAAGGCAATCCAATAAGTTGATCTTCTTCATTAGATGGATCGCGTGCCATCACAGGACTCTACGTGGACGCCAGGTTGGGAAACTTTGCTCTAAAAGGTAGCTGTCTACTACTTTTTGTGGACAAATAGTTTTACTAACAATTAATGTTCATGCAATCATAGTTTGTTCAGGATTTTATATTTGTATTAATTTTATTGAATAAGTTGACAAATTAAGAGCGTTCATCATAGCAAACCCAAATCAGCTCCCGGATCGCATCTGCGTCTTTATGTTTGCGCGCGAGGTATGGGAGTAAAAGGGAAACTAAATAGACCTATAATGTGTCAGAAATGTGTGCAGTGCATTCTTATTTGAATGATTAGTCGAAATTTTCCGCGGTGACGATTGGGACAAAGCTACAAAGTTTCTTGTTAATAACTACAGTATGCCTTTACATATTATATATTATATATATATATATATATATTATATATTATATCTTAGCACCACGTCTTACTACCCGTTCGGGTCATACGCTTTAAGTACTAATTACGCCAATGGATTAGGAATTGGGAAGGTTTAATTAGAGGAAGTGAACCCGCATTTGCATGGAGGGAGAGTGGAAAACCATTTAGGAAAAACCACCCCCAGTTCACCCGACCGAGATTCGAACCTCGATCTCCCCATCCTCAGCAGTCGAGCTCAACACGACAAGCGCGTTAGCCAACTACGCCACCGAGGCGGGTCTATTATAACAAAAGAAAGATTTGTGCACAGTGCCTATCTGTCAGGCCATTCTAAAATGGTCAAAAAACTACCTTTTCAATGCATTAAAAAAAATCCAAATATCATTTAATATTCCAACAATGCTCAGAATTAGGAATTTCTATTAACTCTTCATCTTCATTAATGTTTAATCAGAAATGATATTATTTTCCTATATAATTGGTATTATTTAATAAGTATTGATAAAGAATATAAAAAGGGACAGCTGAAGATATCATGACTTGACGTATGGATACGTGAGAGTAAATATAGTAACTATTATATGTCAGAAAAGGAAACCCCCTTTTTTTAAAAATATAAATTGAATGTGGTATTCATACAAACTAAATATCAACCTTGAGTCTGTTTAAGGTCATTTATATGAGTTAAAAACATACGTAAACCGGTTTGGAAAGAGTCCCACTAGATTATATATTCTCATGTCCATGAAGTTAGATCCCCACCTTTAAAAATCCACTCAGGCCTCGGGGTTATTTTTTGCAACCTCTTTAATTACCTATCTCGGTCGCATGCAACATACAAGTTTTATTTTTGTCTCTCTAATCATCGTTACCCCTCTAGGTATAGCATATCCAAACATGATGGAGATAGCAAATAATAAAAAAAGATACTGATGATAGTAATAAGAATTAGTGACTGTAGATTAAATGTATTTTTATAGATAATAACTTAATAATAACATGCATTCGAAAGCCTTGTTTATCATGCAACATGTTGAGATACAAAATAATATGGGAGGGAGGAAGTAAGCTGCGTTTATTCATACCAACTTGTTTAGTCCAACATAATTGGCCCTCCTTTAGTTTTTAATTATTAGTCTACACATTTCTAGCCATGGAGAACAAAGTATTTAATTACTATTTCTTAATTTATTGTGTTGACAGGAGGTGTACTCTTGCAGAAAAAAAACCGTAAAAATGGCGGGGGATTCAAATAAATTATCTATCGCAGTAAGTGTATTTATCCTCTATTATTTGAATTCTTGTGATCAACTGAGCTAACGTTTCAAAGAATAGAATACTTTTGATACAGATCAATTAGTTTAACTGTGTTTGTTTTGCTTCCACTCCATGACCAACAAAACTATCAAGCCAGCCAACACAACCCAACAAAACATGTTGACACTGACCAGTCCTTCCAGCTCCATCATGTTGGCCAAAATCACAAAAAAGTTGTGAATGGTTTTATATTGTAAAGGCGCGTCTTCCCCATAGCAACATTTTAATGTTGACAAGAAATGTTAACTAAATTTTTTTTGTGTACAAGCCAGGCTCATCTGTTTTTTATATATATATATATACACTAACACACACACACACACACATACACACACCAGAAACGAGATTTATCTCCTAGATGTTTTTCTACCGTCGACTTTTACAACTGAAACACGACGATATAAGTTAGAACATATCTACAAGATCATTTTGTGATATTCGATCAATTGGTGATTGATCTGTTGTTGACGGAATCGGCCCTTGATGGTATGTTATTTGCTGCTAACTTAACTGAAGATTTAGTGAAAAGTAGGTTGTCAGATACTCAACTTTAGTCAAAAACAAGAGAGATCAGGGTCAAAGATCAAGGTCAGGTTTGATGACTGTTCGTTCAACTTAAACCAAGCCAAAAAAAGGTGTTATTTATGGGGAAAAGTTGATATAATTTTAGCGTTGATTTCACCAAAAATAATAGGCAAAATCAGTGTGGTTCCAGATGTCGAAGAAGAGGAGATGGCATTATCGAGGAAGATTTCAAGTCAGCCACGAAGAAAGAAAGGTAAATATAGGTAATTAAGTAGAAATAAGCTTTATTGCGCTATTAGCTGAACTAGACAACAAAGACGACGAACAAATAATAATTTTATTGTTGATTCAAGAACAACAAACAATCTGGTCAGATCCAAAATACAACAATTTATGATCAATACGGAGAAAATTAATCCAGTGTGAATCCAAATTGCAGAAAGAAAGATTATAGCGGCAAAAGTAAAAGGAAAATTAAAAGTGAACCTTGAAAACTCAAAAACAGTGATAAAGATAGAAGCGTTGATAGTAGATAAACATGCATTGCATCCCCACCCGAAACACTCCACGACCCCAATTAATGGGGTCACGACCCCTCGGTTGGATTTCACTGGCCTAGCCCAAGAAGTTTTTTGTAAAGTTATATTTACAACATACATTTGAATTTATATTTAGAAGTTTTGCATTCTTTTTTTTTGTCATCGCGTCTTACTACCTAATCAGGTTATACTCATATGTACTAATTATACTAATGAGCTAGGGATTACGAAAGATGCATTTAGAGGGATGTACCCACATTTGCTTGGAAGGAGAGTGGAAAACAAATTTAGAAAACCTCCCTCAGTACACCTGACAGGGATTTGAACCTCGATCTCCATGTCATCGGCAGTTTAGTATACTGTGAGAGTGATGCCTTAGACCATGCAGCCACCAAAGCTATTTCTTTAGTAATAGTGTTATTTAATAGTAATTTGTAATCTAATGGTTAGAGTTCCTGACTACTGATCCAGAGATCCCGGGTTCGATCTCTGGCACTTACAGATTATTCTGTGAAGCAGTGTGTCTGCAATGGGGTCAGGCTAATTAAGCCTCGTGAGGACAAATGAGGAGCTACTTGTAGGTAGGTAGCGGCTCCAGTCTAGAAAACTGAGATTGACTTTGTTGACCACATGATACAGATAACAATAATAAAAAGTGACTAAAGAGTAGTAAAGCAGAAGTATTTAAAAAGCAGTAGCAGTGAGCAAAAAAATAAAGCAGAATAATGTAAATTTAAATATTTGAGGTATAACCTCTACAGGATAAATTAGTTATAAAGTAGTTCCTTAAATAACTCTCTTGAGTTTGGCTTTTCTTTTATGATAAAAGTCGAATTCAAAACATTTATTTATTTATTTAGCACCACGTCTTACTATCCGTTCGGGCTATACGCTTAAATACTAATTACGCTAATGGGTTAGGTATTGGGAGGGTTGAATTTAGAGGAAGGGGACCCCGAATTTGCGTGGAGGGAGAGTGGAGAACCACTTAGGAGAACCACTTAGGGAAAACCACCTCCAGTTCACTCGACCGAGATTCGAACCTCAATCTCCCCGTCCTCGGCAGTCAAGCTAAACACGAAACTAGTGCGGGAGCTAATTACGCCACCGAGGCGGGTTCGACAAATATAGAATTGGCGCTTTGAATATACAACGTCCTATAGGACTCGGCTTGTAAGAGTTATTCAGAGAAAATAATTTTGGATTACAAGAGACCCGAGAAGGGTTATACCTACAAAATCAAGGGCAAATTTACAAGAAATTTTTCTGTTGAAAATATTAAAAGATAATAGTAGTATCGTCTCTATTTGGGGCCAACGGCTTTTCTTACGATTAACTCAATTGAAAGGGGGGGGGGGGGGGTTACAGAGGGTATAATAAATTTGAATATTCACACACACACAAAAAAATAGAATTTTGGTGGTAACTGAAAATAAAGATTAACATTTAAAACAAGTTTTTTTTATCGTATGCCATCAGGGTTTGTCGGCTCTACATTCCTGGTCTTCTAATTACAGTGATGGATATGTAACCGTCTTCTGACATCATGTAAGTGCGGTTACTTCATCTCTATGAGATGATGTGATTATAATGATGATGATGATGATGATGACGATTACGTGGGGCCAGTAGAAACCTTAAACCTAAATTAAGCCTAATTAACTAGACCATGACAACCATAGAAACAACAATTCCCATTCCTAAAAAAAACCAATGTTACCACCAGGAATCGATCCCGGGACCACTAGACCAAAAGGTCGGCTTTTAAAAAAAATATTCCTTCAACACAAAATTTTGCAGTTTTTCCCCTGTGCTCCACATTTTGCTACCATTTTGAGATATATACATATATTTACACTATTGCATACGGGCGAGGAAGGTAGAACACATAGAAAGTGTACCCGCAATTGTTTCAAAGGAGAATGGGAAACTATTCAGGGTAGGGTGGAGGGGACGGTAAATTTGGCTTGGTTGTGATTCATGACCTTCCTTTAGTAGGGAAATAAGACAAGGCGAGACTTACACCTTTATTTTGTCGTCGTATAATTTGGTATTGGTCCCCTTTTTATATCACCTCGTCTTATTGTTCAGGCTATACATATATATGATATTTACTCGAATGGAGTAGGGATGAGGAAGGAAGAATTTTACAGATAATCTACCCATCATTTGCGTGGAAGAAGACTGGGAAAACATTTAGGGAAAAAACCAACCTCAGTAGAATCTATCGGGATTCGAACACATATCTCACCGTAATCAGCGGGCCAGTCCAACAATAGAATGATGCCTTAAGGCGGGGTGCTAGTGAGCGCGAGTTTAGGGCAGTATTTTTGCAGTTTTTATAGCACAAACATCTTTTAGACAAAATAAATCAAATATTTCTTCTATAGAATCATAGAGTTTAGTTTTCTGCACAAGCTAATCTCAACAGTTGTTGAATATCTGTCATGAGCATGGCAGTATTTGGTGACAAACTCTTCTCTTTATTTAAAAAGTTTGTCATCAAATACTGCCATGCTCATGACAGATATTCAACAACTGTTGAGATTGGCATGTGCAGAAAACTAAACTCTGTTTCTATAGAAGAAAGATTTGATTTATTTTGGCCAAAAGATGTTTGTGCTATAAAAACTGCAAAATGAATGCCCTAAACTCGCGCTCACTAGCACCCCGCCTTAGGAGCGCGCACTATTGCACGTGGATCATCTTTGATTAAACCTTAATGGAGATAAAGGGTTGATAGAAGTTCTCAATACTGAAAATTGTCGGAATATTATGATATTTGAATATAAACTTCACTGAAAAGGCCGTTTTTGATCATATTAGAATGGCTTCACAGATAGGCCCTGTGCACAAATCTTCATTCTGTCATAATAGGGATATACTGTAGTTATTAACAAGAAACCTAGTCGCTTTGTCCCCCATCGTCACTGCTAGTTTCGTGTTGAGCTAGACTGCCGAGGACGGGTAGATCGAGGTTCGAAGCTCGGATGGGTGAACTGGTTTTTTTTGGGCCCTAAATGGTTTTTCCACTCTCTCTCCAAGCAAATACGAGTTCACTCTCTTTATATTCAATCTTCTCAATTCCTAACCCATTAGTGTATTATACATTTCGAGTAATCATTCAAATACGAATTCACTGCACACATTTTTTGTGGCATAGCTTGGGTCTTTTATTTTCCCTTTTAGTCCCATACCTCGTGCGACCTTCAAACAGCGGTCACTCGCCAAGCGCAACAGAGGCATAAGTGTTGCGGCACATATAGTCTACTAAATCAGAGTTTTCCCTCGGCTTCACTCGCATTGAAGTTAGATCAATTACTTTTTTCCAGTGAAACATCTATACTAGCAAATACTCAACTTCAGACACGTACTATGAGGCGAGTATTTTTATATATTAACGTGAAAAAGAGAAAGCAAATAAAATACATCTATGGTCACTCGGAGTATCTGGATAAAAATATAGAACATACATTAAAACTAACCTAAACTAAACTAACCTAGGCTAACCTATCCTAACCTAAGATCACTGTATACAATGAATAATATAGGTATGTATAGTATTTTATATAAAATATTACTATAGTATTTTCACTGAGGATCTAAATATACACCATATTCATGTATTGTATTTACTGTAATATAATTATATATACAATTTTGATGTATGCGATGGCTATACAAATTATATATATATAATAACTACACATACTTTATAATATACTTTATAACTATTAACCGTTCAAGGCACTGTAACGTGACACAGCGCGTGGGAGGAGAAAGGCGGCGTAAGGGCCAATCATATCGCTCTAAATGCGTGGTGCTCTGTACTGGGTTAGGAAATGTTAACACGCAGCCGGGAGATGAGTTGGGTCTGCTTTGATGCACGATACGCTCTTTAGAGTTTAGACCGTGTTTAGAACAGGTTTGTCCACTTGTTGATAAGGTTAGGTATGCAGTGGTAAGCGTACTATTCTCTTTTGTATTAGTATGCAATTTATGTGTTTGAATAAATGTAATGTGGCCTTTAATGTCACAATATAAGAATGACAGAGCAGCGACAACAGCCAGTCGAGTGTTTACCTGTGACACACAGTTTTGAAGACAAGTTTCCACACTTCTGATAATGTCACCGGTCAGCAGCGCTATGACGGGACGGGTATTGACTCTATATTGGTCAGGTTGTCCCAGAAATGCGCGTCTCAAGTGAACGTGTTTCAAACAGGTTTTCTCCTTCAAATACTTCAAATATGTGAAGAATATCGAAAAAAAAAAAAAATTGAAGACCTTGCCCTACTTTTTTAAATAAATTTATTCATACTTAAAAAACATAAATAAACTATTATATACTATTTTGTGTTTTTTTTAGCACCGCTTCTAAATACTGATTCAAGTTATACGCATGTGTACTAATTACGCTAATGTGTTAGGGATGAGGAAGGTTGAATTTAGAGTATATATACCCATATTTGCGTGGAGGGAGAAGGGAAAAACCATTTAAATAAAACAATCACCAGTACACCCGACCGGGATTTAAACCCCGATATCCCCATCATCGGCAGTCTAATCTATTGCGAGAGGGACGCCTCAGACCATACGGCCACCGAACGGGGCTATTACGTGCTTCACGTCTTAGTACCCATCCAGGGTATCCGCATATTCTCACTTATGTGGGTAAGGATGAGAGAGGTAGAATTTAGGGGAAGTGCTCTCGCATTTTCGTCGAGCAAGAAGAGTGAGATTCGTGCCCCATAGATCCCTAACATTGGTCAAACAAACAATACGAGATCGATGCCTTTATCTGTGTGTCCTCTGGTTCTGGTGTTAACTAACTGAAAGCGCATAGCCTGAATGGGTAGTAAGACGCGGTGATAAAAAAAAAGCCCACTAACAACTTAGTGTCTGAGCGAGTAATTTACACTAACATGTTTATTTCCAACCTGCATAGGCGAGGAAGCAGAATCAAAGTCAAGCTCGTCTAATCTGCTGGTTTGTCAATTACTGAGGGATTGGGTCTCGAATCCCGGTTAAGTCTACTCAGGGTGGTTTTTCATAAATGATCTTCCATCCTCCCTCCACGGGAATTTGTGTTCAATCCCTGTCAATTCAACCTTCCTAGTTCCTCACCCCTAACATATTAGTATAATTTAAATCTCGTAAAACCTGGACGGGTAGTAAGACGAAGGGGGTGGGGGAATAAACAACAAACAATGAGAATATTACAGTTTTTATCGAATTTTAATACTTCTTATTAATTAATTCGTTGTATTTTTTTATAAAAGGTATCATACCCCCACGCCGACTGGCACGTGATAATGTCAAAATCATTTGGTCTGGTTAACTGGTGACTAGGAGATCAGGGATCGAATCTCAGTCAGTAATATCAAGGGTATTTTTTATCTAGATGGTTTTCCACTCTTTCTACAGAAAGTGCGGGTTCATTTCCTATCAATTCTTCCTTCCTCATCCTTGCACATTAGTGTAATTCATATTATATACTAGCGAACCGAGCGCAAATTGCTTAATACTTGAGTAAAAGTAATATATATATATATATACCCTATATATACTATTTCTTTAGTAAAGACTTTGTATGGATAAAAGAAAATAAAGAATTTTCTCAAATGAATAATACACAAAGAAACGTAGATCTTTAGTCTTAAAGAAACTTTATTTAAAAATAGAAAATTTATAACATAGACATGATACGATCATATTTACAAAATGTTTGAGAAAACCTCAGTAGGCCTATAGACAATTTTATTTGTTACAGTTTCACATCATGGCCGCCCAGTGGCTCCAGAGATGAGTCTCAGAAGGGAAGGGCTTGAGGGAGGGGGGTGATTTCTTAGGGTAAGGTCTTAAGGGGTACCTTCCACCCGATAATGGCCCCCTCAGGGGTTCCGAAAATGCAGATGGGAGGAAAGGGAGAGAGGAGGCGAAGTGGGTGACCTTTTATACTTCCGGTAAAAAAAAATGTTGTAATTTTAACAGTGGTTGCACACATTCAGGTCAATACATTTTTATTTAAGTCCTTATTTGTCAACTTAGACTAATAAAATATGTCGATATCGGGTCTGATACACTTTCATTTTAAAGATATACACTTATATATACAATTCAAACGTGTTGTGAAACATGGTGGGGGAAAACAATTACCTCATTACAACTTTGTAAGGTTTTAGTGAATGTTGAACACTTAGTGCCTTCTATTTATTACATACTCTGATGTGAAAGTGTTTACCACGTTCCGTGAGATCTGAAGAAAATTGTTTAAAATAGCTACTTCCCACTACAATTTATCCTTTTCTTTCTTCCCTAACTACTCAATTTCACGATCGGGTAATTCCGTGTGGTTGCAGGGGATTTAATTAGAAAATGTATTTTATTGACGTGTTTACGTAAGTTACGTCGCGTCGGATGGATCGTAAAGCAACAAACAGATCTTGAGTTGAGCTTGATGCTGCGGACAAGTTATTCTCGATGTGATTCAAATGATTTTATAAAAAGTACCGGAGAAGACTTTAGAAAATCAGGTAGACATACAGGGTGACAAATGAACAAGTCGTAAGAGGAGTGGGTGTAAGAAAACCATTTTGGATGTGATTCTTCGGTACAAAGAAAACTGGATTGTAGACATACTTAGGAGGGACTGTCTTCTACACGACGTCATATAAGGAAAGGTGGAGGTAATAATTACGCTAATGGTTTTAGGGATTTTTTTAAAAAATTTCCAATCTAATTTGGCCTGGCATCTTACATTTTTAAATCCAGGCCTTATTTACACAGTATCAGAACAACAATTTCCTACTATTACACACCATCCAATTTATTTACTTCTAAACAGGTTTTGGCTCCTATAGCACCCACCTACCCCTTCCTATTACCCTCCCGTCCCGTCCTATCCTATTCTAATCTTATCCTAATCTTACAACTAGCTAACCTAAATAGCTTCTAATCCTCCGGGAATATCCATTGCCCCGATGGTACAAGGGGGCTGCAGAGAAGAGCTAAACATAATGAAAAACAACGCGTCATATGGCAACACCTATTTTAACTTTCAAATAAAATTGATCAGGTACTTAAACCTCTGATAAAAATGTGATGGATAAATACTCTTTATCTGGCAGATAAATGCTATCTGGCGGCCATGAGACGCACTTTTAGCTTATCGACCAGATAAAAATATTTATCAGCCAGGTTAATATTTATCCAGGGTGACCTGGCGGTCTAGGGGTAAGGTGTTGGACTTCTGTTCTGGGATCCGGGTTCAATCCTTGGTCCCGGCACAGATTTATATTATTGTCAAACACCTTCATTCACCTCTGAGAAGACTTGTATTAATCCCATCTTGTGAATGTGAGGAATGCCAGGCCTCCACCGTGGTTCGGATTACACGTTAAACTGTAGGTCCTCCATTTCATCTCACAATCACCCTACCATTACACATCAGCGTAAGTGCGTATAAGCCGAACGGGTAGTAAGACGCAGTGATAATAATAATAATATATTTATCCAAGAGTCATGAAACTGGCACTTATTAGCAAGTAATTTCAAAACAACACTTAGAAATTGTTATGATTGACAAGTGACCTTAAGTCACGACATAACTACAACTAACAACTAAGTACTACACGCATTTGGACGTGAGGCATACACAACTACTTATTTATTTTAATCTCCATTTGTGATCAAATCAAGACCCACCTAGAAAAGAAGGTAACCTTCCCAGCCATTCGGCCTTGAGGAAGACTGATTGACTATAATTGTAAGTTTTGACAGAATAAAAACAAGCAGGCCTACTTACATTTACTAATTACTAAACCGCCAATAAAAAAAACCTCTAGTAAAATTGAGCTATTCTCTTCCGTGGCCTGATGGTCTAGAGGGCGTCACTCTTATGTTAGACTGTCCTGAGGAAGACGGGGAGATTGGGGCTCGAGTCTCGGTCAAATTTAACGAGGGTGGTTTCCTAAAAAAAAAAATTGTTTACCATTCTCCTTCCAGCAAATGTGTGTAGATAACGTCTAAAATATTTCCTTCATCATCCATATCCCATTAGATTAAGCATCATATGTGTATAGTCTGAACAGAAAGTAGGACGCAGGGGTAAAAACAAATACTGGAAGAACGTCTAATAGTGCCATGGTGGCTCAACTGGAAGAGCAGTGGCGAGTTTAATTAAATGTTCAAGTTTCGAATCCCTGTATGTTCAAGTTTCTCAATTAAGTTAATTATATACATTTTTGATATTTTATGTGTACACAAGGATTGGTAGCAACTTACCTGATGAATCAGTGGGCAAATGGACTAAGGTGTCAGGCTCCTCTAGTTTGGTATTCCAGTGACAAGAAGGTAAAAGTTCGAACCTTGACCGGGTGCACAGGAGTTAGTTTTTTCCTAAACGGTTTCCCATTCTAACCTCCACACATATGTTGGTACATTTCTTATAAACTATATCTTCCTCATCCCTACCTCAATAGTTTGGTTAAAAATGTGTATAAAATGGATGGATGGTGAAAAAAATAGTGGTATACTATATATAAGCTACGGGGTAAGGATGTCGAAGGAGAGTTAGATAAATGTACCCCCATTAGTGTAGAGATAGGATGGTAAAAATTACATTTAAAAAATCTAATTTTGTAAATCATTTTCTATTGACGCGTTTTTCAAACTCTTATGCAAAGGCCTAGGTCTCCCATCATTGCTATCTCAAGTTCTGTGATCAGTTTTATAATATTCTTAAATCTTTTTTTACACTGTTCAGCATTAGGAACTTCTATCAACTCTTTATCTCCATTAATGTCTAATTAGAAATTATCCACTTGCAATATTGTTCGTGTAATTTACGATTTCTAGCCGACTGCATCACGGAGTTGATTGTAATGTGATGCACGCTATTAATTGGCCAATGTTCGCAATTGTTTTGGGGTACACCTTTCTATTCGAAACTCTCCTTGTTTTTTATGGTACTTAAGGGTACCCCCCCCCCCGCCACCCCCCTTCAAACCCGTTCGTAAGTATTGCCCTCCCTACTCCCTCACAACCTCTTCCACTCTCACTTTGGTTCCGGCATTTGGTTGGGAAGGGGGGGGGGGAGCTCCCTCCAATCCCTTTCATTAGTATTACTCCCCCTCCCCCTTTCACGACATCACTAAAAACATTGTTGCATCAAGTTATATATTATTATCTAATTCCAACAATCCACAACACGCGAGCAAGCTGTAGGACCAGTTCTATCCGACTGGACAACCCAATCAGTTACTATCGACACCTCCTCTGGATTGTTTCTCTATTTGCCGCCAGGGAAAGTCTACGATTTATTACACTCATATAAGACTCATCCTTCGTTGTCTAATCTCCTTTATTTGGCTGCCCGTTGGTGTAAGGTGTGGACGTGACTCTTCAACTGACAGTTTTCTGGTGTTACTGGATTAATCCTCATTAGTCGAAACTATAGGTGCGTATAAGTGTTAGTATAGTTATTACAGTTAAGTTTTGGTGTAGCCCCTCAACCAATAGCCTTTACCTTATTTTTAGGTTAAGTAGTTTTAAAATTACCAAAATACACGTTAAGAACTGTATCCTTCCTATTAAATTTGTTGCTAAGAATTTATTTTGAAATGATTGAAAAACATGTCATTAAATTTACTTATACATATATATATTTTTTATTTATTGTCGGTGACCTGGTGGTCTAGGGTAAGGTGTCAGACTTCTATGCTGGCGGCCGGGGTTCAATCCTCGGTCCCGGCAAAGATTTATCTGATTACCAAACTCTTCCTTCACCTCTGACAAGACATCACTTGTGAATGTGGGGAATGCCAGGCCACCACCGTGGTTCGGATTCCACGTTAAACTGTAGGTCTTTCATTTCATTTCACAATCACCCTACCATTACACATTAGCGTAAATGCGTATAACCCGAACGGGTAGTAAGACGCGGTGATAATAATAATAATAATAATAAGAATTTATTTAAAAATTACTTGAGTACACGTCATAAAAGATATGTAAATAATTAATTTTCAAAGTGACCAAATACATATCAGGAAACGTAATACCTATATATTTTTTTGGTAAATAATATATTTTAAAGCGGCAGAAATACATGTCATAAAATGTAGCTTCTTATTAATGTTTTGTAAGGAATCGATTTTAAAATTACTGCTAAAACGTCATAAAATATGTTTATAAAATATTTGAAAATAATTTATTTAAGAAAAATACCTAAACTTACATTATCAAATGTACCCATTATTTCAACTAAATACATGTAATGAAATTATGCTTTTGAAGTGCTGCTAAGAATTTATTTTAAAATGAACGAAATTCACGTAATTTAATGTCCTATTAAAGTTTTGCTAATAATTTATTTTAAAATGACCCAAGTACACGTCATGAGATGTGCTTAACAAGTTTCACTAAGGATTTATTTTTAAGTGCATAGCGTATTACTAACCGTCCAGGTAGTTCCACATATTTACACTAATGGATAGGGATGAGAAAGGTATAATTATATGGTATGTGCCTGTATTTGCATGAAAAATTTTGGAGAAACCATCTAGACTAGGGAATCAATACTACGTTAGTACACTTAGCCAGGATTCGAACCCTGAACTCTTTACCATCGTCTAACCCAGATATGACTAAGCGTTTACGGCCAGTGTACCACTTAAGGGCTAGTTGAATTCTGAATTGGTCTAGTGTTCCACCTCATATTTATGTGTTTTTAATGAGTATTAAAATATAAAAACTTGTTAAATATTATTAAACTTAATAAATGACCTACCCGCTTCAGTGGTCGAACGGTCTAAGGCGTCACTCTCGTGTTAGACCGGCCAACTCATGACGAGGAGATCGAGGTTCGAAATATGGTTGGGTCCGGCGAGGGAGGTTTTTCCCAAAATTGTTTCCCACTCTCCTTCCACGCAAATGCGGGTAGATTACCTCTAAAATGTTTCCTTCCTCATCTCTACCCCAGTAGAGTATTAATATATTCGTATAACCTGAACAGGTAGTAAGGCGCAGAGATAAAAACACTCAAATAAAATTGTAATCATTTTAATAATGACTACATAATGAGATGAGGGAAATTCATTAAATTTACAACGTCTTAGACCATATTAATTTCAATAACTTAAATTAAAAACATTAAAAATAACACCTTAATTGGGAAAAAAAGACAATACATTTATGTTAAAATCAAAAACTTAAAGGTGACCTGGTGATCTAGGGTAAGGTGTCAGACTTCTATGCTGGCGGCCGGGTTCGATCCTCGGTCCCGGCACAGATTTATCTGATTTCCAAACCCTTCCTTCACCTCTGACAAGACTTCTGTGAATGTGGGAATGCCAGGCTCCACCGTGGTTCGGATTCCACGTTAAACTGTAGGTCCTTCATTTCATCTCACAATCACCCTACATTACACATTAGCGTAAGTGCGTATAACCCGAACGGTAGTAAGACGCGGTGCTAATAAATAATAATAATAAATACTTAAAACAAGCTTTCCCTGATTGTTTGAACCATGTTGTATTTTTCTAGACAAGATATATTTTTATGTTCGGTTCATAACTTGTTGGGTTCAACAGCACACAAGTTGCACTTAAGTGCGAGCCAAGACGATTTATAGCCATTGACTTAATAAACTTCATGATGACATGACAATAAATGATATAGCTGTTGAAGTATATATATCTTTTTAAATAACCGTTTCTTACTACCAATTAGTGTTAAACGTTTATATACTAATTACGCTAGTTGTTTTATGGATTAAGGAAGTTATATTTAGAGGAAGTATAACCGCATTTGCGTAGAAAGAGAAGAGAGAAGAGAGGGGGGGGGGGACATTTAGGGAAAAATCACCCTCAGTTGACCCAACTGAGATTCGAACCTCGATTTCCCCGTCATCGAAAGTGCTGCTAATGCGAGAGTAGTGCCTTAGACCATGCAGCCACAAATGCGGTGAAAATTATTGACTTAAAAAAAATCATACCACTGTGGGAAAAGTTAGTTTGTTCATGTTGGCGTGCGATTGCGTGCCATATATTTCTCATCTGATGACTAAGTCCGTGTTCTCACTGGTGAAGGTGTCATCTGTTTTAAAGACGCCTCGGTAAAAATGTGTCCGATGTATTATTTTTACATCAACTTTATGATCGGCCGCATGGATAGTGTCCTTGACTCTGAAAATGATCCAGACATGTTTCACAGGTTTTTGTTACAACGCATCTTGCCATTTTCTCAACTGATGTCTCTTATATATTAGCTAATATTAATGTTATTGGTTTGGAATATTGCAATTATTTTTAGCGCTGCATCTTACTACCCGTTCAAGTTATACGTAGTCTATTTGTACTAACTACGCTACTCTGTTAGCTATGGGGAGGATTGAATTTTAGAGTAAGTGTACCCGCATTTGCGTGGAGGAAGATTGAAAAACTATTTAGGAAAAATCACCTTCAGTACGCTCAACCAGTATTCGAAACCCGTTCTCCCCACCCCCTCCCCCTATTGAAAGTTTAGTCTATTGAAAATGTGACACTTTAAACCAGGAATAAGCAACTTTGTGATATCACTGGCCGAATGTGCTTTAAAAAAAAATTTGGACCAATCTAAAAAAAAATTATTCGGTTTAAATTTCCACTTTATGTTTTTAATTTTTATGAACACAATTGTTTATTTTCGGACCAGAACAAAATCAGTCGGCGGACCGTAGGTTTCCGTCCGCTGCCTCATGGTATGCGGATACCGAGGCGGAGCTTGAACTATTGGAATAAGAATAAAGAAGGTACAACTTTAGAGGCAGCGTACCCGCATTTGTGTGGTGGTATAGTGGGAAACCATTTAGGAAAAACTACTTTCAACACAGCCTACCAGGATTCGAACCCAAGTCTCCCTGTCAATCCAATCTAACACGTGGGTGACGCGCTAGACCATGTGACCATCAAAGCGGTTGATAGTAATCAGCACAATGGCACTATAAATTATCAACAAATTCTTTAAAAAAATTAATTGATAAGGAAAAATAACTTTTAAATATTAGATTTGAAATAACTTGATAATTTTGTGGGGTGACCTGGTGGTCTAGGGGTGCTGTGCTGGGGTCCGGGTTTCAATCCTCGGTCCCGGCACAGATTTATCTGATTGTCAAACCCTTCCTTCACCTCTGACAAGACATCTTGTGAATGTGGGGAATACCAGGCCTCCACCGTGGTTCGGATTCCACGTTAAACTGTAGGTCCTTCATTTCATCTCACAATCACCCTACCATTACACATTAGAGTAAGGGCGTACAACCCGAACGGGTAGTAAGACACAGTGCTAATAATAATAATAGATATTTTGTGTACAAAAATCCATTTCTATTAGTCAAGTAATGATTAGAAATTTATAATATGATATTAGAAAGTTGATAGTATAATATTATCAACTTTCTAATCATTACTTGACTACTTATGTGGATTTTTGTACATAACACATCAAATATAATATTTAAAGTTTTCTTTACTTACTAATTAAACTTATATGTTTCCTTACTAACAAAACCATGAATATTATTAAAATTCTTAAAATGGTAAGTACTAGAGCATTTCATCTGAATTCTGAAACTTAAAATGATTTCAAGTTTTGTTGAGAAGTGAGCAGTGTGTGTCAGGAGCTGAAAAAAATATTTTTTAATCTGTCCATACACTACTCTATTATTTAGTACTTAAGGAGGGAGTGTAGGAAATGCGAGTTAAGGAAAGTGTTTTTGCAGTTTTTATAGCAAAACTTTTTTTGACCAAAATAAATAAGATTTTGTTTCAGTAGATATGTACAGCTTAAATTTATTTACATGTTGACCTCAACAGTTGTTGAATATATGTGATGAGTATAATGGTATTAGATGATAAACTTTTTAAATTGAGATAAAAATTGTCATTAAATTCCAGGACATCCTTGACAGATATTCAACAACTGTTGATATCCACATGTGGAGAAAATTAATCTCTAAGTTTCTACTGGAGAAATATTTGATTTATTTTGGTCAAACAAGTTTTGATATAATAACTGTAAAAACGATTACCTTTGCTCACTCGCCTTAAATCCCCACCTTAAGAGCCCATGTCACAAACCAGCTATTAATCGGATTATTATTGATAACGAGAAAATTGAGATCAGTTTAGTAGTTATTTATTTTTAACTTTAAAATAATTATTTTTAAGTTTGATTATATTGTAACTTTCCCTCAACTTTATGGGAAGAGATATATTGTGATTGTAAAAAAAAAATTAAAAAAAAATTTAACTCAAAATTTTGATAAATGTAAACGTTTCATGACGCTCTGAACCACAAAAGTGTTTTTCGTGATGCCATCTGCCCATTTGTCTTAATCTTAGCCTAGAGCCAAAACTATTTTACTGATTGGGCTAAAACTTTGTATTTAGGTTTCATAAGGTTCTCCCAAGAAGATTTTAGAATTATATAGCTAACCCTAAAATTAAGGGTAATTTACTTAAGGGAAAAAAAGAGAAAGAACCGATTTTCTCTAAATGTGTTCTAACGATTTTGATTAAAATTTGTATTTGGCCAATATTTAACTTTCCAAATAGAATTTGTAAACTCTCATTTTCACATGAAAATGACCGGGTACTTTACATAAGAAGAAATTTTAAATTTTGATCGTATTTCCGAAAGTATTTCAGATTCTAAGTATTTTATTAATCTTTGTAAATTTGTGATGCTATTAAAAATTTATCTTTGAGTCGTGATTGAGGCGAAAGGGGGAAATAGAGAACATCTAATGAGAAGAGGAGAGCAGGGAGAGTTGTATAAGTGCGTGAGAGAAGTGCCCTTGAAGTGTAAGGAAGTGTTTTTCCAGTGCGTAGCCTACCTTGTACCCATTGAAACATATGTAGCATAAACAGGACAGTGAATGTAAGAGAGATTAGGAAAGTGAAGGCCATGGGAATGAAGGCTGTGAGGAGCATGTTAGCTGTCACGAGGAGGAACAGGATCAGGAACGAAGTTATCCGGGAAAGAGTTGGGGTGAAGGGAGTACGCGAGATAGTGGAGGAAGCAAAACGAGGGCACGTAATGAAACTGGAGAAGGAGAGGATGTCAAAGAAAATATGGATACGCAGTATATAGGAATAAGGCTACAAGGGAGGCCAAGAGAGAGAATAAAAATAGAATCACTTATAGGAGGCAGAATGGTGGAAGTATAGAGGAAGTTGGAGGCATTTTACTAACCCTACCCGGACACAAGCTGGAAACAGTAGTTGATGATGACGAAGAGAACTATTAAGAATAAAAATATTTTATTTGAAATGTATTTTTATAAAACCAATAATCCCTAATATATATATATGTATACGTATATATACATATATATACACATATATACATACACACACACACACACACACACACATATATATATATATATATATATAAAGTTATTTGGTGGAGAGATACATTTTTCTAGTTTTTTTCTGTAATACTTTGCATTGTTTATTTATGTTCTTTGCTGAAGTGTATCGTAAACAATATATTATATAGAGTTTTTAATAAATGTGACAATTTTAAGAGAAAAAAAAAAGAAAAAATCATGCAGCGTACTATTTATTTTTAAATATAGTAAAACAGTTTCAACTGGTTAGAGCTGACTGAATCAACTACATACGTAAGAGCTAGTTTCACCTCAAGGATAGCATGTAAAACGTAATACAACTCGAACCAGACGTCTTACCATGATTACTTTTTTGGTAATTATTTTTTAAATAAAAGTAGTATTATTAAATTTAGGGAAAATTGATCAAAAAATGTGTTAAAATGAAAAATACTATTTAACTGATCTAAATTTTGGTGTTTTCAACTGAAGAATGCGGAAATCCCTACTTCGACATTTTTTTTTTCTGGGCTAAGTGACATCAAGATAGTCTCTTGAAAGCCAGGTCAAATGTTTATGTTTACAGCGTACGCTCATTTTAAATGAATTAGGACTCAATACACATAAACATAGACCATATCAGTGGGCACGAAGGAAAAGGTATCCATCCGCCTCGTATAAGCTGGTTCTCCAGTGACGGAGTGATCGTATGTCCTGAGTACGGTTTTTATCCTAACAGGTTTCGCCATGCTTTCTCCATGCAAATTCAGGTACATTTTCCCAAAATGTTATCAATAGTTTTGATTAGTAGTTTTGTAGAATCAGAGCTTCATTCTCGTAAGAAATATCTTAAGTTTATTTAGTCTATGCCAAAATAAATTAAACAGTGCCACAGTAGAAAAGTTTAGTTTTCTTTTACAATCTCGATTGTTCTGGAATATTTGTGTGCCATCTGCTGAATGTCACACACCTGTGGATTGGGTCCAGTCCCATGTTCTGCGCTGGGGAAGAGCGTGTTTAGAGAGCAAAATAGTTCGTACTTGTACATTTTGTCATGAGCATCACAGAATTATAACGTGACTTTTTCATTGTCTTTGTTTAAAAACATTCTGTTCAAAAACGTTCTGTTCAAATGCCAATACTATGCTCATGATGAATATTCAAGAACTTTGTTTCAAAATATGGTTCATACCAAAATAAAGTCAAAAGACTCAAACAGGGCACTTTTTCCTTAACAACCCTATAGTTTGAGTTTTATTAATTGAAAAAAAAGGGCGAGAAATTGTGATATTAATTTATTTTCACTGACTTTTCAAGCTCATTTGTTGAGATATGATACTAGGCTTGATAAAAAAAAGGGGGGGGATATAGATTTAGCCTACCTCTAACAAATACAGAATATTTTTGATTGGCTCAAAACAGAACATTTTAAGAATTTTTTGCCCTATTTGTCTTGACATAAGAAGCTTGGTAGTTTTCTTTACCCTCTTTCTTATTGACATGACGAAGGTAGTAGGTGAGAGGCGAAAGGGAGAATAAGATTAGACAGAATAAAAAAGTTTTTCCAGAACCCGACACAGATCATTGAATTTTAAGCCGTGTGGCCTGACAGTGATTTATACTTTCTCGCTGACCAGTGTCATAGCTAGTATATATGTATATATATATATTATTTTTTTGCAAGAACAAATAGTGAATAATAGATGTGTCTGTTAAAACACAAACATTTTCTCTTAAAAAATCAACTTTAATCTGGGGATGTAAGGATCACGATAAGAGGTAAGTGTTTTTGCAGATTTTACAGCAACACTTTTTTTTGGGTTATAAAATAAATACAATATTTCTCCAGTTGAAACCAAAGAGTTTTATTTTCTTCACACGGTGATATCAACAGTTGTTAAATATCGGTAATGACCATAGCGGCATTAGATGAGAACAATTTTTAATTAAGAGAGAAGTTGTATTTAAATTCCAAGATACCATTAACAGATATTTAACAACTGTTTATATCAACATGTGAAGAAAATTCAAATATTATTTATACCAAAAAAGTTTTGATACCAAACTACCAAAAAACCGATCTTTTCTCACGCTCCCAACACTTTCACCTCAAGGTCTAAAGTTTATATCTAGGCATATATAAAGATGCCAATCTACAAATATAATATGTTACTGACATAACCACTACAGTTACAGGTATAGGATGTAGTGCTTGGGAAAGAAAAAACCTCAAATTACAACTTCATAATTAGGAACGCTATCTCTCAAGGAACTTTTAAAACTAGTTTTTCTAGATACTAATCCAGCCATCACATCCTTTCGAGATGATGAGAAAGCACAACAGGATTTTATTCTGCGCATCAGAAGTTATGTAAGGAGTCTAAAAATTAGTTCAAGGTTGGTTCTCCTGTGAATGGAGTTTTTCACACGTCGTTCCACTACCGGTGTTTGCCAAATCATTTTACAGATATCTCGTCAGATGAGATCAAAATTACTCTCGATAGATTTGAACTAAATAAAGCTGGATTTTAAATTTTATAAAAACAAAACCTTTAAACCAGTGTTTCCCAAACTGTGGTCCATGTCAGTTTGCCAGGTGGTACACACAAAATTAATGTTATGTTACAATCATATTTGCTTTCTAAAATGGTCTATTATCGTTTTCAAAAATAAGTAATCACTAATCTAACCTCAAATGATATTTATGGACTTCACAGATATCGTTAGATCGATTTTTGAAAATTATCCAACATTAAACTATTGTTTATTTGACGACTTCAATAAAAATAAAAATCACACCCATAGGACATACAGAATTGTTTTTGGGTTATGGGGCACATATAACGTAGAGTTAATAATAATCTCGAGGACAACATTTGTTACAGTTTCAAAATTTGTTCTCTTTATTAGAAAGTAAAAAGTAAACTAAATCAAACTAGTACAATATTGACATGTTAGCTCCGTCAGGTTAACTATAGTCTACTCCCCCCCACTAATACCAGTCCAATAAATAGTCTGTCTGTCCTACTTGATAAACACTTTGACTAGAACATTTCCTGCTTCAACAAGTGACAGGTGGGTGGTATATTGTGGTGGATGGTATATTGTGGTGGGTGGTATATTGTGGTGAGTGGTATATTGTGGTGGGTGGTATATTGTGGTGGGTGGTGTATTGTGGTGAGTGGGGTATTGTGGTGGGTGGTATATTGCTGTGGGTGGTATATTGTGGTGGGTGGTATATTGTGGTGGGTGGTATATTGTGGTGGGTGGTATATTGTGGTGGTGGTGTATTGTGGTGGGTGGTATATTGCTGTGGGTGGTATATTGTGGTGGGTGGTGTATTGTGGTGGGTGGTATATTGTGGTGGGTGGTATATTGCTGTGGGTGGTATATTGTGGTGGTGGTGTATTGTGGTGGGTGGTATATTGTGGTGGGTGGTATATTGCTGTGGGTGGTATATTGTGGTGGGTGGTGTATTGTGGTGGGTGGTATATTGTGGTGAGTGGTATATTGTGGTGAGTGGTATATTGTGATGGATGGTATATTGTGGTGGGTGGTGTATTGTGGTGGGTGGTATATTGTGGTGAGTGGTATATTGCGGTGGTGGTGTATTGTGGTGGGTGGTGTATTGTGGTGGTGTGTATTGTGGTGGTGGTATATTGTGGTGGATGGTGTATTGTGGTGGGTGGTATATTGTGGTGAGTGGTATATTGTGGTGGGTGGTATATTTGTGGTGGGTGGTGTATTGTGGTGAGTGGTGTATTGTGGTGGGTGGTATATTGTGGTGAGTGGTATATTGCGGTGGGTGGTGTATTGTGGTGGGTGTGTATTGTGGTGGATGGTGTATTGTGGTGGGTGGTATATTGTGGTGGGTGGTGTATTGTGGTGAGTGGTGTATTTGGTGGGTGGTATATTGTGGTGAGTGGTATATTGCGGTGGGTGGTGTATTGTGGGGGGTGGTATATTGTGGTGGGTGGTATATTGTGGTGGGTGGTATATTGTGGTGGATGGTGTATTGTGGTGAGTGGTGTATTGTTGTGGGTGGTATATTGTGGTGAGTGGTATATTGCGGTGGGTGGTGTATTGCGGTGGGTGGTGTATTGTGGTGGGTGGTGTATTGTGGTGGGTGGTGTATTGTGGTGGTGGTGTATTGTGGTGGATGGTGTATTGTGGTGGGTGGTATATTGTGGTGGGTGGTGTATTGTGGTGAGTGGTGTATTGTGGTGGGTGGTATATTGTGGTGAGTGGTATATTGCGGTGGGTGGTGTATTGTGGTGGGTGGTGTATTGTGGTGGGTGGTATATTGTGGTGGGTGGTATATTGTGGTGGGTGGTATATTGTGGTGGGTGGTATATTGTGGTGGGTGGTATATTGTGGTGGATGGTGTATTGTGGTGGGTGGTATATTGTGGTGGGTGGTATATTGTGGTGGATGGTGTATTGTGGTGGGTGGTGTATTGTGGTGGGTGGTATATTGTGGTGAGTGGTATATTGTGATGGGTGGTATATTGTGGTGGGTGGTATATTGTGGTGGGTGGTATATTGTGGTGAGTGGTATATTGCGGTGGTGTGTGTATTGTGGTGAGTGGTATATTGCGGTAGGTGGTGTATTGTGGTGGATGGTGTATTGTGGTGGGTGGTATATTGTGGTGGGTGGTGTATTGTGGTGGGTGGTATATTGTGGTGGGTGGTATATTGTGGTTGATGGTGTATTGTGGTGAGTGGTATATTGCGGTGGTGGTGTATTGTGGTGGGTGGTGTATTGTGGTGGGTGGTATATTGTGGTGGGTGGTATATTGTGGTGGGTGGTATATTGTGGTGGGTGGCCCACGCACGCATCTAACGAATACCAAGTGGTCTGCTACGGGGAAAATGTTTGAGAAACCAAACAAAGAAAATAAATGTTTAGGCTATTTTAAATTATAGTCGAGTCATGCTCAAAATATAATTGAGCTGTCAAAATACCTGACCTAAAATATTGTTGCAAATTAATATTCTAAACACTCAAGTGTCTAGATAAATTATAAATAAAAATAGAGGATACCTCTTTCCTCGTGTAATACTTTTATAGAGAAGTGTATCCACTAATTCAAAACAGAATTGCCATTTTCTTAACTCATACGTATATTACTTTAAAATTAAGTAAACAATAAAAAAAAAAACTTGAAGTATTTTTTACTGGCAAAAAATCTAGACATTCTATTTTAATATTTTAGCCGTCAGAACCACAATAGATAAATCTATATCTAACGAGGGAGAAAAAAAAAGCGTAGTTGGCAGCACTGCCCACAGAAAGCCTCTTCCATGAATGTGAGAAACGTTAAAAAAAAAAACCACTTCAGCAGGTCAGTCTAACACGAGAGGGACGCCTTAGACCGTTCGACCACTGAAACAATTTTCAGTGACTCTAAGAGCTGTCATGCGTGCAGTGTTGTATCCAGCAGCACTAGTCATGTGATTATAAGGGGTGGTTATCAGGGGGTATGAACCCCTAGTCATGTGATTATAAGGGGGGTTATCAGGGGGGTATGGACCCCTAGTCATGTGATTATAAGGGGTGGTTATCAGGGGGTATGAACCCTACTCACAGGAATTGTTGGAGCCATCTTTGAAAACGTTTGAAGACACTTTTTATTTTAAATGATCCTCTGAAAATGAGTCGGGTGATGGGGGGGATTTCACATATTAGTATGAAAATTTAAAATTAACTTTAATAATTTGTAATATTAATATCCACATACGAGATGCATATTTTAAAACTCCCTATTGTAAAGAAATACCTCTGTCAACATTTCAACAATAACAAGCTGTTTTTAATTACATCCAATATGGTATCGGAGGACAAAGGAAGTTGCTAGAATGAAACGAATTCTTGGGTCTGGGAAAAGAAGGCGAACATTTCTCAAGAATGGCAAACTCTTTTAAGACCTATCCAACGATCATGTTTATTTGGGATTTATTAAAAAAATTAGTGTACAATAAATAAAGTATATTCACATATTGTCCCGGTCCCTCTTATAGATAAATAGGTGGTGGAGAGTGAGACGAGTATCGTGGAGTGTAGAATGTTTGTTCTGGTGATACAGGATGGAGAGTGAGATGACTATCGTGGAGTGTAGAATGTTTGTTCTGGTGATACAGGATGGAGAGTGAGACGAGTATCGTGGAGTGTAGAATGTTTGTTCTGGTGATACAAGACGAAAGGTGAGATGAGTATCGTGGAGTGTAGAATGTTTGTTCTGGCGATACAGGATGGAGAGTGAGACGAGTAACGTGGAGTGTAGAATGTTTGTTCTGGTGATACAGGATGGAGAGTGAGACGAGTATCGTGGAGTGTAGAATGTTTGTTCTGGTGATACAGGATGGAGAGTGAGATGAGTATCGTGGAGTGTAGAATGTTTGTTCTGGCGATACAGGATGGAGAGTGAGACGAGTAACGTGGAGTGTAGAATGTTTGTTCTGGTGATACAGGATGGAGAGTGAGACGAGTATCGTGGAGTGTAGAATGTTTGTTCTGGTGATACAGGATGGAGAGTGAGATGAGTAACGTGGAGTGTAGAATGTTTGTTCTGGCGATACAGGATGGAGAGTGAGACGAGTAACGTGGAGTGTAGAATGTTTGTTCTGGTGATACAGGATGGAGAGTGAGACGAGTAACGTGGAGTGTAGAATGTTTGTTCTGGCGATACAGGATGGAGAGTGAGACGAGATAACGTGGAGTGTAGAATGTTTGTTCTGGTGATACAGGATGGAGAGTGAGACGAGTAACGTGGAGTGTAGAATGTTTGTTCTGGTCGATACAGGATGGAGAGTGAGACGAGTAACGTGGAGTGTAGAATGTTTGTTCTGGGATACAGGATGGAGAGTGAGACGAGTATCGTGGAGTGTAGAATGTTTGTTCTGGTGATACAGACGAAAGGAGTGAGATGAGTATCGTGGAGTGTAGAATGTTTGTTCTGGCGATACAGGATGGAGAGTGAGACGAGTAACGTGGAGTGTAGAATTGTTTGTTCTGGTGATACAGGATGGAGAGTGAGACGAGTATCGTGGAGTGTAGAATGTTTGTTCTGGTGATACAGGATGGAGAGTGAGATGAGTAATCGTGGAGTGTAGAATGTTTGTTCTGGCGATACAGGATGGAGAGTGAGACGAGTAACGTGGAGTGTAGAATGTTTGTTCTGGTGATACAGGATGGAGAGTGAGATGAATATCGTGGAGTGTAGAATGTTTGTTCTGGTGATACAGGATGGAGAGTGAGACGAGTATCGTGGAGTGTAGAATGTTTGTTCTGGTGATACAGGATGGAGAGTGAGATGAGTATCGTGGAGTGTAGAATGTTTGTTCTGGCGATACAGGATGGAGAGTGAGACGAGTAACGTGGAGTGTAGAATGTTTGTTCTGGTGATACAGGATGGAGAGTGAGATGATATCGTGGAGTGTAGAATGTTTGTTCTGGTGATACAGGATGGAGAGTGAGACGAGTATCGTGGAGTGTAGAATGTTTGTTCTGGTGATACAGGATGGAGAGTGAGACGAGTAACGTGGAGTGTAGAATGTTTGTTCTGGTGATACAGGATGGGAGTGAGATGACTATCGTGGAGTGTAGAATGTTTGTTCTGGTGATACAGGATGGAGGTGAGATGACTATCGTGAGTGTAGAATGTTTGTTCTGGTGATACAGGATGGAGGTGAGACGAGTATCGTGGAGTGTAGAATGTTTGTTCTGGTGATACAGGATGGAGGTGAGATGATATCGTGGAGTGTAGAATGTTTGTTCTGGTGATACAGGATGGAGAGTGAGACGAGTATCGTGGAGTTAGAATGTTTGTTCTGGTGATACAGGATGGAGAGTGAGACGAGTATCGTGGAGTGATAGAATGTTTGTTCTGGTGATACAGGATGGAGGTGAGACGAGTATCGTGGAGTGTAGAATGTTTGTGGGTCTGATGATACAGGATGGAAGGTGAGATGAGGTAGATCGTGGAGTGTAGAATGTTTGTTCTGGTGATACAGGGGGGACGGAGTGGTGAGAATTTGTACTATACGAGTAGGTAGTGGTAGAATGTTTGTTCTGGTGATAAAGGAGGAGAGTGAGACGAGTATCGTGGAGTGTAGAATGTTTGTTCTGGATGATACAGGATGGAGAGTGAGACGAGTATCGTGGAGTGTAGAATGTTTGTTCTGGTGATACAAGACGAAAGGTTGAGACGAATATCGTGGAGTGTAGAATGTTTGTTCTGGTGATACAGGATGGAGAGTGAGATGAGTATCGTGGAGTGTAGAATGTTTGTTCTGGTGATACAGGATGGAGGGTGAGACGAGTATCGTGGAGTGTAGAATGTTTGTTCTGGTGATACAGGATGGAGAGTGAGACGAGTATCGTGGAGTGTAGAATGTTTGTTCTGGTGATACAGGATGGAGGTGAGACGAGTATCGTGGAGTGTAGAATGTTTGTTCTGGTGATACAGGATGGAGGGTGAGACGAGTATCGAGTTGGTAGATGAGAATGTTTTGTTCTGGTGATACAGGATGGAGGTGAGACGAGTATCGTGGAGTGTAGAATGTTTGTTCTGGTGATACAGGATGGAGAGTGAGACGAGTATCGTGGAGTGTAGAATGTTTGTTCTGGTGATACAGGATGGAGAGTGAGACGAGTTCGTGGAGTGTAGAGTTGTTTGTTCTTGGTGATACAGGATGACGAAAGGTGAGACGAGTATCGTGGAGTGTAGAATTTTGTTCTGTTAGATGTTTGTTCTGGTGATACAGGATGGAGGGTGAGACGGTATCGTGGAGTGTAGAATGTTTGTTCTGGTGATACAGGATGGAGGGTGAGACGAGTATCGTGGAGTGTAGAATGTTTGTTCTGGTGATACAGGAGGAGAGTGAGACGAGTATCGTGGAGTGTAGAATGTTTGTTCTGGTGATACAGATGGAGAGTGAGACGAGTATCGTGGAGTGTAGAGTGTTTGTTCTGGGATACAGGACGAAAGGTGAGACGAGTATCGTGGAGTGTAGAATGTTGTTCTGGTGATACAGGACGAAAGGTGAGACGAGTATCGTGGAGTGTAGAATGTTTGTTCTGGTGATACAGGATGAAGGGTGAGACGAGTATCGTGGAGTGTAGAATGTTTGTTCTGGTGATACAGGATGGAGGGTGAGACGAGTATCGTGGAGTGTAGAATGTTTGTTCTGGTGATACAGGATGGAGGGTGAGACGAGTATCGTGGAGTGTAGAATGTTTGTTCTGGTGATACAGGATGGAGAGTGAGATGAGTATCGTGGAGTGTAGAATGTTTGTTCTGGTGATACAGGATGAAGGGTGAGACGAGTATCGTGGAGTGTAGAATGTTTGTTCTGGTGATACAGGATGGAGAGTGAGATGAGTATCGTGGAGTGGTACCGCGACAAGAGGGTGTTCGTCACAGGAGGTACCGGGTTCATGGGCAAGGTGTTGTTGGAGAAGCTGCTGAGGGGCTGTCCTGATGTCCACCGTATCTACATCCTCGTCAGACCCAAGAGGGGGGTCACCCCCTCTACCAGAGTGGAAGAGATCACCAAGCTGCCGGTGAGTGTAGTGATTGGAGACACCGAAATATCACAAGATATGTTTTTACAAACTTGTGCTAAAACATGAAAATGAATATAATTTTTTTTTTAATTCACCGTAGCATTTTAAAATATATTTTATACACGAGAAAACTAAAGATTATTTGGTGAATAAATTATCAATTAAATTGATTTTAATGAAAATTAACGATGTTAAAACTATAGACTTTTTTTTACTAAGTAACACACGTCACCGTTCTTTGTATTTTTTATTTTTTTGCCTGAAATTAACAGAAAAAAAAGAGGACCAATTGTACTATTAAAATTTAATTTCTACAACTTTTTATTTATCGAAACCCAATAATTTAATTTACCATGAATCAGGGTCTCAACCGATATCTGGTGCCAAATGCACACCAGGAGTGTTTAGTACTTTATTCAGTTCGCAAACTCATATGGATTTTTTTTTTATATAGAAGCGCGTGATACTATCAGTTCGGTTTATATGCATATGTACTAATTCCGCTGATGTGTTACGTATGAGTAAAGTTGAATTTAACCCACTTCAGTGGTCGGATAGCCCAAGGCGTCACTCTCGCAATTGACAGGACTGCCTAAGATATAGAGATCAGGGTTCAAATACCGGTTGGACGTACTGAGGATAACTTTTCAAAAATGGTTTTCCACGCTCCTTCCATGAGAATGCGGGTAGAATTAAACCTTCCCAATCCCTAACACATTAGCATAGTTAGTAGGCCCATAAATGCATGTATCCCGAACGGGTAGTAAGAAGCGGTGCTTAAATAAAGGTTTAAATTTTAAAGGAAGTTTACCCGAATTTGCGGGGATTTAAGAAAATTCAAACACTGAAGCAAATTTTACCTAAATAAAGATGGCGGCATGTGAGTCATCTACATTGAACATTCGCACAGTAACTTTTAACACCCTAGTTTCGGGAAATGTTAATGTTAATACCGTATTTGACCTAAATAGTAGCTGGGGACATGAAGTATCCGAGGGCTCCAATAGTAGCTGGGATAAAAAGTTACGTTGTTAATAGTGGCCGGGCCGACTTAATTGTCGCCAGGACATAGGTATTCCGATAGTTTTTCGTTGGCCTCACATTACTCAATTTTCATAGTAACCCCCTTACTGTTATCCAACCCTGACTGAGCATTACCAGTAATCCCCGCACTTGACTTCATAGAAGGGCCGTACCACTCAAATAGAATCGTGATCCTTACTATTCAGTCATCGACTAGTTTCCCCCGCCGTATTTATAGAGGTCATTTTTGTAGTCTGAACTCCAAAAGTAGCTGTGAGATTCAATTTTATCCGTGGTTAAAAGTATAGTTGTTAATAATAGCCGGGGCTACTATTAGGTACCCGCCTCGGTGGCGTAGTTGGCTAACGCGCTTGTCGTGTTGAGCTCTACTGCTGAGGATGGGGAGATTGAGGTTCGAATTTCGGCCGGGTGAACTGGGGGTGGTTTTTCCTAAATGGTTTTCTACTCTCCCTCCACGCAAATGCTGGTTCACGTGGGATCCGAACCACGGTGGAGGCCTGGCATTCCACAGATTCATAAGTTGCGATTAATACACGTCTTGTCAGAGGTGAGGGAAGGGTTTAGCAATAAGATAAATCTGTGCCAGAACCGAGGATTGAACACCGGACCCCAAGCACAGAAATCTGACACATTACCCCCAGACTACCAGGTCACCTACGATTGTTGGTGTTAAATACAAGTTATACATATTCAATAATCTACATCTGAAATAAATTATATCCTCTAATTCAACCTTCCCAATTCCTAATTCACTAGCGTAATTAGTACTTAAAGCGTATAACCCGAACGGTTAGTAAGACGCTGTGCTAAATATATATACTATTAGGTCAAATAAGGTAATCCAAATAACAGTCCTTTATAAAATAATCTCGTTAAACACCAATAAAAACTATGATGAACATTTAGAACAAGCCCACTATACAGAGTGTTACTTTCTCAGAGAAATTATTGCAATCGTGAACAATTTGAACCTTGAGAATATGATGAGTCTTGATATTTTATGTTTTCCTGAACCCAAAAAGGCGTTTCTTTCCATTCTGTTTGTCCTCTGTCTATCTGTCTGTACCTGAAGCTACAGCAAACACTGTTTGATGGATTTAATTCATACTTTATATCGATATGTTATAGGCTCATGCCTCGGGGTGGGTCGTTTTATTTATCTGTTTTGTGTTGCAGCTGTTCGAAAAGCTCCGGGCCACGAACCCGGGCGCGTTGAAGAAAATCACCGCCTTGGAAGGGGACATCACCCTGCCGGACCTGGGGCTGAGCGAGGAAAACAGACGTCTTCTGGCGGAGGAGGTTGACATCGTGTTCCACTGCGCAGCTTCTCTGCGTCTTGAGGCCGAGATCAAGTTGGCCGTGGAGCACAACACCCTGGCAACACTTAGACTGTTGCAGTTGTGCCGGGAGATGAAGAACTTGCAGGTGTGGTCAGGACTGGGGGGTATTTTAACCCTCTACACATTACACAAGATTGAAACAGTTTAAAACCAGTTACATCAGTGAAGAACCCACAGAAGAGGAGGGGGGGGGACTGAGGGAGTAACTGTTCCCCACCCTCAAGATTGCAAATCATTTTAAAAGCACCCACAGAATAGAGGGGGGGGGGCTGAGGGAGTAACTGCCTCCTACCCTCAAGATTGTAAATCATTTTAAAAGCACCCACAGAATAGAGGGGGGGGGGCTGAGGGAGTAACTGCCTCCTACCCTCAAGATTGTAAATCATTTTAAAAGCACCCACAGAATAGAGGGGGGGGGCTGAGGGAGTAACTGCCTCCTACCCTCAAGATTGTAAATCATTTTAAAAGCACCCACAGAATAGAGGGGGGGGGGCTGAGGGAGTAACTGCCTCCTACCCTCAAGATTGCCAATCATTTTAATAAACGTTTAAAACAAGTAAGTCACAAACAGTGAAGCACCCACGGGGGGACAAGTGTGGCATCAACCCCCTCACCTTTCAAGATTGCATATAATTCTAATAAAAATTAAAAACTTATATTTTTTTAGCACCGTGTCTTATTACCAGTTTGTTACTCGCTTATGCACTAATTACGCTAGTGGTTTTAAGTATTAGGAAAGATTTTATTATTATTATTATTATTATTATTATTATTATTATTATTAGCGTCTTACTACCCGTGATGTGTGATGGTAGGGCGATTGTGAGATGAAATGGAGGACCTACAGTTTAACGTGGAATCCGAACCACGGTGGAGACCTGATATTCCCCACATTCACAAGATGTGATTAATACACGTCTTGTCAGAGGTGAAGGAAGGGTTCAGTAATCAGATAAATCTGTGCCGGGAAATTAGGAAAGTTACATCTATAAGAAGGGTATTTGAATTTTCGTGGAGAAAGAGTGGAAAAACAATTTGTAAAAACCACTCTCAGTACACCCGACCGAGATTCGAACCTTGACCTCCCCGCCATCGTCAGTCTAGTATACTGCAAGAGTAGCGTGTTAGACCATGCAAATACTGAAGTGCGCTTTAAAACTATTTAAGTTTAACCATAATATAGAGCAAGCACCAAATATGTATTATAGACTAAATTTTAAGAACATTCTTACGATTAATTTGATACGAATACAATTACAAATAAAAAGTGTCGTTAAAATCCCCAATTAGAAAAATGTATACAATTATATATGTTAAAATTACTTATAAATTCCTAACTATAAAAGTAAATAAATAAAAACTTAGACACCTCAAAGCCCCCATCCCTCAAAAAACATTTCTATACATATACATAAACAAACATATTCATTAGAACCTCGTTAATACAAACTAATTGGAACCGAACTTGTCCGAACTATCGAAAATTTCAATGGATAATACATGGATACGGAATTTTCACGAATTTTAAATTAGAGTTTAATGAGTTCAATCAAACTTTCATTTATTCAACTGATTAATAACTCGTAATTATGTATTGGAATTATTTTTAGTTACAGGAAAACACCTTGTGTTGATTACAACACTTAAATATTAAGCATTTATTATCAGGTATTACTGTTTCTTACAATCCTCTTTTAACTTTGAGCTTGTAAACCAATAAAATATATTTCATTTTGCTTAATTTTTTTTCTTTAGTTTTCCGAAAAGTGTTTTCGGATTATCTGGAATTTTGGACAACCTAGGTTCGATTTAACAGGATTTTACTTTACATATACATACAACTTATCTGTAGACTACATAAATCAACTGTCAGGAAACGACTTTAAAGAAAGATACATTTTTTGAGACAAAAAAATTGATGGTATCTTACTTACTATATTAATTAAATTAATTTAAATATGGTCTCTACCATATGACCATTCCCGTAATTACGATTTGCAACTTGTGTGTTGACATTCAACTATATTACTAGTGTTATTTTAGAAGAGTCCTACGCCTTACGTCAGCATGTCTGCCTACTAATATAAGGTTTCCGGGTTCGATTCCCGGCATGGCCAAACATTTATCATTTATAAAATATGGGTTTACTCTTTCAAATTGATTAATTAACAACAGGGGACTAGATGTTGTGCCTGTCCTTCGTCTTAAGTTAGATTATAGGCATATGAAGCTACGACAGAGCTAGCAAGCCGGCAGTGGAAAATATACGGTATGAATAAAAACTGACCTAGGCCACAGGCTTGAAACAGTAATGGATGAAAAGTAAAAATGTATAGGTATCATATATATTAATAAAAGGAAGTGTTTGTTTGTTTGTGTGCAATGCCCAGCCAAATATACTGCTCGCAGAGCTATGAGATTTTTAACATAGGTGGACGGAAGGGGGTCCGAATGCACCTCGAAGCAGGATTTTTAAATTTTTAATTAGGCTATTTTTTAACAAATGTTTGGTGGGTCACGGGCAACGCCATGCGGGATTGCTAGTTGATAATATTTATCAAATGTTACAGCTGTAAATCAAATAACCTGACGTTTGAATACATGAAAGTAGATATACTCACTTTTAAACCTGTCGGATAGATGTATTCTTATTAAAACTGCAATGTAGACATTATTGTATCTTATTTTAAGTGATTTTTTAATAATTTCAGAGGTTTTTTGTTTTGTTTTGTTAAGTAGTATCAGAAATTGTGTAAGAAGCTATAAATGTAAATTCAATCCTCGGTACCGACACAGATTTATCTGATTGCCAAACCCTTCCTTCACCTTTGACAAGACGTGTATTAATCACAACTTGTGAATGTGGGGAATGCCAGGCCTCCACCGTGGTTCGGATTCCACGTTAAACTGTAGGTCCTCCATTTAATCTCACAATCACCCTACCATTACACATTAGCGTAAGTGCGTACAACCCGAGCGGGTAGTAAGACGCGGTGCTAATAATAATAATAATAATAATAATAATAATAATAATAATAATAATAATAATAATAATAATAGTAATATAAATAAACAAACCATGTGATGTCCTCTGTGAAACAGGCCCTGATTCACTTGTCGACGGCGTTCTGCCACTGCGACCAGTACGAGCTGGAAGAGAAGGTGTATCCCTCCCCTGCAGACCCTCATGACGTCATCAAACTGGTCCAGTGGCTGGATGATGATACCCTCAGGATTATCACTCCCAGGTACACCAGCCGAGAGGCCAGATGGAAATAAAGAGCAGTGATATTTAAACATCTTTTGTTCGGGTATCCCCGAATATAATCTTATTTCCAATTTTGTACTCCCTAAAGTTTTTTTTTAGCCCCCACGTCTTACTACCCGTTTGGGTTATGCGTTTATGTACCTACTAATTACACTAATGGGTCGGATATTATGAAGGTTTAATTAAGAGTAAGTGCACCTTCATTCGCGTGGAGGTAGGGTTGATAACCATTTAGGTAAACCACCCTCAACGCACCAGACTGGGATCGAACACCAATATTCCCGTCTTCGACGATCTAGTCCAGCAAGAGAATAGCATGTTTGACCATGCGGCCACCAAAGCGGATACTCCCAAAATTATTACTATTATTATTATTATTATTATTATTATTATTATTATTATTATTAGCACCGCGTCTTACTACCCGTTCGAGTTGTACGCACTTACGCTAATGTGTAATGGTAGGGTGGTTGTGAGATGAAATGGAGGACCTACAGTTTAACGTGGGATCCGAACCACGGTGGAGGCCTGGCATTCCACACATTCACAAGTTGTGATTCATACACGTCTTGTCAGAGGTGAAGGAAGGGTTTGGCAATCAGATAAATCTGTGTCGGTACCGAGGATTGAACCCCTGACCCCAAGCACAGAAATCTGACACATTACTCCTAGACTACCAGGTCACCTACGATTGTTGGTGTTAAATACAAGTTATACATATTCAATAATCTAACATCTGAAATAAATTACATCCAAAATAATTTATTAAATAATAAGTTTTAAATGAGATAAATACTGTATATGTGTACATTTTTTAAATTTCACTTACCTCCTAAGATGTCTTCACGTATCTCAGATTGAATACTACTGGCCTAGAGAGCTTTGTATTTTATCCTCGGAGTAGGATTGACAGTGGGATGAAGAGGGGGGAGGGGGGGGGGGAGAAACTAAAATAGTGTTGTATTTGTGTTAAAGATTTTTTCCCTTCCCAAATGGTATTTGATCACTTTAACTCAAGGGTTTATAAGAACTTTGTCTATAAGGTTGGTTTGAGGAAGGTAGCTTAGAGAAAATTCACCATTGTAAGCGTGGATAGAGGGTGGGGAAAACATAATAAAAATTATCACATGAAAAATATCATCATTGTACTGCCCCGTCAACGGTGATCAATCTCAACGATAGTCTAACTCCTTAAACCACTTGATCATCGTGGCAGGCACCTATTACATTTCTTGTCGCGATAGATGGGAACGCTATTGGGGTGACAAAGGAGGACCTCTACTCGTGTTATGCTCTGTGTGTGTTGCAGATTGCTTGGTCCTCACCCCAACTGTTACACGTACTCCAAGAGACTGGCAGAGACTCTGGTGGCCCAGGAGAAAGATCACATGCCTGTCGCCATCATCCGACCTTCTGCTGGTGAATATGTGACTCCACCGTGGAGAGAGATGGTATTGCAATCTCCCTCGCTGGGGTCATTGACCCTAGATGACGTCACTAGAATCTTGAAATAACCCTGTCCTCAGCGATGACGTCATCATAAAGTTGCAATTCTGCCCATTTTATTATTTTGCCCCATTTGATTTTTAACCCTATTTTAGAACCACCTGAGATGATTGGTTCGGTAGGAAGTGTGTGTTCCAATGTTTTTTCCTTCCAGGCCATCCGTACGTTAACACTGGCCTAAGGAAGGTAAAATTTAGAGCAAAAGTACCTAGATTTGCGTGCATCGAGATTAGGGGACCATTTAGTAGAAACAACCTTCAGTAAAACCGGTCGGAATTCGAAATATGACCTCTCCTTCACCAATAAATCAGACTCACGCCTTTGTCCACGTGCCCAATGTTACGAATCGTGACGTATTGAGTCAATGTTTATTTTTTATTGAAATCATTCCCTGACCTCGTCATCGTACTTGATCAGTTTACCAGGAACTTGCTCAAGAATCAGGTACGGCCAATCGTATACCTGGGAAGGTTTACAATAAATAAGAAATAGTAGTTTATTTTTCATGGGAAGGGCCTTCCTTATCTGACAGTTGTAAAAAGTTACTAACTCTATTTAATTTTTTTTTTTTTGCCACCGTTTGGGTTATACGCTTATGTACTAATTACGCT
This sequence comes from Timema cristinae, assembly GCA_039000515.1. Lineage (NCBI taxonomy): Eukaryota > Metazoa > Arthropoda > Insecta > Phasmatodea > Timematidae > Timema > Timema cristinae. Next base: position 61,964,208 of record JBCFYV010000003.1, on the reverse strand, counting down.
AATGGTTTTAGGATTTTGGTAGGCTATATTTACAGGAAGTGTATCATTTTGGGAAAAAACCTTAGTCCACCCAACCAAAATTCTAACCTCGATCTCCCAGTCATTGGCAGTCTAGTATACTGCGAGAGTAGCTCGTTAGACCATGCGGCCGCTGGAGAGAGTCTGAAGATAGATTTTATCTGAAGGTATGCGAACCAAAAAGTTTGAATACCACTGTGATACTCTATTCGAGAACCAAGAAAGCTATAGCCTGCTTTTCTTATTAATAACCATCTGGAAGAATTTTTCCTGTCATAATCCTTATTTACAGAAGAGTTCTGGTCGTAAAATAAAATACCTTTCATAAAGTTGTTCGTAAGAGAATCTGACTATACCTATCAAGGTAAATGTAGGTAATGTTGCAGTGTTGCCGGTATACCTCACAGGTTAAATGTAGGTAATGTTGCAGTGTTGCCAGTATACCTCACAGGGTAAATGTAGGTAATGTTGCAGTGTTGCCGGTATACCTCACAGGTAATTAGTAATGTTGCAGTGTTGCCGTATACCTCACAGGTAAATGTAGGTAATGTTGCAGTGTTGCCGGTGTATACACTCATATCAAGGTAAATGCTAGGTAATGTTGCAGTGTTGCCGTATACCTCACAGGGTAAATGTAGGTAATGTTGCAGTGTTGCCAGTATACCTCACAGGTTAAATGTAGGTAATTGTTTGCCAGTACGTAGGTGCTCGGTATACCTCACAGGTTAAATGTAGGTAATGTTGCAGTGTTGCCGTATACCTCACAGGGTAAATGTCAGTGTATACTAAGTTGTTGCAGTGTTGCCGGTATACCTCACAGGGTAAATGGCCAGGTAATGATTGCAGTGTTGCCGGTATACCTCACAGGTAAATGTAGGTAATGTTGCAGTGTTGCCGGTATACCTCACAGGTAAATGTAGGTAATTGAGTTTGCCAGTTGTATGCCAGTGTATACCTCACAGGGTAAATGTAGGTAATGTTGCAGTGTTGCCGGTATACCTCACAGGTATTAAATGTAGGTTAATAGTAATGCAGTGTTGCCGTATACCTCACAGGTAATTAAATGTAGGATAATAGGTATGCAGTATGTCTGTGCCGTATACCTCACAGAGTAAATGCAGGTAATGTTGCAGTGTTGCCGTCTCACAGTTAAGAGTAATTCATGTTGCCGATACCGCACAGTAATTAGTAATGCAGTGTTGCCAGTATACTCACAGTAAGAGAATTTGCAGTGTGCGGTGTACCAGGACCCTACCGTGTGACCCTTGAACGGCCCGATAGGGGTCTTGGTGGGAGCTGGTAAGGGCGTCATCCGATCCATGATGTGCAACCCGAACTACCAGGCCGAGATGATACCAGTAGACCTCGCCATCAACGCCATGATCGCTGTGGCCCACAAGACTGCCACGCACAAGTGAGTGTGTGTGATAGAGAAATGTGAGATGGAAAAAAAACAAAATATAACCTCTCCATGGACTGTTTTGAAACCGTAACCCAGACTGTCATAGTTTGCCCACTGAGTAAAAGTTCCTAGGTTTGATTTCCGACTAAGATATTTAATATAAAATAACTTCCTTTAGCTATTTTCGGAAATATTTTTTATAATATATATATTTTATGATCACGTCTTACTATCATTCTGGAATATCCACATATTTTACAATAATGTGTTAGAGATGACAATGGTAGAAATTAGGAGGGATTTGCCCGCGTTTGCATGGTAGAAGAGAGGGTAAACAGTTAGGAAAAGAAAATATCTCAGTATACTCAACTGGGATTTGAACATCTACCGCTCAGTAACCAGCACACTAGAGCAGAAGAGGTAGCTATCTACCTTAGCTCACATGCCCACGATGATCTTTCACTATTAAAACGACGCGAATCCAATCGAGATGGTCTCAGTTCATTTTCTCTTAAGTACGTGAACACCAAAAAACAAAATAAAATGGGTCACATTGAAGCAATAACAGCTCCCAATCATGTATTGACTACAGCACTTTGTGGTTGAATCTGTAACTAGCATTGGGTATAATGCATACCAAATATTTATATAAATTAATATTAATTTCAATGTATTTATAAATACATCCACTCAACCAGGAAATAATTGATCTGATTTTTTTCTATATACCGAAAATGTTCGTCTTATCACAGGCCACCTAAAAGTTTCCCCACCAATGTCTTCAAATGGATTGAATCTATTATTTTACGAATCCAATCCTTGGTAAATCCATGGTAAACCTAAGAAGTAAGGGTGTAGAAAGGACGATGGTGTTGAGAGGCTACAGAAATGCCATATATGCTAAGAGATTTACTTAACTACAGAATATATATATATAAATTCTTTTTAGCACCACATCTTATTAACCGTTTGAGTGATAAGCTTATGTACTGATTACACTAGTGGTCTTAGGGATGAGGAAGGCTATATTTATAGAAACTGTACCCTCATTGCGTGGAGGGAGAGGGAAAAAAAACATTTTAGAAAACCCACCTCAATACTCCTGACCAAGATTCGAACCTCGATTCCCCCATCAACGGCAGTCTAGTCTACTGCGAGAGTAGCGCGATAGACCACGCTGCCACTGGAGTGGGTACCTTAACTGTATTAAATCTCTAGTTGAAATATAAAATGAAAATAATGGCAAAATACTGATATTTAACATTCATTATAGCAGTCATACATTTATATAGGATGTAAATTAATATTTTTGACATTTTTTTTTAGTTTGTCCCATAAATATGTCTAGATAAAACACCAAAAACCCCTGTAAAAGTTCTCATTCAAATACCGAATATTATATATCATATACAATGAGAAATTCTGTCGGGTATAAAATATATTATTATTATTATTATTATTATTATTATTATTATTATATTATATCATCATCATCACCGCTTCTTACTACCCGTTCGGGTTGTATGCACTTACGATAATGTGTAATGGTAGGGTGATTGTGAGATGAAATGAAGGACCTACAGTTTAACGTGGAATCCGAACCACGGTGGATGCCTGGCATTCCTCACATTCACAAGTTGTGATTAATACACGTCTTGTCAGAGGTGAAAGAAGGGTTTGGTAATTATATAAATCTGTGCCGGGACCGAGGATCATACTCCGAACCCCCAGCACAGAAGTCTGACACCTTACCCCTAGACCACCAGGTCATCCGATATATATCTAAAACATTGCACGTCTGGGCTACATCATTTGTATCCCAGCAGTGGAAAGATTAGCCAGTACTAATGTACCGTTACTCAAGGGACGCCCGAATGTACTAATAGTACATTCTTTCTATGGAGGCTCTTTACATGTCCTGATGAGATGATATGATGGTGATAGTGAGTATGAGAGTGTATAACCAGTAGAAAACTATTAAACTTAGCTTAGGCCAACTAACCAAACCCTGATGACCGTTGGAGTAATCCCACCTACAGTAGCCCCATGGTTTCTTTGGTGCTGACTGACAGCTCACAGCTGACTTCTGACAGTCTACATTTAGGCATATACCTAGATTTTGTCCGTCAGAAGTGACAGCTACTAAACACATATTTTTTCAGATCATATGGTTCGGCGTAGGGATACATAATTTGGTCTGGTAACTTTTCAAAGCTTTTAGCTGTCAGCTGTGAGCTGTCAGTCCGCACCAAAGAAGTCGTGGGGCTACTGTAAGGGAAGAATACCCAAGGTACCAGCCGGGAATCGAACCCAAGACCCCTAAGCTGGTAGCCAGGTGCATCGATCACTACACCATGGGGATGGTTATTGACTCTAATAACACATGTGATAAATTTATTATATCCAAATCTAAGGCATAAATTATTTATCGTGGTGTATTCTGATTTGAATTGGTTCTGCTTCATGTGCAGAAAAATTTATAAGGTTGGCGGTGTTTTGAATGTTCTTTCCGTTCCAGGGAGGAAGAAATTCCGGTCTACAATCTGACGAGCTCAACTCACGTCCATATCACCTGGGGGGAGATGATTGAAAAGGGCAAGAAGTGCGTGTACGACTACCCCTTTGAAGGGGCGGCTTGGTACCCGACGGAAACGCAAGGACCAACAAGATTCTGCATAATCTCTGCATCATATTCATGCTTATACTCCCGTCATACCTGATTGACTTCCTCCTGACGCTGGCCAGACAGAAGAGATTGTGAGTATTTCTGTGGCAGGATCATAACACTCCGGCTAGTATATTCCCTGATTTCGGTAAGAAGAACAGGATCTGGTGGTTACTAAAGTTACTAAAACAATTTTAATATATTCATACATCAAGTAATATTATCTACAGTTGTCACTTTTGATACTTACTCTATGCCATTAGGGACTTACAATAGTATGCCACCTGTACCTATCTTGAACTATTTCTATCCAGTCTACCTCATTACTTCATGAGATATATTTATTACCCATCCCCATCTTGAGCAAGTTTTCTCTATTCAGTTCACCTCATTACACCCTATTACTTTCTTGAGCTAGTTTTATCCAGTCCACCTCATTACACCCTATCTCTTACAGCTCCATTTTAATGTTATCCTCCCATCTGCATCTAGGTCTTCTCAATGGTCTCTTCCCATTGGGTTTGCCAGTCAATACCTTGAACACGGTTCTAGATTATCCCATTTTCGCTGCATGCTCTACCCACCGTAATCTACGAGACCCGATTATCCTAACAATGTCTTGTGATGAGTGAAAGGTAAGTAACTTATTTAATATGAGCCTCCTTCCCTCCCAGCTAGTCTCATCCCTTTTTGGATGAGTTAGTTTCCTAAACACCTTGTTTTCAAACACCCTAATTTTAATTTTTCCTCATTTAAGATTAATTTAATATAGATATTATAAATACCTATAAAATAACACGAATAATATAATAAAAGGTTATCTTTGTAGGCGGCAAAGAGATATGTTTGAATTTTCTAAACTGTTCTTTCAACCAAAATTAGGGTATACCTTATACAATACATGATTAATTCTTGATAAAAAAACAACAACAACACGCAAGCAGAGATGGTTGATGCTCGATTAGGTTACAGTTGTTTTAATATATTTCATAGCTTCAGAATCAACGTCGGGTTTTTCTCTTTCATAATAAGCTTAGGGCGAGGTCTCACAAATATATGCTTAGTGAGGATTCTATCTTTCCAGCATGGTCCGCCTACAAAAGAGGATCAGGGTGGGCCTAGGGGTCTTGGAACACTTCACCACCACCAAGTGGAGGTTCAAGATGTCGCGCGTTATCAACATGTCCGAGAGTATGAGGGACACGGACAAGGAGTTATTCTACATCACCAACGTCAAACAAGACATCGACAAGTACATGCTGGATTGCATCCTGGGAGCTCGCCAATACCTCATGAAGGAGCCGCTGTCTTCTCTACCAAGTGCGAGGATACATATGAAGAGGTGAGTACAAAGTACCAGTGTACCGGTGTTGGATCTATGTTGTCATCAGGGCAAGTCGTGCTGTACCAGTAAATGGTTTCCTACATCTTACTATACATTTGGCAAACCACCAGACACGCATGTGTACTTGGGCTTTGAAGGGACATATTTTATGCTAGTTGTGAAAAACTAATTTACTAGCAACCCGCCTCGGTGGCGTAGTTAACTAACCCGCTAGTTTCATGTTGAGCTAGACTGCCGAGAACAGGGAGATCAAAGTTCGAATCTCGGTCGGGTAAACGGGGTCCTAAATGGTTTTCCACTTTACATCCATGCAAATGCGGGTTCACTTCATCTAAATTCAACTTCCCAATTCCTAGCTCATTAGTGTAATTAATACCTAATCGTATAACCCGAACGGGTAGTAAGACGCAGTGCAAGTATTATTATTATTCCATGGCTTCCACAAAACGACTTTCGATGACAGAATGCAGTGGCGTAGGCATACATTACTGCTCGTGTAGTCACTCGATAGAAAATTGGGTGCGGCGCGGGTCCGTGTAGTCTTAGCTCTAGAAACCTGTAAAAACGACCACCAATAAAGGCGGGTGTTTGAAATGTTTTGTCTTTTTGTCGCAGGCTGTACTACCTGGACCTCGTCATGACTGTACTGTTCTACTGTCTTTTTGGTTGGCTGTTACTGCAAGGGATCTACACTGTGCGTTTCTGTCTCGAATACTCGAGTCACGGACTTCGAGGGATTCCCCTTCTTAGAGGCATCGCCCCCTCTTTCTCGTGAACACATCACCTCCGTAATTGTCCGACAGGAGAAACAATAACCCTGCGCCGAACTCGACCACTACAGCTCCGTGACGTCATTTGGACCACTGAACCTGAGCAGTGTTATTACTACTAAACAGCGCCTGATTAGCCATTGTCTCTGCACTGGACTTATCATTATAACTCTGGAACGTCATTTGGACTGCTACTTCACCATAAAGTTATTTTAAAGGGCTATAAATCAAAGCGGTATTATTTTAGAGTTTTAAATAGCTGGATTTAAAAGAGATGCTATTCAACTTTTTTTTAAATATTTTTAAGCTTAAAATAATCTTACTGTAAGCATCCAATATGGATAAAAACAAGATAATCAAAATTATATTTAGAAATGGAAGCACATAATTTTAAAATAGTAAAATTAGTTTATGCAATTTATCACGGCACTTAAATTTAGATGACGAAATTATAAGATTTGTTTATTTGTTTAAACATATGATTGAGTTTGATTAAGGATCCTTGGAAGCCTAGTGCACTTGAAAGATGCATTGAAGCGTTGATGCATTAAAGGGAGAAGTCATTTTTTGATTGTTTTTAAATTACATCGCACATTGGTTTAAATAACGTTAAAAAAAATCCCAGTACCAGTATTATTGTGTGAAAATAGAATAAAATATACACAAACTGTTAAATAAAACTAATATATTATTGTGTTTTGTGTTGTTCGATGGATTATATTAATTTGTTAAATTTCTTTTCCAGAAAGTGAAACATTATAATAGTTCTATACTATCACTCTAAAGTACACTTAAGGCACCATAGACAAAACATTATCAAAATTCAATATCGTTGCCATGGTAACGTGTGTTTAAGAAGTAGCCACTAGGAAGCTCTAGCTGTACTATTAACTTACTTACACTATGATATTAGGAACTCTAAACTCTATTTCCGCACTTACAAAACTACGTCCCAACTATCCATATCTTGCTGTACTACCCTGCCTGAAAAAGTATTATGCACTTTAGTGCACCAGAAACGTATTTGATCAAAAGGTGCAAGTTAAGTGCACAAGCGCAAACTATTCAGTCACATCCTTGGTATTCAGTAAGATGTTTACCAATACGGATGGCGGTGAATCGGCAATGAAATAATAATTATCATTATTAATTGGTAATACGGCTTGGTCGTTAATCTGGATTAATTGGTGACATGAAACGAATCGATAAATGAACAATTAATTTCCGTAATTGGAATCTGTATATGGTTTTACTGAATCGCTACAACTCTACGATTCATAGATAGACATATTCCATTAGCTCTAAATGGTAGGTCATGAAGCGGATTGATACCTAATAGTCCATTCATGCTAGCATTGATTAGAGTAAAAACATATGATATAGGAGTTTATAAAATGAGACTAAATTGCAATAAGAAAAACTTTGACACCCGAATAAAGTTTTGTGATAAATAAGAGTGTTGACATGTATTGCGTTGTCTATCAAAAATTGGGAGGTTAAGAAATGAAATAACTGTTTGCCTTTTTCCACAGAGTTTAATTATTTTTTTTACAATAAATCATATTTTAAACTCAAAATAAATGTATAATTAATTACTATGTTATATTTTATAAATTAGTTACTTACGTATGTGGATATGGTATAATATATGTTATTACATTTTATGTATAATTTTTAAGTACCGGCTTATTCTCCGACACCTTAACTTAGTCGGTAGCTTGTTTGTCTATAGAGTTAAGAGTCCCAGGTTTGATTCCTGGTATGGCTGAAAAAATTATAATTGGTGAAATGTGGGTTTACTCTTTTACAGTGATGAATTAACTCCTGGGAGCTGGATGTTGTGTCTTCTCTAGATTCAAGTTAGTTTATAAGTTGTGTTCTGATTTAATCAGTCAGCTCAGAAAGTGCACGTTAAATACCTAAAAATAAATTAAATTATATATATATTGATTAGATTTAATTGCAGTTTTTCCTCATTATTTTATGTAACTCTTTTGTTTCTGACAATAAACTTGAAATTAAACCTCTTTGTTTGAACATTATATTAAAGCGACAACAAAATGTTAATTTGTAATAGCCCACTGGCTTCTAAGTGCATTCAGTATTTGTTTATTTTAGCAAGTGGATAAATATCTTGCGTGATAATCCTCACAGATATTCTTACATCATAATCATCTTCATCAACTGTTTCCAGCCTGTTTAGTAAAATGCCTACATCTTGCTCTATATTTACACCACTCTTCCCCCTTTCATTTCTTCCATTCTTCTCTCATTTGACACGTTCTGTTATCTGCTCCTCCCATCTATTTCTTGGGCTCCCCTGTGGTCTTTTTTCTACATACTTCATTTCCATCACTTTCTTTAGCATCCTTTACTTCTCCATCCTCATTACATGTCCGTACCATCTCAGTATTGCTTCCTCTACTAGCTCATTATCCAACATCCTATTACATGAACATACCATCTCAGCTTGCTTCCTCTACTATCTAATGTATTCAAACATACTCATTATATGAACATCCCATCTCAGTTCTTGCATCCTCTACTATCTCATGTACTCCCTGTACTCCTACTCTTCCCCAGATAAAACTTCATTCCTTGACTTGTTTCTCCTCGTGACAGCTAACATGCTCCTCTCAAACTTCATTCCCGTGGCCTCCCCTTTCCTAGTCTCTCTTACATACAATGACCATGTTTCTTCTGCTGCATAGGTAGCTATGGGTACAAAGTACGCCCTGTCCAACACTTCCTTACAATTCAAGGGAACATATCTTCTCCATAGCAGGTCTCTTACACACCTTTAAAACTACTCTCCCTGCTGTCCTCTTCTCATTAGTTCCTCTCAACACCTCCTTTCTCCTCAATTACTCTTCCAAGATACTTTACGTTCTGTATTTTTCTCAGCTCTACTCAATTCAACTTTATGGCTTTACTAGACCTTATCCTCATTATTGTCACTACACATTATAACTCAAGTCTTGCATATTATGTAAATATATATTTATTATTTAGTTTGATAGTCTCAGTTTTCAAAAAAGTTCAGGTAGTTTGATTAAGATGTGAAGGAAATCTTTACAAAAATTAATACGTTTATGCATTAAATCATGTAAAGCCAAACTACCAACTTTGATAGTTAGCATCAATACCTACGAAATTATATTTTATTTTATTTTTTAGTACCGCGTCTTACAACCCACTTGGTGGCCACTTGGTCTAACGCACTAATCTCTTGTTGGACTAGACTGCCTAAGACGAAAAGATCGTGGTTCAATTCCGGTTGGGTGCACTAAGGATGATTTTCCTAAATAGTTTTCCACTCTCCATTCACACAAATAGGGTGCATTTCCTATAAATTAATCCTTCCTAATACCTATTACATTATTGTAATTAGTACATAGGCATATAAACCAAACAGGTAGTAAGACACGGTGCTTAAAAACAAACCTAATTACATCCTTTTGCCGCAATGAGCAGCTATGGTAAAGTTGGGTGTTATTTAGCCACCAGTTGTACCCCCTAAATATCAGCTCCACCCTTACTTGGAGGTTCCGATGAAAGGAGATTTCGAATACCGTGAATAAGCTAGCCGAGGACAAATTGAAGGTAATTTAGAATAAGTCGGAAAATAGTGTAGTGTTTTAGGTACCAAGACTAATTTCATTTATGTGGGGGAAAATATTAAGACTGCAGGGTAAAAAACTTTCAACCTGGACACGAAAATCATCCCATAGATTTTTTGGCTTTGGCATTTAAGTGAATATGTAAGGTATACACAACTCAGGATAGAATTTAAAAAAAACTACGTTTATTTAACTGCAGTTGAATTATCACTTATTTGGTTTTACATGACAGCTAGTAGAAGCTAGCAGATGGTATCAATTATGCCAATATTGTCTGAAATAACTTTTGTCAACATAATTGGAAATAATTATTATTTACTAATTACTATTATTATATATTATTATTATTATTATTATTATTATCACTAAATTTTTACTAATCACTTTTAATAATACTTCCTCAAAGATTATAGTATAATTTTATTTTCTATAATCAAATTTAAGAAAAAAAGTCTAGTAAATTCATTCTAGCTTTTCTTTTAACTCTTGTGGCAATTACAAGTTAAATAGAGCGTGAAATTTTACATTTAATGGTATTATATCCAGTTATTAATATTTTTATAACTGCCCTCGCATCTCTTTAACATAAATAAATAGTTTATGATAATAAAGAGGAAAAAACATACAAAATATTTGTGAAATAATATAAAGTTTAAATTTTGTAAACACGAGTATCAATACAGCTTGCCATCCAACCTGCAACAAGTTTCACTACATCATCAACTGGAAGCATAGCTTCTATCCAGTGGCCATATTTGTTCTCTTGCTTATATTAATCAATTTGAATTAAACAACCATAGAAAACTTCAATACTAAACAACCAACTAAACGGATATTCTCATAACCAAATTCTAACAATTTTAAATATACAATATAACAGTGAATTATCGTATAAAATACAGTTAATAAAACCACGTGCGTGAATCAACAAGTTGAAAAACAAAATATTTTACAATTGAGTACTACTGATTTGTATTTAGGCGTGCCTATGCTACCGTTAGTAATTTCATTACAAATTTGAATAATACAGTGTCTTTTTGAATATTGATTCGATTACTTAGTAATCTGTGTGTTCTTTTGTGAATATTATTTCGATGTGTGGGCGTGCTAACCTTGAAAAATAAACGGTTTTTTAGTGATCTTTGAATAATTATATATCTAATATAACATTAAAGCGTGCGATAAAAAAAAAGTAGCGAGTGTTTCTCACTGATCGATATACATTATTCGAAAATTTAAGTGTATCAAGACTATTAAAGATTTTGTTATGTTGTCCTATAGGCTAAACCTAGAGTTTTAGGATTTTTATAGTATTCCAAAAAAATCTGTGAAATGTAATAAAACATACTTGCGAGTCTTTCTTTAGTATTGATTAAATAGATACCAGGCTACGACTTCAAGTTAAAAGCTATTGTAGTTTTATTAGAGACTTTGTTATAACTGTTTAAGAGTAAGCCTAGTTAATCTAATCCCGCACAGTGATGTTGGTAAGTTTGTTTGTCTTTTACAAATTCATTAATATAAGGGTAATTTATTAAGATTTTCGTTCAACATAATTCTCAAGTTTTCTTCTGGTTCTTTAATTTAATTTTACGTTGTCCATGATTATGATATTTTTATACCAAAACATATAGGAAGAATATAAACCAGCATCATTCTAATGGCTAACTATCACAAGGAGTAATGGGACTGAACCAATATAAGGCTTAGATTTTATACATAACCTTAAAATTAAAATTATTATATGCTTCCATAACGTTGTAACAAGAAAATTTTCATTATCTTATTAAACTTCATTCGGAAATGCTAACCCATGAATTCAATTTTATTACCTAATTTACAACACTGTTGAACTTTAAACCTTGTTTTTGTCCTTAATTTGTTGTATCCAAGTTTTGTAACTAAATTTTAATATGTTATATGCTTATTTTAGACTTGTCGTCAACCCATGTTTTAATTCAATGTTATATCAATTTATTGAAAATATTTATATATGATATTTTGTTGCTCATTAAAAGCATTAAACATGAAACATATAAGAGCAACCTTGAATTCAAATCTCAAAAGACTGGCGTGTCAATGAAGTACATACAAAAATGAGTTACAGAAATCTAGGCGGTTCCATGCCTTTAATTCACTCTAACTACTTCATACCTAAGAATAACATAAGTTATACGCTAGTGCGTAAAGGCCTATTCCTCTGACCAAACCTTAATAATGAGTTTCAACGTGATCGCAAAGAAAAAGGTCAACTAATACTTTAATCTCAGCTCAACGATATTAGCCGTAATAAATAGACATCATAAGTCAATTTCCGCGACTTCGAAATAATATAGAAACGCGCAAAAAACCCTAATATAAACTAAAGGCAACTTCTTCCAGTGCACAAAGAGGCGGCTACATATTTAAATATCTGTACGCAAACCCTTCCCACAAACGTAATAGTTACAAAAGAAAAATTATTTCAATCCCCAACATCATGGCTACTTACATTCTAAGATGTTCCTTAGAACTATTGGCGTCAAAGAGTACTGAGAATCACTGAGCCCTTGCTTATATTCTGCTTGTAACAGCGGGGGAATGTGGATGAAATGCATGACGTAAGGTGATGTCATTCACAACAAATGAGAGCTTAGATTACCTCATCAGTGCCTGCGCACAACGCTGTGAGGTACTAGAAGAAGATGGAGGGGTGGGCACACTTAGCACTACAGCTTCAACAACCCCCACAAGGCCGCGCTTGCGCATCAACCACTACATGGGTTTAGTCCTGTGGAAACAACTGCGTGTTCCCGAGCTGCCTCAGATAATGTTTACTCGTAGTGGCGGTCACAGTCGTCGGATGGCATGTCTTCATGCTCCGTATGTCGCTCCGGTATAGCCGTTAAATGGGGTAAGTGCTGGGTGTACACTTGGTGGCGGAGGTTTGCTGGTTATAGTTTGTAGCCACGGTTATATATATATATATAAATATATATATATATATATATATATATATACCCTGAATTTGTTGGGTAGCCTGTTATTGAAGGCTTTATTTCGTACCAGAATCCTACTGTATAGTAGTATTTTGGCAGGATAAAGTACGGCCTTTTAGAACAGTAGTAGGAAGTCACTTCTAGAAGGTCTTTTATCCTACCAAAATACTTCTTTCCTCTCAAAATCATGAATTTGCCTACATCAACTTATTTAAAGAATAAAATCACAAGTGTCAAACTTAGTCCTGCTGTTCAAAACTTTTACTAACACCTTTATTTAATTTAACTATCACATTCATTAATGTATATCATGTATTCATACAAATTAGTGGACAATTTCAAAATGCCACTTTGCTTTGAATGTGTGTAAGAAAGAAAGCGATACCCGATGGTTTCTTTTTCTCATACACAATGGTGTGCAGACGACAGCTCGAAAATTTCAACCTCTGCTGTGCACCAAATTATGTTATAGAGATCAATGACCAAACTCCATGTATAGCGGATAAAAAAAGTTAACGCTAAACTAACTTTATGGATATTTCACTATTCACTATATCGCTTATGAATGATGTAGTTGAAAATGACGGGTTTCAACATTTTGGGTACTGTGCTTGTGTGCTATCTGCTTGGCGTACGGTTACTTTTCTCAAAGAGGACTAGGTTCAAAGACACCTTTAACTAAAGAGAAATACTCTCCAAATAATGTACAATGTGCAGCTTAGCAAATACACTTTTACAGGTCATAGGTTAAGCATACAGTACCTTTATTTAGATATTAGTGCGATCCTTCTGTCAAGGATTGAATTTGTCGATAATAGCATCATATAATAATTTTTAACTGCAGTTTATCTAGCAAGCCTTTTTCAACTGACAACAGGTAGAATGTGGAGAACCTATTCTCACACTGGGCTTTATGCACAGTCATCTTAATACGTTTAAAACAAGAGAAGGTGTACTCAACAGTGGATGTGCTCACTGGTATTATTGATACCAAACAACAACATTTATAATATCTTTCTTGGAACGCTTCTTCTGCTAAGTCTGTTTCTTCCAGGAACTTCATAGTTTCAGTCACAGTCTTGTCTGAAAATTCTGATAGTCTGTAAATCGACACTAATTCACTCAGAACATTACCAAAATTGAGAAGACTATCGTAGCTTGACTAAAGTGACAAAAATAAATTGTCAGGAAATTGAGATTAGAGGCTCTGAATTTTTTAAATCTAGCAGCTCATTAAGATATTGAAACCTCAGCTCCATTTTCCTAACCATGGTGTCAATAATTTCATTATAAAGACGCACATAGTGTAAGAATTTTAATTCTGTCAATTTAATTTTATTTAACTTTAATTTATCCTTAAGTGATTATTTATTTAAAACTTATTATCTTCAAAGGACATTGCATTCCGTCAAAGGAAACACCTAAGAATAATGGCCGCTTCATACAAGGAGAAAAGAAATTGACTCCATCAGTGGGGGAGGGGAGAGACGTAAACAGAAGCGAGGTTTTTTGTTTGTTGGTATTATGATGGAAGAAAAGGGAAGAGACGTGAAAGTTTTATGAGAAACCAAAGATTTTTTTTTTTTGTGTTTACTTTTACTGATTGGAAGAAAGGATTGTGAGAATGGCAGTGCTTTATTAGTGACGATAGCATCACAATGATGCCAGTGGGGAAAAGTACTATGTCCTGAGCCTACCTTAATAGCTTCCAGAATGGGACTGGTACTTGTAAGTAAGTTTGTCAGATCTTACTAGCATCTAGCCTCTTCAACGCCGAAGACTACATGCTGGATGAAAATAGCATGAGGGGATATTAACCCCCAACAAAAATTGTGATTAATCTTTTGTTGGATATTATAACTTCGACTAGACTGCATTCAACGATTAACATTTATTACTCAAAGTTCAAAGGTTAACTTTAATTATAGTTTAAGTCACTGACATAAAAATTTTCTTGTAGATATATTTCTTTTTGTTTCAACATTGATTCTAGAAAGAAACGTATTTGGTTATTTTGCCATAACGACTTTCGACGAATACAATGTCCTTATTTTAGTATTAATTGTTTTTAATGTCCAACAACCACTCTTCTTGAGGAGATTGACGGTAAAGGTATATTTTTTCCAACATGACCCAGAGGTCCTGAGAGAGTCCCGTGCCCAATTATTTTGTAATATTATGAATTTTTTTCTTTTAAATTTCTACCCTGAGATATTGTAGCAAAAAAGTAACTGTTGTTTTGAGAACCCAATATTGTAATCACTTTTTTTTTCATTTTTCTTTGTCTGAGCAAGTCCACAATTCATTTATTCCCTATCTCATGTATTTTTTAATTTGTTGAAGACATTGAGCTTGAAGTTAATAAATAGATAAATGCTTTATGTAATTTTATATATATATATATGTGTGTGTGTGTGTAACTATATATATGTAATTATATATATATTATATATATGTAATTATGTATATAATTACCCACTTTCCTATTAAAATACCCATCCTCATAATCGCTAAGGCTGTATTAAAGATTTAAAATTAAAATTAAATTTTCACAATATTTATTTCTGGGATTCAATTAGTCGTCTTCTTTTTGTCTCTTCTTAGGAGCTTCCACGTTGTCATCATCTTATAATTTTATATAAGTCTCTTCAAAATCGTTTCTAGCATCTTTGAGGTTTGAAATCGTTTCTTTTTCTTTATCGATGCAATATTTCATACTGAAAATTTTTGTTTGAAGAATTTTGAATAATGTGTCGGCGAAAGGAAAACTGAAAACCTTCAGTATAAAGGCGAAATTGATTTCTCTCAATGATGACGCATACCCTTTAGAAGTCACGAAAGCATAGTATCCAACTATCTGGACTTTCAGCAATTTTAAAAAAAACTGTATTTGTTCTGTTTTATTTTTGTTCAACGTGTTCACAATTCTGAAATTGTAATTCCACCTTGTACTGACAACTGTTGAAAGCCGCTTCTTTACCTCAGATTGATTAAGAGTGGTGATGCGTTTCGCTGAATGTGAAAATAAATTTGAGATGCTACTCAATGTCTTAAAATATCTTGCATTCTGTTATATGATTCACAGTCTGAGAAAGAACAAGATTGAGTTTGTGAGCATAACAGTGGATGAAGAGTGCATTTGAGCACCTCTTTTTCAAGAGCGTTTGTACACCATTTAAATGTCCAGAAAACGTAGTGGCTCAAAAATACGCTTATGTTACAAGTTTTTGTTCACATTGAAACAATAGAGAATTTGAAAATCATGCTCACTTAAAACAATTTGCAGTGCATTCACTACTGACCTTTGATAAAATCAATATATATTTCATAAATGTTACCATCTTTCACAAATGATGTATATATTCTTTCATTTTTGTTTTAGCAGAAATGTCTGGAGTTGGCCTATCCTTTCATTATTATTTGCTGCTTTTCTTCAAAAGTGAGGGCTCCGAACGAAACTGCGAATAATAAGCCAAGAACAAAGTCTTGCGAAAGGTGATCGGCACTGCTACATCCCAATGAACTACCTTCACTAACACTGCTACGTGTCTCAGTTCCCTTCCCTAAGCTTTATTGTGAGGGAACAGTTTCCAAATCCGAGTCCCCTTCAATATTTCACATGTTTAAACACTATCAAACTAAATTGACAATTTAAAACCTAACCTTTACAAGATCTCTTTCATTAATGGGATTAATTACATAAGCTTAACAACCACAACACTACTACTTTTAAGAAGAAACAAAAATTACATTTACTTGTGACAGAACGCCAATCGTTTGCATATATCTTATTATACAGATGGACTAGGCTGGCTTCAACAGGTCTTTTCCCCGGGAAGAGCCGATAGACTCGAGAACATCGGTGCTAGCTGGGTGAGTGTAAGGGGGCCACGCAAGTATCATTGACTATTGTGACAGAGCTTCTGATGTTAGTGTGTTGTCATTATATGGGATGGTGGCAAGAACGCATAAATAGCAAGAATATCGTTGAGGATTGTGACGCAAATTGAGACTCAGATATATTTTATTTTATACTTTTATTTCCCGTGGAAATTTAACTCATTTTATATATAGATATATATATTTATCTGGGGACTAACCCAGTCCTACTAGTCCATTGATGGCATGCCACTGGCTATGAACTGTTCGCTATTGGTTATGCGTGATGCATACATATCAGATTAGCCTAAGCAATAAAGATTTATTTTCCTGTTATTATTATTTTTACTATTAGGAGCACTCTTATCACTACGTACTTAGGTAATTAATGTGTACACTCTCAGTTTCTGTTGCTCAAACAGAACGATATTTTTAGTGTGCTTAGCAGAATAAAGAACTGTTTGAGATCAACAATGGGTTAACAAAAACTAAATGATCTGGGAAGACTATCCATTGAGTCTAAACTTGTACTGACATTGAATTTTGAGTCCCATAATTCAAATGTTCGCTAACAGAAGAGATCAAAAGGCAAATTTAAAATGATTCAGTTACATTCTAAGTTGTTAAGTCTTACCTAAATTGTTAGATTTAAAAAATAAAACCTGAGAAATAAAACATACATACAAAGGAATCAAAAGGTAAGCCTTTGATTTAAAGTTCTGTCCTACCCCTTTTCAATTTAAAATGTATTGCAAATGTATGTATGTTTGTTGTATTTATGAAAAATTATCGTGCATAATTGGATGGTAACTAAATTGTCTATGGATAAACTTCTGGAAAATTTTCTTAAAGGTGTTGTTAGAAATTATGTACTAGTTTTACCATTTACATAACAATATAATCTCTGAAAAGTACCCAGTCTATGAGGTTCCTTTTTTCGAGAATTGTGAGGTTTGAAAATTTGCTCTTTAAAGTAACGGAAAGGGCCTGACAAAATATTTGCTCTCAGGACCTTACTGGCTCTCAACGGCACTGGACAGCAGGCGAGTTGTCAACAACTTACTGACCAAGAAATCGCAGGCATCTCCCGACTGTAGTCTTTTCCTAAGTTCCTAATATCGTTGTTACTAGTTACAATTCTTCACTTGCATAATTGTTTCTTAACCTTCATGGTGTGAACCCGCAAGCGAGCTATACCAACCAAGCGGCCTCTGTCGTTAGTGATGATAGTGCAACATTTGCGGATATAGGGTGTCATATTGTCAACACAACGCACCCTTCAGCTCTCAGTTTGATAAACCAAAGTTGCCACTTTTTATTAAAGTACAGTAGCCCTGTGGCTTCTTTGTGCTGACTGACAGTTCATAGCTGACTTCTGACAGTCAACATTGAGGTATATACCTAAATTTTGACTGTCAGAAGTGACAGCTGCTAAACACATGTTTTGATGATCATATGGTTCAGCGTAGGTATAAGTAATTTGGTCTGATAACTTTTCAAAGTCATCAACTGTGAGCTGTCACTCAGCACCAAAGAAGTCATGGGGCTCATGTAGCTTTTAATTTGTCTGCACGAGGTTGAGTTTGACCCAGCACCACTACTATCCAAACTTTAAATTAATTTAAAAAAATATGTAAACAGCAAAATCCTGTTTGGAAAATGCTTATCAGAAGCATAGTAAGGTTATATAAATGTATTTCTATTGAAATGTAAAAAATAAACTAATTAAAAACTATAAGCTAAAAATGTATGGTCAATTAAATAACCATATGAATATACGGTATGCATATTGCAAATGCAATCCGTCTACTTAAAAAAAAGCAATTTAACCTTAAAAGATTACACTGTTATCTATTTTATAAACTATACAATGATAAATTAGTACAGGATAAGCTTACTACTTTACAGGATAAACGAAGGGTACATTTCATAACTGCACACTCCTTGTTATATAAATTTTTTCTATTCAAATAAAACAATACTTCTTGAATAGACCGTATCTACTTCACTATTACCATCTGTCATGCACATTTATTAGATTAGATTTGTAAGAAATTCACCTTGAGCTC
Source organism: Timema cristinae (assembly GCA_039000515.1). Taxonomy (NCBI): domain Eukaryota; kingdom Metazoa; phylum Arthropoda; class Insecta; order Phasmatodea; family Timematidae; genus Timema; species Timema cristinae. The sequence continues at coordinate 61,945,462 of JBCFYV010000003.1, read as the reverse complement.
TGCTTAAAAAGATATTTTAAGTATTATCTAGCATGTATTTTATTTTGTTACGTTTATTTTAAGTCAAATACTGTATCAAAGATACGTGAAAATAAACTACAAACGCAGTTATTATACGAGTTAGCCAACCTAGCATTTAATTATCGTAGATTTTAATTGTCCAAACTATTTTGATGTATTGGTTGGTAGTAGTGTGGTGGGCGGAGATGGCAAGATTGTCATTGAACATTTATTAATAAAATTTCATTTCTATTGAAATTACTCGATTATTTAGTTTACACTTTATTTTCACAAAACTTGCCTCGTCAGTAAGTAAACTGAATTTATTTTTATGTATTTAAAGTTCCTTCGATAAATTCCACAGGGTATACAAACGTTTTTAAGAAATCCATTGATCAGTAATGTACCTCTCTCGGTAGTGATTGATCTAACTATATTAAATCTTGAAATAAAAATATAGGAAAACTTTACCGGCAACTTGTAATTCAATATAATATTAAATTTGTGTTTTTGTTTTAATCTTTCTTAATAAAATGCCATTTGTCAAGTACCGGTAGGTAGTTGATTGACCCAGTTGGGGTGAGAGTTTCATGTCTAACCTGATGCCAAGTTTTATCATAAAATTGTAACTATACATATTATTAATTTACATGTTTTTAAACTTTTTTTTAAGATATATGGTAAATTTCTTGAGTTGCGTTTGACATAGCACCATTTGACTTTGGAGGTTTTAGAACACATCTTATGTAAAGTGTTGGTGCTACTGCTTACTTACAGATGGGGATGAATAACTTTTTTAATACATTTACAAAACACAAAAAACACACATAAATATTTACAGCTGACCTGTTTATCTCCTAAATACTAAGTTTTGAAATCTATGATTAAGCCTTCCTATTTTCATTTATTTAGAGTTAAGAAAAAAAATTCCGATTTACTAGCCTGTTCTCTTTTAATGTGTAAAGGCAACTTTTGTCACATAAGTCAAGTCCTGTTATAATATGCATGTTAATTGTATTTATTTTTCTACCTAGGTACAGAAAATGGTTTTATTAATAGGCCTAATTTTGGTTGTTTATATTACTAGGATTAATATATGAATTGTCAACCATGCCCAGGAATAGTACCTCAAGTAGGTTATATTACCTTATCAAATCAATACAACACATTATATAAAAGTAATTTTGTTTGTAGCCTATTTTGACAAATAAAAAACTCTCCTAACCGCGTGCCAGTTGGCCATATTGGTTTAAAAAAAAAGACAAACCTGAGTTCATTAGAAGGCTATGTATCACACTTAAAACTAGGCCACATCTCAAAGAATTATCGTTGCTACAAACATACAATAATTGTCTACGAAACCCACATTCCCTTTTTTTTTTAACAAATTTAATTCTTGCAAATGAGACATAATTGTCTTTTTATCTTGTTGTGAAGAAATCTTAAACATCTACTAATGGCTTTACACGTTGTAAACTCACTCAAACTAAACCTTTACAGCAGGATATGCAGCAGTGGACCTAAAATTATAAGACCTAAAGTCACAACTCCTAAACAAATTATAATTTCATAACACTAATTCATAACTAACTTCATAACACCTAACTTAATCAGACCTAACTTCACTAAACCTAAAAGCACTGGACCCAAAAGCAGTGGACCTACAGGCCCTATACCTAAACTTAATAAGACCTAATTTTCACTTCACCTTAGTTTATAGTACTTCTGTTCATAAGATGTCTTATGAAGAAGACTCCAGGGGTATCTTGTTGCACTTTGATGTCCCCCATTTTTACTTGTTCATCCTCTCTTGTTGAGAAATTACTTCCCTGTTGCTGACAAGCATCCTTAAAATCTTCAAATCTTTGTGTGTCCTTTTATTAACTTTGTACAGATTTCCTTGCTTTTTTGCCCCACTCACTATATTGGTTTGGCACATACATTGGACCAGATTTTAACGATATTTTCACTGCTTTTTTGTAACAGAATGAATGTTGTCTCCCTCATTTTGTGTGTGTCCAGCAATTCGGAACTTGTGAGTTATTGATTTGATATTTAAGGTTGGCACTGCATGCAAATTATGGCAATGGTGAATTAATTTTTTTGCTGCCCAGCAAATATCAGACTAGGCCTAAATCAAAATGGCTCTCTATCCCACTTGTACGCGACCTATGCAGCTCCTGACATGCACCCTCAACCCCGAGTTAAGCAAGGTTCTAAAATCTAGGGGGGGGGGGATATATTATTTTAATGTTGTTTATTTGATGGTCAGATGGTCATGATGGGACCAAATATTTATAATTAGCTGGAAGTTAATCATTTATTACACCTAGCTTTATAAGACCAAACTTCACAAGACCCAACTTCACTGGTCCTAATTTTATAAGACCTAAAATCATAGCTCCTAATCTTTAGGTCCTGTGAAATCAGGTCTACTGCATGTCATCCATTGGCGAAGATTGATATTTTCAGATAGCAGGGCTACGTAGTTAGTACACCAAGCCTTCAACTCCAACTCAATTTTTATATTTTACGACTCCAACTCCTTCATAAATGCCAAATGTGTATTATTTATAATAACAAACTTATTGCAGTAAAATGCTTAAATAAAGGTTACTTCATGGGACACTTCTTTGGCATTGTGAATTTATAGCCTAATTAAATAAATTTATCAATCCAAATTACAAATTTTGCTCTTAAATAGTAAAAAAAATGTTAAAAATATTGTTATAATACTATAATTTTTTAATTTTGAAGTTGGAGCTGGTAGGCATACATGTTTACCGACCCCGGCTCCAGAGCCCTGGCGGATAGAGGGTCATTTAGTCATCACAACAAACCCTCCGGCCGTTAATCTCGGTTTTGCAGACTGGAGCCGTTACTTTTTCATTTCAAGTAGTTCCTCGTTAGTTGTCCTGACAAGGCTAAGTTTTGTCTGTTCCATACCCAGTGCTTCACAGAAATTTACTGTCATAGAGAAAATAAAAATAATGACTAATTCAAACATAAAATGAGATCAACAAAACTCACTATTTCCCTAAAACACTTGATTTCACTTAAATATAGCTGCTACAAAAGGTGCTTACAATGAGCATTACAGTATTATTATTATTATTATTAAGGCACCGCGTCTTACTACCCGTTCGGGTATACGCACTTACGCTAATGTGTAATGGTAGGGTGATTGTGAGATGAAATGAAGGACCTACAGTTTAACGTGGAATCCGAACCACAGTGGAGCTGGCATTCCAACAAGATGTCTTGTCAGAGGTGTAGGAAGGGTTTGGAAATCAGATAAATCTGTGCAGGACCGAGGATTGAACCCGGCCGCCAGCTAAGAAGTCTGACACCTTACCCCTAGACCACCAGGTCACCACAAGCATACAGTAATTCTCCTTATCAGAAATGGGTTGAATCTTGAATATGAATAGAAATCTTATATAAAATGTAGGCATTAGTTTTTAACTTTTCTAACATTGCTATAATTTTCTCTTTGTTTCTGATTTTGTTCACATTTAGTGATACATTAATGATGTATGGTCTTGTTGTTAAGTTTGTTACATAGATTTTTTTAGCACCACTTTTACTACCTGTTCAGGTACACATAAGCTACATATTATGTAATAATTATGCTAATGAGTTAAGGTTGAGGTAGGTTGAAATTTAGTCAACGTCTACCCACATTTCCATGGAGCGCGAGTGGAAAAACATTTTATAAAAACCACCCTCGGAACACTCGACTGAGATTCAAACCCTTGATCTTCCCATCATTGGCAGTCCAGTCCTAACACAAGAGTGATGCCTGAGACCATGCGAAACCCCCTAAGCAGGGTTGTCCTATAATAATGTTGGTCCAAGCTACTGGAGTAAGCATTACAATAGTTTAAAAAAGATTTAAACACAACATTAGAGTTTTTTTTACGATTGAGAGATCGGCCCTTGACCCTTTCTAAGCTGGTAAACTAAATTATTATGTCCACAGGTGCTGTATTAACAACCCACCATGATTGGTGGCTTGTTTGTGTACAACCACAAAGGAGAGGTCTTAATATCCCGAGTTTACCGGGATGATATCGGCCGGAATGCAGTGGATGCATTTCGTGTCAATGTCATACATGCACGCCAACAAGTTCGTTCTCCTGTGACTAATATTGCCAGGACATCTTTCTTTCACATCAAGGTGAGTCAAATCATTCCTATCATCGAAACTAATTAAATTCCTGGCATTCGGTTTCTGACAGTTGTGGACTGGTAACTCTGTAAAAAGGTTTAAAAACCTACTCTATGTTTAAATTATATCTAGGTGAGCTCAACCCATTAGTAGATTCTAATAATATGAACAGTATCTCAAAATAATTTTTAAAGTTTTTACTGGAGTAAAATTATATGGTTTGAAACCATTTTATCTAAGCCCCTTGCTTATTTGTCGGGTCATTCCCTATTAACTCGCCTGGAAAAAAATTATTTGTTTGCTTAACCAATATTTTTATATATTTTTTGCCTACACTTCACATGTAGGTTCTTATTAATTTACACTTGAAATTAAAAATGAATCTTTTAAAAAATTCTCTAACATTTTTATCGAGTATGGCCATTTTTGCAACATGACCAAAGCTAAATTTGATGAACAGTGAAACCTGCCTTAAACTGACCCTTTATTAAATATAACTATTTTCCAGTCCTGTGGGCTATGACGTTATGGCTGAAAGATATGTTAAATTCTATGTATTAAACAGAAACTGTTTAACGTGAAACAAAATAAGCCTTTATATGGAAAAATTTTCAATGTTGCAGAATGCATCGCTTGGAAAAATTTTAGTCATCCTATACATTCTATAGAATTTTGTTTTCTCTAACGCTTTCATTACTTTTAGAGGAGTTGAAATGTAATGTCAGTTATATTTTCTTTCTTTTTCATAGTTCCTTTGTTACCTTGTTTACATAATTTTGTACTGTAATTGCCACTTGAATGCTATATCTGTTCATTCCAATTTCAGTGCTAATTACTTGTCAATCAGCTTTGGAATTAAGCTTTTAACGGTACAGCACTACCCATGTTGAAATTCAATTGTTTGCTCCTTCCAGAAATTTTACTCAATAAGGACAAATAATATTGTGAATAAATAAATGAGTACGGTATTTTATTTTACCTCAATTACATACATGTCCATAGATTAATTTTTATACACACCTTCACCTTTTTTAGGGATATTGGACTTTATACACTCATTTCCCCTAGCTAATATTAGAAAATTGGATGTTCATAGAAGCTCTTTATAGTGGTACTCGTTTGATGACTTTTTTTTAAATTATATCCTTTTTTAACAATTAGGTATTTAGAATAGTGCTCCTTCGACATTTTTTGAAATCTGTATACTTTCTAGAAATTATTTATTTAAAGTAGTTTCTTCGGAAAATTTTTATGTTTCCAGAGGGTATTTTAAAAAGTGCTCACCATAGTTCTTATGAAATTTGGAATGCCCTAGAAGATATTTAGTGTTGCAACTTATAAGATATGACCACTGAAATTTGTCAAGGGAAAGACTACTTGCTACCTCTATGATTAACCAGAAGGTACTTTGTAAAGTATTGTTTTTAATTCAAATTATTGTGTTACACAGCGAGCCAATATCTGGTTGGCAGCTGTTACCAAACAGAATGTCAATGCTGCAATGGTGTTTGAGTTTCTCTTGAAGATCATAGATGTGATGCAATCTTATTTTGGAAAAATTTCTGAAGAGAACATAAAAAACAATTTTGTTCTCATTTATGAGCTTCTTGATGGTAAGTTGGTCATGGAGGTATACTACTTTTAAATTGTATGCATTTAAATAATTATGCATGTAAACTAATTCATAGATGAAATGATCTACCTTAAAATTTAAATATGATCAAAACAGAATTTAGTAATCGATAGACGCAAGTATTGTTTTTATTTCCTCGGATGCTTACTTTTATTTTTGTGTGTGCTATGTACAAATCATTTAATCATAAAATGATTGTAGTTATGCTTAGAGATGGTATGTTTGAATCCTATGATATTTTAGAAATTTGAGATTCTTTTGGATTCCAAAAATATATTTTAAACACTTACTAAAAGAAATTAAATTTACTTGCCTAGGCCCAATTGGTAAAATAATAAAATCACAAAAAAGGACAAAATTGTATCAAACTAGGAAGGTAACTAATATACTCAAAAAGTGTTCTCTTAGGGTTTTTTTATGGACAGGGCCCAAATTTTGTTGAACTTTCTCTTTTTTGTTCATCACATACGATGTTCATAGGTATATAAACTTGGTTTGTGATCCCGAGGTTGTAAAAATGTATATTTTATTTGTCATTTTTAGAGATTTTTTTAGTTATAAGCCATTCTTGTTAAGTATACATTTTTAAATACCATTGATATTTTATCAAATATAAATACTCAAACATGAACATTTTTCATAACATGGTTGTCAAAATTAGAAGATAATGTAGGTCATAAACTTTCTATCCTCGTTGTTTTACTGGTTGTAAAATACACATTCCTTGTAAGAATGCAACTCTGGTGGAGAGGGTTGCGTTGGGAGGCGGTAGCTGTTACTTCTCTAACAGCTATTTGTAAATCATTGTTATATTTAGCAGAATGCAAGAGTTAAGTTGTTAAAGACTTTTCATTGTGTTTTACATTTGTAAAGGGTGTGTTTGATTTATTCGTGTCTATCTATTATTAGCGTTTGTTCATATTTTAGGTAATTTTTTGAAAATAAGTCATATTTTAGAAATTTTTGGTCATCAAAATCTGGGCCCTGTTCATGACATAAGAGACATGGCAAACAAAATAGCTATTGTCATTGGTATCAACCCCATAAAAATATTTTTGAAATTCAATTTTAAATAGTTTCACTACTTATACTAGAATAATTTACATTGTTAAATGTTCAAGTATTCACATTTAGATTTTTAAAAAAACCCGCCTTGTTGGCGTAGTTGGCTAACGCGCTTGTCGTGTTGAGCTCGACCGCTGAGGACAGGGAGATCGAGGTTCGAATCTCGGTCGGGTGAACTGGGGGTGGTTTTTCCTAAATGGTTTTCCACTCTCCCTCCACGCAAATGCGGTTTCACTTCCTATAATTCAACCGTCCCAATTTGTAATCCATTAGCGTAATTAGTACTTAAAGCATATAACCCAAATGGGTACTAAGACGCGGTGCTAAATATTATTATTATAGATTAAAAGAAAATTTAAGATTTTGGTTTGAGAAATATAGAGCTCATCACATCTATAATTATTGTAGGCTAGTGTTACAAAATATGAGTTTAAAAAAAACTAAACTTCTTTTGGGCCTGGGCAGAGATCCTGGACTTTGGCTACCCCCAAAACTCTGACACGGGTGTGTTGAAGACCTTTATCACACAGCAAGGGATCAAGTCTCAGACTAAAGAAGAACAAGCACAAATCACATCTCAAGTGACGGGGCAAATTGGTTGGAGGAGGGAGGGAATCAAATATCGTCGCAACGAGCTGTTCCTAGATGTGTTGGAATATGTCAACTTACTCATGTCCCCCCAAGGTGGGTTGTGAAGCACATTTCTTCACGAAAATATGTTTTGAAACTTTATAGTTGAATACAAAAATATTTGAAATTTTATTAATATAAAATCAAGAAGTTTAATTTTTATTTGACAATTTTGAAACACAAAAGATATACAGTAAATTCTCTTTAATTTGTTTGTAGTTTATCCGAGTTGTGGCCCATCTATCCATATTTTGTTACCTTCGAACTAGAGTTCCGAGCAAATCACAGGGTTCCGCAGGGTTGTTGTTGATTTCGTGTTCTGGCAAACAGTACAACTTCTTTTTCTAAATAAACCTGTTTGTTAAGGAAATGTTAATTTGTGATATGATGGGAGATTAAATTTATGTTTTTTTCTCTCCCAATATCTGGGAAATGCCTCCCTTTTATCAACCTGCCCCTTCTCTTATATCTGCCTCTGCTCATCATCATCATAATGATCAACTGTTTCCAGTCTTTGGTCAGATCATTTTTAAGTAAAATACCTCCAGCTTCCTCTTTCCTTCCACATTTCTTCCTACTTTATTTTCTCCCATTTTTTCCTCTCACTCGCACACTTGCTGAGCTATCTACTCCTTCCATCTCTTTCTTGATCTCTCTTGCGGTCTCTTTCATTTACATCTCATTTTTATCATTCTCCTCGGAATTTTTTCCATTTCCATCCTCACTACATGACCAGACCATCTCACCTTTGCTTACTCTACTCTCTCATACTCTCTGTACCTCAACATCTTAATTCCCAATCCAGTTTCTCCTTGTAACATGCTCTTCAAAACATTCTTCCCAAAGCTTCCACTTTCATTTCCCTACTACCAAATATAAGCACAAGATCACATTATGAAACCTAAAATAGTTGATAAAATAGTAATTTAATAAAAGCTTTAATTTCATGTTTATTTATAGAATCCAAAAATAGCGTTATTTCCAATTTTGTCCATTCCTATTGAACTAATTGGTTATATTAATGTGTTATACAAGTCTGGTAATGTCCACTGTTATTTATTATTATGTATAGGTCAGGTTTTGTCTGCTCATGTGGCTGGCAAAGTTGTGATGAAGTCTTATCTGTCCGGCATGCCCGAGTGCAAGTTTGGTATCAATGACAAGATTGTAATGGAGGCCAAAGGCAAGGGGGGGATTAGCGGCAACAATGACGACCCGGCGAGGTCGGGGAAACCCGTGGTCGTAATAGATGACTGCCAGTTCCACCAATGCGTCAAACTCTCCAAATTTGAGACGGAACATTCTATCAGTTTCATTCCACCAGATGGAGAGTTTGAACTCATGAGGTGAGTCAGAGAAATTAACTCATGAGGCAGGTTGGGTTTGAACTTTGAGGTGAGCTGGAGAGTTTGAACTCATCAGGTGAGTCAGAGAGATACGTTTTCAGAACTTAACGCTTCACGATAACTTATTTTTTCACTTTAATTTGCAGTTTAAGTGAGGTGTTTAAAAAAGATTTTACTTCGATTTTCAGATAGTAACTAAACCATTTCTGTAAAGCTAGTACTAAAAAGATTGTTGGAATAAAAAACTAGGTTAAATTAGTATTAAGGTGAGAGTGAAGGAAACACAGGAATTTACCAGTGTTTTTGCAGTTTTTATAGCATACAACTCCAAAAGGGAGTACTTTTTAATAAACTGTGTCTTACTATCTTTTTGGAATAAACACATTTTAACTAGACTAATGGACTAGTGATTAAGGTATAATTGAGAGTAACCGAATGCACCCACATTTGTATGGGGTGAAAGTGGTAAACATCTCAGAGGAAAAAAAAAATATCTTCAATACACTCGGTCGAAATTAAAACTTAAATCTCCCCACCACCGGCAAATCAGTTTAGATGCGCCTGAGAGTTTGTCCACTGCTCACTGATTTAGGGGGAAAAGTTGGGAGGGTGAGTGAGAACCTATTTGTAGACAAAGTTTGATCAAAACCCATTAATTCTATCACAAACAAGAGACACACACAACCAGATTTTTTTTTGTCTTGAAATGTTCAGTAAAAATGATAGAATCTATTCTCATCCTGCTACAATATTTTATAGCCCGGTCTTGATATCACCATAATATTAAAGAGTGATTTCTTCACTTCGGTTTAGTGATCAGAGTTCCTTGCTACAGATCCAGAGGACCTAGGTTCAATCCCTGGCGCTTCCATATTTTTCTGTGAAGTATTGGTTCTGGAAAGGGGGTGATTTCAGCCTCGGAAGGACATTTGAGAAGCTACTTGGATAAAGTAGTAGCGTTTCCAGTCTATAAAACTAATATAAACAGCCAGAAGGTTTGTTATGTTGACTAAAACTAATATCAATAGTCAGAGGGTTTGTTATGTTGATCACATGACACCCTTTATCCACAAATGTTGGCTTTTACTCCACCAACATGCAGGGGCCGCCCAGTTGGTATAACTCTCAAGCTGACTCCATGAAGTCTTATTTATTATTGCTGCACATCCCTAAAGCATAGTGACATTTCAAAGATAAGCCCATTGATAATAGTTACTATTCAAATATCCACCCTTACTCGTGTGTTTTTTCTCCAGGTATCGAACAACAAAGGATATTTCTCTCCCATTCCGGGTTATTCCATTAGTGCGAGAAGTAGGGCGTACAAAGATGGAGGTGAAGGTAGTGCTCAAGTCAAACTTCAAACCATCTCTACTTGGACAAAAGATTGAGGTGAAGATTCCAACGCCTCTGAACACATCCGGTGTGCAACTCATCTGCCTCAAAGGCAAGGCCAAGTACAAGGCTTCAGAAAACGCCATTGTTTGGAAGTAAGTTATTGCAAGCTTTGTGTAGGGCTATTTCTTTTCCTTGTGGTATTATAGTTAGCAAATATGATTAGATTTCATATAAATGATGGCTTCTGCTGTAGTAACTAATATATTTTGTTGTTCGACAATGAGGAGGCCCAATGGTTAAATGTTTATACAAAAGTGGAAATTAAAAAAAATAAGGACTTATGAATGTAGTGGGAAAAAAAACACTTAGGAAAAGAGGTAAAAATGTGAGACAAATCTAATGCACAAATAGGATATATTCTTCCATTCTTCTGGCCTCTTTAGTTTTGATAAAGACAAAATATAATAACTTTATAATAAAGGAAATTGATAAAACTAAAGAAATAGGAAAAATAAACTACTAAGAATAAGAATAAATTTGATGAAGAAAGCCCACCTAGGGAAAGAGGAAAGATGTGGGAAGAATCCAATGCACAAAGGTGACATCTTCTTCCTTTCTTCTGTCTTCTATAGTAGAAGTAGTCACACACACATTTTAAACACAAATATAATAATATTTCGGCATTGTTGCCTTTATCAAACACAAAGAAGAAGAGAGTACAAATGACACAAACAATGGATTACTCCATCTTGAAATTTTGAATTAAACTGTTAGAAACAAACTCCCAAAAACAGTTGGCACAATTTGTTTCTAACAGTTTAATTCAAAATTTCAAGATGGAGTAATCCATTGTTTGTGTCATTTGTACTCTCTTCTTCTTTGTGTTTGATAAAGGCAACAATGCCGAAATATTATTATATTTGTGTTTAAAATGTGTGTGTGACTACTTCTACTATATAAGACAGAAGAAAGGAAGAAGATGTCACCTTTGTGCATTGGATTCTTCCCACATCTTTCCTCTTTCCCTAGGTGGGCTTTCTTCATCAAATTTATTCTTATTCTTAGTAGTTTATTTTTCCTATTTCTTTAGTTTTATCAATTTCCTTTATTATAAAATTATCTAGCCATTGGGCCACCTCATTTTTGAATCAAAATATAATAACTACGATTTGTGTTTAAATGTATGTGTAACATTAACATCTGCTTCCAGCCTGTTACAAGGTCAGTTTAGTAAAATGCCTCCATCTTCCTATATTCTTTCACCAGTCTTCTTCCTTTAATCGCTTCTATTCTTATCCTCTCATTTGCACACTTTCTTTTCTCTGCTCCTCCCCTCTCTTTCTTTGTCTCTCTTGTGGTATTTTCCCTACATCATTCTCTTTGGCATCCTCTTCTTTTCCATCCTCCATGCGGGTATCTCTTTTTAAAATCCGGTCTGTTGTTTGAATGCTATTACTTGAATTACATCTAGGAACAAGCATGATTAAGGGGATCTATAGCTCATCCACAATGAGAATGTAGGTGAGAGACAGCTATCAGAAGGTTCTTTATTGCAAACATTGGTTGGAAGTTTTATTAGTATCATAAATTGTTTGATAAACACATTTTATTATTACTATGCAAATAATAATTATTTTGAAATAGGTTGACATCAGTGACTTTCAGCCACTGTTTGCAATAAGGAATCTTCTTACCTACACTCCTACCGTAGATGAGTTATAGCTCAGCCGAAACTGATACTTGTAGAAAAATTAAAGACAAGATGTTTCTGGGTGACCTGGTGGTCTAGGGGTAAGGTGTCAGACTTCTGTGCTGGCGGCCGGGGTTCAATCCTCGGTCCCGGCACAGATTTATCTTATTTACAAACCCTTCCTACACCTCTGACAAGACATCTTGTGAATGTGTGGAATGCCAGGTCGCCACCGTGGTTCGGATTCCACGTTAAACTGTAGGTCCTCCATTTCATCTCACAATCATCCTACCATTACACATTAGCGTAAGTGCGTATAACCCGAACGGGTAGTAAGACGCGGTGCTAATAATAAGATGTTTCTGATACCGTTCATGTGGGTTACAAAATCCAAGGGTGGACATTTTTTTGGTTATGTTTTGTATGCTCTTAAGTGTGTCGCGTGTAGTATTACTAGTACCCTCTCTGCACGTTATGTCTATAGTAGTTAATGAAAATCGTGTTTTTATTTTCAGAATCAAGCGCATGGCGGGCATGAAGGAGACACAGCTTTCAGCTGAGATTGAGCTCCTCGAAACGGATACCAAGAAAAAGTGGACCCGACCTCCAATATCAATGAACTTTGAAGTAAGTATTTTAGATCTTGGCTTGGTTTGATTTGGTTTGGTTTCAACTTTCCGGTAACTGACTGCATGACAATCTTTTTATGTATATAGGTCGAGTCCTTTATTTCTCAAATCCAAATCTTAAATTTTCTTTTGAATAACAATCCAAATTCATATCCTTTGACTCTTTGAAAATGTACAATATTATTTCATGAAGTAATAATTTTTAAAATAAAATTTTAGAAATTTGTTAAAGGTTTGGTGTCACACTATTTTATTTGTCATATATATTAAGTCCAAAACAACAAAGATTTTTTTTTTTTTGGTGAATTAATTGTAATAATAGTTTTTTTAAATGCTATATTTTATTCTTCCAACTATACATGTCTATATAATTCCTTCTATTATTTGCTTAAAATTTTTTTTATATAAAGTCAAGGTCTTGGTAATTATATTCAAGATAATTATTTTTGAGATATTTACATATCTCGAATCCCTAAAATACCTGAAGAATCAAGCAACCCATCTATAATTATTTAAAAAGCTTGACACTTTAAAACTCGTATATTCAATTTTGTGTTAAACTCAAACACTTAAGGAGAGTTGACTTTCATCTTAGTAAGAAATCAGATGTACTATAAACTGGTAATACTAATGTGCAGTCACATGTTTTGAGTAAATATTTGTGTGGCATTTTACCAAAGATTTGATCATATATTTATTTCTTAGTGCACATGGGAACACACCTTTAATTGAAAATAATTTAATGATGTAATGATTGTAAGATCCCAAGGATTAGTAATATTGAACGTGTTTTGGTAATTGCCAGGTTCCATTTGCACCTTCTGGCTTTAAGGTGCGTTACCTGAAGGTATTTGAGCCAAAGTTGAACTACTCTGACCATGACGTTATTAAATGGGTGCGGTACATCGGGCGAAGTGGGCTCTACGAGACCAGATGTTGAACACGTGGAGAATAGTACATTGCCAACGCTTTGTCAGTGAATTTATTGTATTCATGAGAATAAATGTGTGATATCGTACAATTATCTTTGAAACCAATTATGTTTTTTTTTTTAATATTGAAAGGAGGATAGAAGGGCAAGGCATATATATATAAAACCTGCAAATTATAGGTCCCAAACCTCATGTTTAAAACACATCACACTTTATTTTTAATGTAAAAGTAGTGTGATTTGCCCTGAAAGTTACTTAGATCTGTTTTTTTTAATGTGAAGTTTTGGCCTAATAAAGTGTTTTAAGCCTTGTCCTACATTCCTTAAAATTTATTGAATCAACTGTTTGGCAGACTTTTTTTTTATATTTAAAATAATGTGTCTAATGAAGAGTCTTGATTGTTAGTTGTAAAGAAGTAGTAAAATTGACCTGTCCTTGTAAATCAAGAGTATAATTAAGTAGCAGAGGAGACCTTACACTGTTAGTCATTTTTTTTTTAATTTTCAAATTTGAAAGATCTTAAAATAACATTCATCTGAAATATTTTCTTATTTCTATAATTATTTTGCCGGCAAATTTTATATCTTCTTTTATTAATGATCTATTTTCTCTAAATTAGATGCAGACATTTTGTTAAAATACTCATACCTGAAATTAATAGATATATATTTCACAATATAGTGTGAAATCAGTGATACACAGAGCCAAATTAATGTAGCAAGTAATGGTTATTTTATTTTTGTACTTGCAAAGGTTTTCTGAATAATTTTAATCTTATGTTAGTTTTAAAAAAAATATTCCAGGTATAAAAACACATTATATCAGATTTTTGTTCTCAAATTTAAACTTGAATTAATTGAGCATTTCCAAGAGCCTTTTATAGTTAACATTTGGAGGGAAGGCCTTCACACTTAGCCTAGTAATACTGGAGTAGAATTTGTTTAATAGAACTCTAGATAACACACACACTCTTTTAAGGATAAGTTTTCACTGTCACAGACAGTTGGATCATCTCTTGACTCGATGAAGCTGTCTGTGACAGTGAAATCTTGTGTTTGTGTCTTTTAGTGTTCTATCCAAACAATTTCTACTTCCATTATTACCAACGTAAGTGTGCTGGCTAGCCCTTCTAATCTAAACCATGATTTAACCTAGTGCTCTATTCCAAATAACCTTAACAAGAGCCGCTTAATTGATTCCTTTTTACAAACTTGCCTATTTAAGTTATTGGAACCTCTCATAGCGATGTTAATTATTACCTCATAATTTGATATTAAGATAACTATGGCGCTTAGTATATTCCAGGATTAATAATTTGAGTATCAAAAATAATTTTGTATATTACTATGTTAATTTTAAGGAAGGAAAATAACCAGCTTACTATAACTGTTAAAATTCCTGAAAAGTTTGAAACAAACACTTGAAAATGTATACTAATATTTGTCAGTACAACCTCAACTACTTTTAAGTACCCTATGTGTGTTTATATTTCTAAAAGTTCTCATTCAATTTGCTCATGTAAGCTGGCGAGCTGAAAATGATCCTTTCTTTTAATAAAGATTTATCCAATGGCTCTATTCCAAATAAATCTATTACTATTACTATGAGAAATACTACTTTGGCTATTATATTGCAAAATTATTAATATATAAACATAAATAAAATTATTTACACATTTATTGTGGTAGATAAAAATAAGTTTAAGATAATTCCAGGTATACTATTAAGCTTTTATAACACCTACCTATTGTGTAGTTGTGTAAAACATATTATATTTAATTGAAAGGGAAACATGCATGTTGTGTGTGGGATATATTTCTACTTTATAGCGCGCAGGCTTCATCAATATTTCTTGGTGAATCCCCAGATGGACTTTATTTTTGACCTGTATCACCACAGGAACATAATATCTTGTCCAACTAACTGGTGTGAGTTGCCCGTGGTATCTTGAAAGATATTTTTTATTTTGGTTATTTCACAGAATATGATTATTGTTTGTATTGTGTGTGTTTTTTATTGTAAGTATTTGTGTTGTATATTTAATTTGTAAAGATAGCTGGTCTACTCATTTTCAACTTTTAATTTTAAATAAATATATTCAAATGAAATGCATTAAACATCTATCCAGTATTACATGAATTATGCTTGGTCTGAATCAAATCACTGCAATATGGTTGAACAATTATTATGATTTGATGAAGCCAATTAAGATAGACGGAAATTTGTTTTATTTTTATATGAATGGATTTGAATACTGTTTAATTTTGTAGAGCTCAATTTTGTGTTATTTAGAGCACAAAAAAATTTAATTACTTTAGTATAATAATTTGTTTGTTGATAATAGATATTTCATGCTCGATGTAAGAACTTTTCTCTGTAGTTAAAGATAAAATGACCAAATAATTTATGTATGAGGTTATAAATATGTGTATGAGCTAGAAATTAAAAAAAAAAGTTGTTTAATGGTTGAAATAAAAATAGACACACAATACCTGAACTTTTTTATAGTTTTATTGTGTTTAGTTAAATATCTCATGAATTCCGGATGATAACGGTTATAGTTTTCCTTAATCGTTCCATCTCCTGTAACAAGTGGATTATGAATAACTACAAAATCTGCTGAAGTTTCCACAATATGTATGAAAATATCAGCACCTTTACAATTTTATGGTACGGTAGAGTTTCGAAAACTCAACACTCAATAACTCTACACACGCATGTGCACACAGTTGTTGGCGCCACTCATAATAATCCAAGGTCATTCAACTGTATCACCTCTTGTTTGTGTAACTCGAGTGAAACAGTTTTGCTGTGGTGTTTTTACAAGTGCTGTGTTTGTTAGTTTTCCAATTCAGTAACGTGTTATTCGAATTAATATAATATATATATATATATATATATATATATATATATATATATGTACAGTACTATACTATATTTATGTATTTTACATGTATACACCATTATATTAATATGTTTAAAAAGGTGGCCCATTGGCTAAAAATTTTATAATAAAGGAAATTGATAAAACTAAAGAAAAAGGAAAAATAAACTACTAAGAGTAAATAACTATTATATTAATATATAATATATTGTACTGTATGTATATTACTGTTATTGTACATACAAATGTACATATAATATTTGATACTGTACTGTGATTTCATCCTTGTTTAGTAAACATACATCTAATGCAAGTTCATTCGTAAAACTCGACATTTCACCAACTCTACACCATCTCAATCCACATTAGGTAGAGTTTCTGAGACAATTGTTTATTATTATTATTATTATTATTATTATCATTATTATTATTATTAATATTATTATTATTAATATTATTACTAATATTATTTATTATTATTATTTATTATTTCCTCGGTCCCGGCACGGATTTATCTGATTTCCAAACCCTTCCTTCATCTCTGACAAGACATCTTGTGAATGTGGGGAATGCCAGGCCGCCACCGTGGTTCGGATTCCACGTTAAACTGTAGGTCCTTCATTTCATCTCACAATCACCCTACCATTACAGATTAGTGCAAGTGCGTATAACCCGAACGGGTAGTAAGACGCAGTGCTAATAATAATAATAATTCATGATTCAAAAATGAGGTGGCCCAATGGCTAGATAATTTTATAATAAAGGAAATTGATAAAACTAAAGAAAGAGGAAAAATAAACTACTAAGAATAAGAATAAATTTGATGAAGAAAGCCCACCTAGGGAAAGAGGAAAGATGTGGGAAGAATCCAATGCACAAAGGTGACATCTTCTTCCTTTCTTCTGTCTTATATAGTAGAAGTAGTCACACACACATTTTAAACACAAATATAATAATATTTCGGCATTGTTGCCTTTATCAAACACAAAGAAGAAGAGAGTACAAATAACACAAACAATGGATTACTCCATCTTGAATTTTGAATTAAACTGTTAGAAACAAATAATAATAATATCTTTTATTTATTATTTTTATATATTATTACTATTATTACTTTTATTATTTTATTATTAGCACCGCGTCTTACTACCCATATGGATAATACACAGACTCTATTGTAGCCTACAATCTTTACAATATTAGTATTTGAAAGATTTTAATGGTACTGTGACACTCAATATTAAGGCATGCATTATTCAATATATATAATGTGATGTGTTCATAGAGAGAACGATAAGATTTTCTATCTCATTTATGTATGAAGGAGAAAAGAAGATAGTTTGATATTTTGTACCTTGAACTGTGATAGGACCATTTTAATATGTATTTGAAAGAAGGTATTACAGGAAAATTGGATGGAAAACATATAAAAGGAAACAAATTACAATATGACTTTTACACTGAAGAAACATAGTTCACACCTTACATTGCTGCCACTGGACAAACATTTCAACTATTAGTCGTGTACTTCACTAACCATTCACTCAAACACTGTACAAGCGGCAGCATAGATACGACTACCTAGTCGCTAGTGCCTGTTGTTTGAATACACATGTCCATCACAGACTCTGCCCTAAACTATGAATGAAAAACTACCCTGAGCACAGGAGAATACTGGCTAGATAGCTCAGTGGATGACATATAAAAGCCAAGGATTACAGTTGTTCAGGTGTCAATATTCAACAAAATGAAATATCCAGATTATTTTATGAATCTGCCCATGTATTTACTTTTTCTTTGAGAGCATCTTTGTTGCAGTCCCATGTAATCTACAAATATTGTTGTGGTTCTCATTTAGAGATTTGAATATTATGACAAATATAAATATATCAAAAAAGTTGTCAAATGCTTTGATTCAATTCAAAAGGAAGGACATCTGTATACTCATCATGATATTGGCTTGAAGATACATTGTACGTACACCCAAACATTGTATTGTGATTAAAGATGGGTCAAATTCTAAATTTCTCGAATCCTTATTTAAATTTGATCACAAATCCAATTTGAATCCTTGAATGCTTAAAAACTTACTATTTTGGTTAAAGTGAAATTATTTTACATCCATTTCTGTTGCGAGAGTGATGCCTTAGACCATGCGGCCACCGGAGCAGGTAAGGAATAATATACTTTATTTTTTTATATCAGTTGTGACTTATTCGTTATCGTTAGACCAATGTGCATAGCATTTCAAGGCATTGAAACAACTAGAACAAGACTCATTTTTGAATGGTAAGCTACTTTTATTAAGACTCTAGTTTAGGCAGTAATAATGTAATGTAATAATATATTAATTATAGGAAAAAAAAGAAGGGCAAAATGACTGATTCCATTAAAAGGTAAATAAAAGCTTTACACATAAAGAGTTAGGACTGGATTGCTTTGCTAACTCTCTTAGAGCCTAGACTATTTGTATATGGATAATTTCGGTAAAATTTATAGTAAATTTACCATTGTATGGAGGGAAAGTGAAAAACCATGAAATTACATTGACCAGGATGCTCATTCCCATTTCCTTGTCACTGAAAAACCATTTTCTATTTATTTATTACTATATTTATCAATGCATTTTTTATTTGAAACCAACTTAAATCTAGAACGGACACATCATGCAGCCCCTGCTCGTTAATTCAACACTGTGAGAGGGGAAACTCACATTTCACCAATGATGCAATTTTTGGTCATACCAAGAATCAAAACCATTTCAGTAGACAGACATGCTACTTACTGAGATAAGGTGTCAGATTAGGGTTAATGCAAATAACAGTACACTAATATACATTAATTTACTGTTTATCATGTCATACAACACAACATTTAACCAAAAGCTATATTATTCATTGTATGTAACAAAGTAATTGAGATCATTTCCTTCACTATTAATTCATAAAATGTCATTACAGAGGGAAATTTTACACCATCATTCTTAGAACAATGAAAAAAAAAAGCTCCATGGACAAACATTAATTTAATTGATGTAATCACTTTGAAAACTGTTGACGGAAGTAAAAGGCCCATAACACGTTTTTAATTTAGTCAAAATGGGGATTTGAAAATAAATAGGCTTATTTTAACTTGTTTAAAGTCTTAAACTTAGATATACAAAATAAGTTTTAACTCTGTTTGAATATCCCCGCGAACTAAAATATCGTCTGGATGCGCAAGCGCATTCCATTGATCTATTTTTGTGGACTATATTTATAGGCCTACTTGAGAATTGAGATCAAAGAGGTGCATTAAAATTAGTTAAATTATTTTCAATGAGTATTTAAGTTATATACTTGTTTAGAGAGTTAATTTAAACTTTACAAGAAACAAGTAATTATAAAACACTAGAGTGTCAGTTTACAACATAAAAGTGCATTGTGGGAAGTATCTTGTGTTTTCTGTAAAGATTATCAGTGTTTTCTGTTTTGTATAATGGAATCGTTTAATTCTTGGCAAGTAACCCAAATATGTTTTTGAGTGTTTTGTGTGTTTTATATGCATTCAGTAGTTCCTGCTTTTAATGTGTTGGTCAAATACTGGGATTAGGGTGTTTATAAATTAAGTTTGGGTGTCTGACAGATCACAGCTTCAAATTAATTACATTATAATTTGCAAGGTAGGCGTATACTTTAATGTTTACGTCGTGTTTAATTATTTAATCACACATTTATGAGAATATAGATGCCATTATTTATCAATTCTACTATAAATTCAAGTTATAATAGCAGAAAATACGTTATGATTTTATTATAAATTTAATTAGTTAGGCCAGACACCTCTGTTTCTTTTAAAAGACCGTCCCCACTTTTTCAATATCTAATTATATAGGTGACAATAGCTACAACTGGAATAATAGTTACAAATTGCCTTACTTAGCATCGTGAATAAATAAACCTACACTTTGAAGATACTATTTTAGGTTAAGTTACTAGAACAATTTGTGCACTGAAGTGTTCCAATTTCAAAATTGTCTGACAAAAACGGATTGCTCATTATTTTCTCTAACATTTTAACGCTTATCGACTGCCTTTTAAACCATGTGCTTTAAACCAGTTAAATTATGAAAGCTTGGGTAGGCCTATATTTTAGCTACGTTAGTAGTTGTTTTTATTTTCCTTAAAATTTAAACACTCACTTATATTACTTTCCTTTACTTGAATTTGTTTATTACTTTGTGGCGCTATAACAGTCTCATGTATGTTTTGAAAATTTTATTTGCAACAATTTGGGGAAACTTGGACACCATCTGTTAAATCCACATATCACCTGTTGATTGTGTGTTCTCTATGTGACCTAATTTTAAATTAGATCTAGGCCTACCCAAATATCTTTGAGTAGAGGCAAGTAAAAATTGGGGGTATTTTGTTAACTGACAGTGTTTGATATTATGTAAGTGCTTGTATGTAGGTCAATATATTACCAAATAGGAAGTACATTAAATAAATTATATGTCTGATTG
This sequence comes from Timema cristinae, assembly GCA_039000515.1. Taxonomy (NCBI): domain Eukaryota; kingdom Metazoa; phylum Arthropoda; class Insecta; order Phasmatodea; family Timematidae; genus Timema; species Timema cristinae. Next base: position 61,924,640 of record JBCFYV010000003.1, on the reverse strand, counting down.
TTTTTATTTTTAGTAGATCTAGTAAACCCTACCTAATTTGTCTAATATGCATGTTACTTGCCTTCTAGATATTATGATCCTGCTTGAAACGTATAAAATGTAAAAAAGTAATAGCCTTGGCAATGTTCTTCAGACTTTCAAGTTGTCACTATCAACTAACAAAAATTCTAATATTACTAGCTTAACCTATATGTCTAGATATCCAATTTCAATTTTATGTATGGATTTTAATGAGCTCGTATCACTTTAATTATCACCAGTAAAAGAAATAACACAGTGGGCGAATATATTTCATAACCAACACCACACCACACTTTTTTACATTTCTTTGAGTCTTAAAATATATTTAACTTATACTCGCAGGAAGATTTGAGAATAAGTTAAGTAGGTATGGCTTAGCTAGACTCTGTTTTTTATCAATATTATTTTTTTTAATCACAAGAAGGTGGGCCAGATCTAACTAGGTTTAAAGAAATTATAACTAGACCTTTTCAGGCTAGATATGATTATTGTTATTTGTATAGGCCAATATTTAATAAGTATTTAGGTTGTAATGATAGTACATTATAATGACCTCTGAGGTTAAGAATGTAAATACATTTGTAATACTTTTATTAGCCGCTTCGGTGTCTGCATGGTCTAACGCACTACACTTCCAAAGACAGGGAGATTGAGGTTCGATTCCGGTCGAGAGCACCGAGGGTGGTTTTTCCTAATTGGTTTTCCACTCTCCCTCCACACATGTGGATGCACTTTATCTAAATTAAACCTAACACAGTGTAATTAGTATATAGGCATATCACCCGAACATGAAGTAAGACACACTCTTAAGAAGAAAAAAAATCCCCGCCATTATGCTAACATGGTTTCATAGTTTTCAAATAACAGTTTTACTATGAAAATCCGACTGTAGGGTGTTATTAGTATATTGATGGAATTTATGCAAACTATCCCTGCCCTCCGTTTTATTGTACATCACAGGTCAGTGAAAAATAGTTATTTATAGTGGTGATGGTGGCTATTAGAGATGACCTGGCGGTCTAGGAGTAAGACTTTAGTGCTCGGGGCCCGGGGTTCAATCCTTGGTCCCGGCACAGATTTATCTGATTGCCAAGCCCTTCCTTCACCTCTGACAAGACGTGTATTAATCACAACTTGTGAATGTATGGAATGCCAGGCCTCCACCGTGGTTCGGATTCCACGTTAAACTGTAGGTCCTTCATTTCATCTCACAATCAACCTACCATTACACATTAGCGTAAGTGCGTATAACCCAAACGGGTAGTAAGACGTGGTGCTAATAATATGGTGGTTATTGTCTCATAGTTTCAAAGGAGCATAACACAGGTGTTCAGATGGGGCTGTTGTCTCTCCTCGGATAACACTCTAGACTTAATATAAATTGGCTATTTTTACACCTTTGTTCTCTGAGGAAAAGAAAAGCTTGACTTTTAAAATAGTCTACTGCAAGTGCCAGCGTGGAAGCTGTGAAATGTCATGCAGTAAACAAGGAAATTCTCTGGGTTTTCACAATGAGGATGTAAGCAGTCGCGTATGTAACTTTATTTCACACCGTAGGGTTGAATCTGTGTTGTAAGACAGCTATTTGTTGTTGTTGTGAATGACACATAATGGGGTTCTTTTCTGCCTATAAGAACTTTTATTTAAATATTTTTTAGACTTGTGTCTTACCACCTGTTGAGCTTCTACACAGATGTAGGCCTACTAATTACGCTAATGAGCTAGGAATGAGGAAAGTTGAATTTAGAGGAAGTGTAGCCTATCCACACTTGTGTGGATGGAGAATGAAAACTATTGATGGAAAACTACATTCCATACACCCGACCAGGATTTGAACCACAATTTCCCTGTCATCAGTAGGACTAGTATTATTTATTGCACAAGTGATGTCATAGACCATGAGGCCACCGAAGCAGGCTTAAATATCTTATTAAGTTATTGTTAATAGCTTATTAATACAAATATTGTAGCGACCTAAAATAACTATATACTGAGGGGCTTAACTCAAATCATGTTATTTTCAACATGGTATCAACACTTAGTCCAGTAATTTATTTTCTATTTTTAGCGTTATTACAATGAAATCAATTATTGTTTTAGATGTAATTCTCAGACATAAAAAAATATGAAGTGATCTGGTAATAAGTAGTGCTATAGACAATAATGCTTAGCTTTTGATAATACTCTGCCTAATTTCACATTAAATTTGCTTCAAAATAATGTTTGATATTATTTCAATAGGCCTACACTTCAAATTCACCTTCGATAGGCTTCCTGTGAGTAATAGGTGTTTCTTTGTTTCAATTTTTTTTATTGTTTAGTGTAGGCCAGACATTTTCTGAGTTTGGTTGGAAAACAATAGAGAAAATTCAACTTTGTGGGCAACATTGATAACATTTTACTACATTGGTTGTGTTATCTTATAAGTATTGATAATATCTATTAAAATTGACAACTGCAGATAACATGACTTTACGTATGAATAGACCTATATTAAAATTGTTTAACAATTGTATTGAATAAACATGTTAACTTTAGTAGATAACTAATCTTTCTAATGAAAGACACTATTCTTCAGGTCTTTAACAAAACTTATAACTAACTTCTACTGTTCTTCCTACCAATCATGCTTATATTATTAATATAACAATCTGTTATCATACAATAATATCTCTGTTTATGATTTTTATTTACATTTATATACTAGCTGGTCAATATGCATTTCATGGCTGCAAACTCATATTAGATCATACTGTTGCTATATTTAAATGATAAAAAAAGAGAGACACCTTTGACATATATAAACTAAATTTATCGTACAGCTTTCAAAATTGGCAACATCTGTCCAAAATGCCTCTTCAGACCCTCCTCCCCCTGCCCCCTAGAACCTGCACTACAGGTTTTGTCTCCTCATACAAATTTTGACTGTCTTCTCACCTCCTTTTCCATTTTGCACTCTCTAAGATCTCTTTTTTTTTAATCTACATTCACATTTAAAAACAAAATAAATTAACATTATTACTATATTCCTGACCATTGCCACATACCATCTGACATGTCTACTCATGTTTAAAAAATATATATATAATGTATATGTTTTTACGTTTGCAAACACATTACACTTAGAAACAAGCTGGATGCTGCACTGGCCTACGGGTAAAAGACAAATACAATAAAATGTGGTGCGGGCTTGCGCCAAGAGGTTAGGCCGTTTCAATGCCTGCGCGCTATTTCCAAATTTCTTAAGAGTGTAAGGAAAATCTACTATGCATAATTTTTTGGAATATTGCAAGGCCATACCGTAAAAAAATAAAGACTAGCAAAATAAATCAATTCACTTTAAATAGAATATCGAGAATTGTGTTTCTTAAGAACATATTTAATCTCTGTAATATTTTATTTAATCAAAGACTGAGATGACAATACTTTTCTTTTCTTTAAACAGACAGGAAAACATTTGTTTATTTTATTTCTTCAGACCCAGTTTTTAATAAATCATAATAAAATTAATTAGAAATTAAAAATTCCAACTTAGAAGTGAACATGTTAGTGCACAAGGGCTACTAATTTTTAAAATTTCAGCCCTCTGTATGTAGTAGATATTGCACAATGATCATGACAGACAGACAAGCAAACTTTCCATTTCATTAATTATCTTAATTATCTATATTATTCTGTGAAGAGCACTGATAGATTTATCTTTTATCATACTTGTGATTAATTAATAATAATAAAACAATATGAAAATAAACTAATGGATTTTTTTTTTGTGCCCTATATTGCACATCTCTGTAAAGGATCATTGAAGTGAAAGTTTTTATTTAACATTTGGGAGGGAGACGTGGGCGAGGGGCGGGGGGAAACCATTTGTACTTTCTTGACTAAATCACTTTTGTTATGAAATAAACATTGTTGTGAATCTTCAGTAACATTTTCATTGGTTTGCTGTTTTTTTTTCTACATTGCATCTTGTAGACTGTTCTCATCATATTTCCACTAACAAATAGGAATGAGTAATGTATAATTCAGAGGAAATGTACTCGTGTTTGTGTGGAGTGAGAGTTGGAAACCATTTGGGGGGGGGGGGGGGGACACCTCGGTACATACACCCAACCTAGATTTGAACCTCGATCTCCAAAATGAGTTTGACGTTAAGGCCTAGACTCTAACACTCTTTCGGATAGTTAGAGTTATCCGTTACTTTTTAAATAATTAAGTACACTAGTGTTATACTTGCCTACTGAAGACAGGAAGATTAGGGTTCGAATCCTGGTAGGGACTACTGAGGGTGGTTTTTCTTAAGTGATTTCCCACTCTCCTTCCACGCAAATATGGAAGATTACCTCTAAAGTGCTTCCTTCCTCATTCCTACCAAATTAAAGTAATTATCTATGTGCTTATAACCTGAACAGGTAGTAAGAATGGGTGTTGAAGGAGTGCGGTTTGAAAGGGAATGGAATCCAATTTAGGTCAATGTGAAAGAAGCGTCTTAGGGGTCGTCCATAAACCACGTAACGCTTTGTGGGGGGGGGGAGGTGAGATTTAATGTCTACGTGCTGTTACATGGGGGAGGGTGTGGTACATTAAAATGTTACATAACACAGATCTTATACTCAAATTCTAATATTCAAAAATAATCTTATTGTTTATGTTTTCACCTTTGATAACCATAATTATAGATGACTTCAGAATATCTGCGGTGTTGAAAATGCAAGTTTAGCACTTTTTGTCTATTAATATTTCGAATGCGCATAGGTGTTATTTTCTCCCTAGACTACGAACGTCAAGCACATTCGAAAACACATATTTTCATGCGCATGACAGTGACATGTTTATACTGATCACACCCGCCTCGGTGGCGTAGTTGGCTAACGCGCTAGTCGTGTTGAGCTCGACTGCTGAGTACGGGAGATCGAGGTTCGAATCTCGGTCGGGGGAACTGGGGGTGGTTTTTCCTAAATGTTTTACACCCTCCTTCCACGCAAATGCGGGTTCAGTTCCTCTAATCCAACCTTCCTAATTCCTAATCCATTAGCGTAATTAGTACTTAAAGCGTATAACCCGAACGGTTAGTAAGACGTGGTGCTAAAAAAAACCTGATCACGCTTGTTTGAATTTGTCCAATCTACTGACCCCCTCACGTGATTTTAGTTGGATAACAGCTGTCAGTCAAAGCGGCCTTAATTTTTAGGTATAGTTGAGTTTGAATATAATTTAGATTCATACTACACATTCTTTTACATAGGCCGTGAATAATTGCTTGTGTTTGTACAAAAACAAAAATAATTTCTTCAAAAAAGAGATTTGTTCATTGCTTGCGTATAAAAAGTGATATCCAGAATTAAAACAGTGGAAAAAGTCTCAACAAGATGTAATAAAATGGGAAAGAAGCGAAAGTACAGAATTTACCTCAAGGCAAGATTGAGGAATCCATCAATAATGTTATTTCTGCGTAACCCGCCTCTGTGTCGTAGTTGGCTAACGCGCTTGTCGTGTTGAGCTCGACTTCTGAGGACGGGGAGATCAAGGTTCGAATCTCGGTCGGGTGAACTGGGGGTGGTTTTTCCTAAAATTGTTTTTCCACCCTCCCTCCACGCTAATGCGGATTCACTTCCTTTAATTCAACCTTCCCAATTCCTAATCCATTAGCGTAATTAGTACTTAAGCGTATAACCTGAACGGGTAATAAGACGCGGTGCTAAATAATAATAATATTTCTTCATACCAGCAGCATGCCATGAAAAGTAAAGCTTCAAATATCATTAATTATTTTCAAAAGGTAGGTGTATTTAAGCCTATACCTTTTCCTTCTGATAAATTAGTGTGTATGTATGTATATAAATGTACCTATTACACACCCGTTACGTTGGCCGCGTTGTCTAAATGTCATTTTCAGTAACTAGTACAGCCGATGCGGAGATGGATTTGTTTATCAGTCAGATCTACTAAGGTGTTTCAATGTACCCACTCTCCTCCTGCAAATGCTGGATAGTTTTCTTAAGATTGACCTTTTTGGTTTAGGTAGTGTCGTAGTATACATTTTGTAGGATGGTATAGTCAAATTGTAGCTATTCTAGTTATCTTTTATTATATTGATCTAATGGAGTAGAAATGAGGAAAGTGGAATTTTAGAGGTAATCTACCCTCATTAACGTGGAGAGAGAATTTAAAACTATTGAGGAAATGCCACCGAGTACACACGACAGGTATTCAATCCCCGATCTACGCTTCATTGGCCATCTAGTCTTTTTAGAAAGTGAAGCCAGGATCCAGGATCAATGTTGGAACGAAACATATCTAGTTATTGATAGTTAACTAAAGTAAAATTGTAGATTAATCCAAAATATAACGTAGAAAAGTGATATGCCTAGAATTGTTTAAATAGTTCTATATGATGATAAGATGACTATCAAAAAAAGTGCACACTATAAAGAAAGGTGTCTTCCCCCAGCGTCAAGCATCGTATGTGGGCACTTTAACATCATACTGTAACGCCACTATATAAAGGGCCATCCTACTCAGCACCTAGTAGTGCGTCTTGCTCTTACTCAGCACCTAGTAGTGCCGTCTTGCTCTTACTCAGCACCTAGTAGTGCCGTCTGGCTCTTACTCAGCACCTAGTAGTGCCGTCTGGCACTTACTCACCACCTAGTAGTGCCGCTGGCTCTTATTCAGCACCTAGTAGTGCCGTCTTGCTCTTACTCAGCACATAGTAGTGCCGTCTGGCACTTACTCACCACCTAGTAGTGCTGTCTGGCTCTTACTCAGCACCTAGTAGTGCCGTCTTGCTCTTACTCAGCACCTAGTAGTGCCGTCTGGCTCTTACTCAGCACCTAGTAGTGCCGTCTGGCACTTACTCACCACCTAGTAGTGCCGTCTTGCTCTTACTCAGCACATAGTAGTGCCGTCTGCACTTACTCACCACCTAGTAGTGCCGTCTGACACTTACTCACACATAGTAGTGCCGTCTGGCTCTTACTCAGCACCTAGTAGTGCCGTCTGACACTTACTCACCACCTAGTAGTGCGTCTGGCTTTACACCTAGTAGTGCCGTCGGCCTCTACTCAGCACCTAGTAAATGCCGTCCTGGCTCTTACCACCTAGTAGTGCCGTCTGGCTCTTACTCAGCACCTAGTAGTGTCCGTCTGGCTCCTACTCACCACCTAGTAGTGCCGTCTGGTCTACACATAGTAGTGCGTCGGCTCCTTACTCACACCTAGTAGCCGTTGCTCTAACCCACTATATAGTGCGTCGCTCTTACTCAGCACTAGTAGTGCCTTCTGGTTCCTACTCAGCACCTAGTAGTGCCGTCTGGTCCTACTCACACCTAGTAGTGCCGTCTGGCTCTTACTCAGATCGCAAACCTGACATTCATGACATAAATATACAGAGTTTTTTCCTCATGAAACCCGAGTAGTTTGAGCTGGAAGTATTTATAATACTCTCTGAAATAATTTATAATCAGGATTTAAAATTGATTTTAAGAAGTACAAAGCAGTGAAAAAAAACACTACATAGGGAATACCGCTGTGTTTTGAATTTGAATTTTACTAAACCATACGCCTTAAAGAGACCGTTTCATCCCAGGATAACACCTTACATCCAATTTTCTTAGGCGGATTCTTTTAGAAAATACATTTTGTTTTGTGTGCCCAACATTGATAATATTTTACTTTGTGATTTTATATGTATTGATAATATTTACCAAAAGTGACAGCTTCAGGTCATGTAACTTGACGTATGAATACGTGAAATTATATATAGTAGATTTTCTAGCTGTCAGATAAGGAAGGATCTATCTATGAAAATTGAACTGTAGATACTTTATTCGTCTCAAACCAAAAGTAACATCGTAATGCGGATTTTTGTTTTATACTAAAAAAAAAAAAATCCAGTGGATTTGGGAGAAATGAAACGGTTTGGCCCAGATTTAAAACAAGAATTCGCAGTAGACTAGACTACTGATGACGGACAGTTTGAAGTTAGAATCTAGGTCGGGTGTACTGAAGTTTTTTTTTTCCAAAATGGTTTTCTACCCTCCCTCCACACAATTGCGGCAACAATTCCTATAAATATAACCTTTCTTATCTCTAAAATCACTAGCGTAGTTATTGCATAAGCGTAAACCCCGACCGGGTTGTAAGACGAGGTGCTAAACAAAATATTATTTTAAAATAAAATAAAACTGTTAAATTGATCCCAATTTCGCGGTTATCAAGTGAATTGAAGATTGCAGAAAACCCACTTAGTAATTTTTCCTGGTTCGAAAGTAATCTTGTATCTAATATACCGGTTGATTGGCTGTAGCTATAAACAGGGAAAAGTCGGCAAATCTTTTGATATTAGGGAATTTAATCAAAAATAAGGAAAAGTCAGGGAATCTAAGTACTTACTAATTCTGCACCTAAAAATGTAAACAAAAATTGAGCGATTTTTGTTTCTCTCGTTGTTAACAAAATTCACTGTCAATGTTTTTTTTAACACATTTACGCAGGGACACAAATAATAGCTAAAACATTAAAACCCGAATAAATAACTTTTAATAATGTTGATGTTTAACAGCCGTTAAGATTGTTTTCGAAAATATGTGATCAACATAGCAAACATAAAAATTGCCATTTATTCCGGGATCATGATCAATTTAACTTCAACTTAACGTAGCGTTAACTTAACTTAAGAAAACATATTATGTGTGATCACGATTTACGTAACTTAACAACTCGAGCCAAACATCTGCATTCTCGAGTATGATCTGTAATGAGTACTATTTGTAAAGTGATGATCCGTGAATGTTCACTATTTTATATCGATATTATACATATTTATCGATAAACTTTTTTTTAAAATTTCAGTTTAATTATTTTATTTCAATGTCCGATCACAAGAACTGAATCTAAAGAGTAGACATTGGTCATAAAACCAACAAATGAATTACTAAATATCCCCGTAGACGCCACGTTCATAATGATTGGCTGGCTATAATAACGGGGCACCCTTTACTTATAGTAACTTAACGTGCAGTAGCCCCATGGCTTCTTTGGTGCTGACTGACAGCTCACAGCTGACTTCTGACAGTCAATATTTAGGTATATACCTAAATATTGACTGTCAGAAGTGACCGCTGCTAAACAATGTTTTTGGAGATCATATGGTTTGGCGTAGGGATACATAATTTGTTCTAGTGACTTTTCAGAGCTGTGAGCTGTCAGTCAGCACCAAAGAAGTCATGGGGCTACTGTAGAAACATCTCCCTGGATATCTTTGTACGTCAAGTTCATCGTAATGGCTCCCATTTAAAAACACGAGGAGTATCTTTACGTTACGATACGTTACTGTACTATAAGTTGGGAATGCCAGGCTGCCACCGTGGTTCGGATCCCACGTTAAACGTAGGTCCTCCATTTCATCTCACAATCACCCTACCATTACACATTAGCGTAAGTGCGTATAACCCGAACGGGTAGTAAGACGCGGTGCTAGTTAATAATAATAATAATAATAATAATAATATACTATAAGTTTAAGTCAAAGAAATGTTAAGTTGATAGTGATCATTATTTTACCAAGAAAAACCGTAAAAACGTGAAGTGGGGATTTAAAAAAAAAATTTGGAAAACCTGGTAAAGTCAGGGAATTCAATAATAAAAAGTTTTGTAGCCACCCTGAACAAACTTTATATCAGCGTGGTGAGCCGTGCAGACAGATATTTCATTATCCGTATTACTAGGTGTAACACATCCTGACCTGACTCTGCGTCTATTGGAGAATGTTCTGGATTGAAACGGCTTGTTCCTATTATCTGGCTGCCAATCACATGTTGCGCTCTACAAGGGACCAAACTTTGTTACACACGAATACAACTTTGTGTGAGCTAATGTTACTGAATGGTTCACGTCGTTAGTTGCTTGGAGAAGCTCAATTTTAATAGGAAGGGATCTGATGTCTAGAAAAGTTTATAGATCTCCTTTCACATATTCATACGTCAAGTCCAGGGCCACAGGGACCCGGATTCAACAACATTTGTTGAACAGATTTTTTTTTCTTTTTGTTTATTTTATAACATATTTTGTAGAAAAAACCACAATAACACGAATTGGAGCACCATTCTCTACTTACAGTGAATTATTCGATTCGTTATACAGTTTTCCAGTCTCAAAAGGATTCATCACTCACTGCAATCGTCACGCGACTGTAGCAGTGCTCGGAGACTCCACTGACTAAATGAAGATGACCTGGGCCAGTCCCTCTCAGTAAGAAGCCCCGTCGTCCAGTAGGCGATATCTTTCAAGGCCATTCTACTGCCAGCTACACAGTTTTTCATCGGGCGGGCCCGAGATTCGATAAAGATAGTTTATAATTTGTTTTAGCGTGTGTTAAAGGCCCACTTTGTAAGGGGACAAGTGAAGGTGATTAATTAAAATAATTAAAGTAGATTATTTATTTAAAAACTTGGTTTTTTAGTTAAAACTGCAAGACAAACTTGAAATTAAACTGTCAGCACATCATCCTAGTGACATTACATTTATTCAAGTGGATGGCAAAGAAGAAAAAAAACTTTTCTTGTGTGTGGTTTAGTAAACAATAATTGTGGCTAACTATGAGTGAAGAGAAACAAAGCTTATTTTTATTTTATTGTTTGTTATTTGGTTTGTACAAGTAATGTCATCGCTTGGTAAGTTTAATTCAAAACTTATATTATTTTATTCTTTCTGTTTGTAGATTTGTTTAGTGACTTAAAATATAAAGAAACTTGATTTAATTTAATTTAACAAGTTTATACGTGGTGAGAACAAATCATTATCGGTAAACTTTGACCTGCCCCCGCCAAAAATAAATATCACGCGCTGCCAATGCGTTAAGTCATGTGGCTTTATGCTTTTACTTTGATAAAAAAAAAAACCAGATAGATTAGTACTTCTTTATGGATTACTGTATAATTGATATTTTTATCATTAATTCAACGGACTAAGAATAGGAATACAATTTGCAATATTTCCTCCCGTTATTGTGGCAACATGTGTTTTCAGTTTTCAAATAACGGGCTATCTATAAAAATTCAGACTGTATGTTAACAGTCAGATAAAGATATTTTTTTTAATGAAAATTGGCCTGTAGCTAAGCTACATAATGTGTTTTCGATCCAAACATTTCCACCAGTCTCTTAGACAGATCTAGACTCAATTCTCTTTGAGATTCTATATATTCGCACTCCCACGTGTCTTCTGCCTTGATACTTTATTTCCCGAATAGACGGAAATTCCCTAAGTTCGTTATGTGATTCCCTGCTGGCCTGGCGTGGCACATTTTGTGTAAGGCTTCCTAACAGAGCAGAGTGACGCTTTCTCGACCTGACGTGGTTATAGGAGGGGGTAAAGGGTGTGTGAAGATGGTGCACGCCATCAAATGAAGTGACTGAACAACACAAAATGTAAGAAGAATACTTTTTTTTATTATGGATTAAATCTAATGGAGGTAGGTACTAGTAGGGTAAGAAACTTAAAATGCACATTAATTCGAAGGAGGATATAAAACCTTTTAATCCCCGTCTCTCATTTATTGGAGGTGTTTAACGTGCACTTTCTAAACCGACTGGTTATATCAGCACACGAGCTATAAACTAAATTAAATCAAGAACAGACACAACATCCAACTCCCCGGTAGTTAATTCATCACTGTGAAAGGGGGAAACCCACATTAAACCCATTCTAAATGTTCCGACCATTCCAGGAATCGAATAGGGGACCCTCAGCCAATGGTGGACTGACAGTTTCCAAGTGGCTCAACACTGAAGCTATGTTTCAGTATAAGTTAGTTGTTTAGGTGAAGTATTTATATCTTTATTATTTGTTAATTTAATACCGAGGCCACCTAAGCTACATGATCGATTATCAGTTTCTACTTTCTTCTGATCTGATTGTCAAACCCTTCCTTCATCTCTGACAAGACGTGTATTAATCACAACTTGTGAATGTGTGGAATTCCAGGCCTCCACCGTGGTTCGGATCCCACGTTAAACTGTAGGTCCTTCATTTCATCTCACAACCACCCTACCATTACACATTAGCGTAAGTGCGTACAACTCGAATGGGTAGTAAGACGCGGTGCTAATAATAATAATAATAATACTTTATTCTGACATGAGTAAAGGTGTTTCTAAATACTTAGCTAATATCTGGGTGTCTTTACTGATATATTGGGTGACCTGGCGGTCTAGGGGTAAGATGTCAGACTTCTATGCTGGGGTCTGGGGTTCAATCCTCGGTCCCGGCACAGATTTATCTGATTACCAAACCCTTCCTTCACCTCTGACAAGACGTGTATTAATCACAACTTGTGAATGTGGGGAATGCCAGGCCTCCACCGTGGTTCGGATCCCACATTAAACTGTAGGTCCTTCATTTCATCTCGCAATCACCCTACTATTACACATTAGCGTAATTGCGTATAACCCGAACGGGTAGTAAGACGTGGTGCTAATAATAATAATAATAATAATAATAATTTAGCGTCGTCTTACCATTACTTCCCGTTAGGGTTATACGCATATTTATTAATACGTTTATGTGCTAGGAATGGGGAAGGTATATTCAAGAGGGAGTGTACTCGCATTTAAGTGAAGGGAGAGTGGAAAAACCATTCAAGAATAAAACACCCTCATCAACCCGGGGGTTATCCTATAGCGCGTGTTTCACCACGCGATTTGGATATAACGCGAGGGATCTTTTTCGAAAACGTGATCCAGATACCACCGCTATTATGTAGATTACCGTCAGTGGACAAGTGGGAATCCCACGACAGTTCTTTATTTCACCGCCGCTATCGCTCTAATCACGCTTCGGTATTATTCGGTATTGCTTATTGATTTTTGACAAATTTTTTTCATAAACACTGGGCTGATAATACATAACAACAATAAAATATAAAATACGTCAAAATATAAACGGGAATAATTTTTCATAAATCTGGTCAGTATCTACGACCCCCTAACCTATATTTCCTAATTTAATTAATCTATTTTTTTTAACACGCGATTTTTTCCTGAAACGAATCTTAATGCGTTATAAAATAACTTCCTCTATTTGGCTAGTTCCATGCCTAAGGTCATTCTCCACTAATATTTTAAGGTAGAGTCTATGAGTGGAGAATGTACCTAGGCACGAGACGATTACTGGATAGCTCAGTGGTTAGAGCAACGGCGTATTAAGCCAAAGGTCACGGGTTAGATTCCCGTGTCCGGGTGTCATTTTTCTATTTCCAGAATATGATTTCTAGATGGAATATTCCTCTCTAAAAAGTGTTAATAATAGCTTCGGCTATTTGATTCTTTATATTTTGTTAAATATTTAAATATAAACGACTTATAATGGGTTTGGGTGTTTGAACACTTAATTATTTGATTAAAATTGTTTAGTGTGGGCGTCAGTAATTTCTCACTAGAAGAATTATTTTCTAAGGTAAAATTGTTTTATGGAACACTTAATGTTTCTTTTTGCCGTTTGGGCGCTAGTTTCTTTTAAAATTTAGACTTATTAGTAGGTAGCCACTTTTGGATTTTTTTTCTTGCTTGGAATATTTAGTTTAAATATACATTTTATTGCACTTATGGTTACCAATAATTGTTTAACTTTAAAATTTGATAATGCTTAATCTATAGATAATTTTATAGACGTATTTTGTTTGAAGAAATTAAAAGAGTTATTTATTTTTGTTGGTTTATAAGTTATAACAATTCCGATTCGTTTAGTGAGAAATTACCAGTATCCTAATTTAATATTGCTTTGTTTTCTGTTATAGTGTCAAATATTAACACGTAGAAATATTCTCGATTATTTCTAAGTTGGTGGACGTAATAGTCTCACAAAAGTTTGAGTTATGTTGGGAAGTCAAACCTTTGTGCAATTTATTCTGATCAGAATCGTTATTTGAAAGTAAATTTATTTTAAAATTTAACTATTTAGTCGGAATTCACAATGGTGGTTTGTTAACCGTTTAGAAGAGCTCTTTAGGCTCTTTGTCATTCCAATAATGAAGATTTATATTTATATATATATATATTTATATTATATTATCCTTTATATTTCAAGCTCTTTATGCTCTTCGTTAATATAATAGGGGTTCAAAGGTTTAATGATTTAATCTATTTGTTTATTCTAAGAGTGATTCAGCCGCTTTGTTAACCAAATAGAGGAGCTCATTAAGCTCTTTACTATTATATTAACGATTTTTTATTATTATTGGGTCTCTTCCAGATTAATTCATAAAATAAATAATTTATGTTATAACTCTTTTGTTTCAAACGTAGTCTTCTTCAAGGACTACTATTACTTTGAGATTGTGAAATATATCCTCAAATGTACTGTGCAAGCGCAGACTCTGCCATCTATATTTTTTTCAACACTACTCAGTTTGTTTTGTGAAGCCATGTATTATTTCTTTTACCTCTGTGTTGTCTTACTTTGAATAAATGATTCGATTCCATTTTATCTTAAACTTGAAAATATTCCTATTTTTTTTACTTTAAATTCCTTATAGGTGCCGTCCACCCTCTCCTCGGCTATTGTGGCCTCTAGCGGTTAGTGTTGGAGGTGATGAACGGTACAGTTGTAGAATTACTAAAAATAAAAATAAACCTAGTTTGAAATACATTTTTATAAAACCAATATTTTCCGAGATTTAAGAAAATAATTTTTTTGAACTGGAGGTTTGGAAAATTATTTTATTTTATTGCTCTTTGGTGGACAGAAAAGTTCCTCTTTTATCATTTTTTTGTAACAGAGTATTTTTCATTTATGAACTTTGGTGGAATGTGATGCTCTTTTTTTTTCCATAATGTTTCTGGAAAGAAAAAAATTGTTTCACATATCATACGAGTTTTAAGTAAATATCTCAATTTTTGTAGGTAAACGAGCGATAACATCTGTAACATGACGGTACAATTGGTTTTTAATTAGATAAAAAATGTCGCTTCACTTTAAATAAAAAAGTTTCCGGCCTCTGGCTTGATTGATTGTAGCTTAAGTCGTACACGGACGACGTATGCAGACTGCAAATCTATTTAACACCGTACCCGAAGACAATCTCATAAAACATCAAATTGAAACCTCAGACATAAGAGACGAAGAGCTTCCATTAACATGATTACGTACGAACCGAACGTGTCCTCATTGCGGGTTTACGTAAAGAGTTTGTTCGTAATAGCTCCATTAGTTCGACGGTTATGAGGGAGGAATGGCGGCTGTCATTCGGATCGACCGAGTGCCGACGTCCGGCGCCGATTCGTCCCGTCGTTGCAGAATGTAAATTGGTGTCGTTACGTGTTAAAACTGTCTGACGTGTTGAAAGTTATCGAGTTATACGGCGTGTCTCATTATGGGACACAACACGTTGAACAAGGACAGAGTGCGATTGAAACTTAACACGATTACTCGTTTCAATTAATGTACATTTTTTAAATTTATATACATCTCAAAATGATACATAATGGTTTTCAACAGGATCAAACCTGTTAGATTAATCGATTTAAATACAGTGAAAACCAGCTTCGATGATCAAATGATTTTAAGGTGTTATTATTGGAATAGACTGCCGATGACGGGGAGATCAAGGTGCGAATCTCGGTCGGGTGCATTGAAGATTTTTTTCCCCTAAATGTTTTTCTGTTCTATTTCCACACAAATGCGGGTACACTTCCTTTTAACTCACCCTTCTTCGTCCTTGACACATTAGCTTAATAATGACTAATTATTAGTTAGGCTACATAGCTTATAACCCGGACAGTACTATGACGCGGCGTTAAAAACAATCTAAATATCAAGTTTGGACCAAATCCATCCTTCCGTCTCGGCTGTAGCCACAAGTAGACAGACAAAAAAAACACACTGTAAAACCTACTTTTTATTATTTAGGGGTTAGTCCAGACAGGGGCACAGAGAACGTCAAGATCTATCAAAATCTGGAGGCCTAAAATATGTCACAATTACAACACTTCACTATAAGAAAGGGAAAATCAAGCTTGTTTCATTGTATGTTAAATATGTGAATTCATTGGTGACTCGTAAATCGTAATATGTGCGGCCCTTGTGATCAATACCCCCCTCCCCGACCTGCCCACCCCCTTCATTCTATCCTCGTGGGTGCCATAAACCTTCAAAACCTTGCTCTCTCCCCACCCCACCCCTCTACCTCCCTCCCCCTCATCTGTTCGAGAGAAAATTAAATTACCGTAGATCAAACATCGTCAAAAATAGACAACTGTCGCGTTTTTTTTTTTGTTTTTTTTTTTCCAAATCGCCAAGGGGTTGTCAGTTAGATCGCGACTGGATATTGGTCGATGACGACAGACGAGCGCGGGGATCGAACTAGGGGACACTCTGGTTTGGGTTCCTCCTGTTATGTGTCATAACGTAACTTCGTTTATAGTTTGTTGCCCGCTACCCGCCTATCTACACTAATGAGGCAGGGAGGAGGAAGGAAATCAATTAAGATGAAACGTACCTGCATTGGCCTGGAGGGATAGTGGGGAAAGTGTTTAGGAAGAAAAAACTCGGTATACCTGACCGGTACTCTAATACTGGTCTTCCTGTCATTGGTAGTCCAGTCTATTGCGAGGGTGACTCCTTTTATTATTATACCATTGAAGTGGGCTACTAATACATTGATAGATTACTTAAGTGTCTTAGGAATGAGGAAATATACCTGCATTTGCGTGGAGGGATGGCGGGGAAACTATTTGAAAATCAGCCTCAGTATACCTGACCGGTATTTGAACCCCGACACCGACAATCCAGTTCTAGTACGAAAGTGACTCGTTAGCCCATGCGACTATCGATGTGTGTAATTTGAAAAAAGGGGAATGAATAATTTAACAAGATCATCCTTTTCCTTTCTATAATCGATTACTAGGAGTTGCATATCTCTCAAATGTATTATGCATTTCCTTACGTCCTGGTGACACGAGTTGAGCCAACAGTTTCGTTGAATTTAAGTTGATAACTATTCGGCTCTTATTTTCAGGGACAGACCCTGAAATAGGACTTTGATGTTCCGGACTGATTCCCCCGCCCCTCCCCTGTCCATTTTTTAAACATATTAAATTCAATTTGATATTGATGTGAATTAAATATTAAAAAAATAAAAATAAAGTCAGTTGCTAAAAATTGGATGGATTGTAAGGGTAGATGAGAGGAATTTCAAGCACATTAACATGAAAAGGGGATGACAAAGTCTCAGTAATAAATCATATTATATAAAGACAACCCCTAGTGCACACGGCTGAGATTGGAACCTTGATCTCCTCGTCCCGAGTAACCCAGTCTATTTTGAAATTGACGCGTCTACAATATGTTGCGCCTTCTTGTTGTAAAACGTTTTGTGTTTGTTTTATGATTTAAATGAGACTGCCACCTGCTTCTGTGGCCGCATGGTCTAAGGCGCTACTCTCTCAATAAACTAAACTGCCGGAGATGAAATCTAACTAGTGTTTTACTTTATGGTAAATTAGATCATTTTAATTGTTCTAACTATTTAAGACAAAAGGTTTATAACAAATCGAATGATATGAAATTTTAGAATACTTTAATTGCATTAAAACTAGTTAAATATAAGTGGGATTTTATAAATAATTAATTTATTTTCCGAGAATTAAAAAAAATACTTTGGTTTACTATAGACATTGATTAAAAAAACCTTACCTAAGATAAATTTTGCCGAACACCGCTCCTCCCTCCCCCCTTGTAAGAAAAGCAAATACTGAACTGAGGGTGATTTTTCATAAAGGATTTTCCAATTCTCTTCCACGCAAATGTAGGTACAATTGCTTTAAATGTAACCTTTTCAACCCTAAATATTATTGTAGGTTGCACATTTTACCTGATCGTGACGTGACGTGACGACGTGGTGCTAAAACAAATTAAAAGAAACCTGCTTCGGTGGCCACGTGGTCTAAGGCGTCACTTTCTAAATAGTCTATACTGCAGATGACGGGGAGATCGTGTTTAAAACCCGGTAGGCTGTACTGAGGAGGGTTTTTCTAAATGGTTTTCCACTCTCTCCGTGCAACTGCGGGAACACTTTCTCTAAATTCAATTTTATACATCCCTAATCAATTATCTTGGTGAATACAGACGTATAACCCCTAAAAAAAACATTTTTTTAAAGAAAAATATTTTTTAATTCTCTTTAAAAGTATAAATATTCACCGCTTTAAAGTTGTAGAACTACATTTAATTTTTTCCCGCCAGCTAGCAAATGTTCCTGTCTTTAATTTTTCAAAATTTTTGTGATTAAAAAAATAATATTACATCCTCTATCAATATTTCGGGCTACCAAACTCCAATTTTATGCAAAATAGAACCAATTTCGAATTTAATATTGCTTTTGAAGCATTAACTTTCCTCATTACCTTAGTATAGTCGTTACTGTGTTTTCATGCTACGTAATACTATTTATTATATATCTATTTAGCTCTAGTTTGTCTATACAACTACTTGTGTGTGTTTTTATGTGTATTATTTGTTTATCTTATATTGTAATCTTTGGTCAGGTTAAGGAAAGACGGTTGCCTAACTTCACCATTAAAGTCGATAATTATAGTTATTATTAATTCCTTAGTCCGATACCATAACTAAGTTGATAGGTCTAGCTATTGATTTTAAGATTTTGAGTACAAGTCCTAACATGGTCAATTTAAAAAAAAACCAAATTGAGGCCTTTTCTTTCACAGTGATGAAGGACTGGGTTTTTGGATCTGTTCTAGGATTAAATTTGTAGGTGGCGTGCTGATAATATAATCGGTCGTTTCGGAAAGTGCACGTTCAATACCTTAAAATGAATATATAACTTTAGATGCTGAACGAGATTGATCTTTCCGACAAGGAGTTGTGACTGTTTGAAAGAGCTCCATTTGACTCTTAGACTTACGTTAAGTACGACCTATTCGCTAAACAAAAAGCTGTGGCATCGCACTAGTGTGTTAAAACTTCGCGCGTGCATCGATTAGCAATGCCTCCCCCATTCAGTATAGGAGCGGGAGGTAGGGGGGGGGGGGAGTGTAGGAAAGCAAGCTAAGGCCAGCAAACCAGTTGTTTTTTTTGCCAAAATAAATCAAATATTGCTCCAGTAGAGACACGCAGTTATTTTCTCTGTATATGATGATATCAACAGTTATTATTATTATTATTATTATTATTATTATTATTATTATTATTATTATTATTATTATTATTATTATTAGCACCGCGTCTTACTACCAGTTCGGGTTATACGCGATATCAACAGTTGTTGAATATATGTCATGAGCATGGTTACATTAGATGAGAAACTTTTTAAATGGAGAGAAAAAGTTGTCATTAAATTCTAAGACATCCTTGATATATATTCAACAACTGTTGAGGTCACCATGTGAAGAAAATTAAACCCTGTGTTTCTTCTTCTTCCTATTCTTTGGATCTGTCCTTAGACAGGGATCAACTGGACGTCTTCAATTTTCCTCTGTCTTGAGCGTCTTCTTTCATCCTTTTGTAGCTTGTTCCTTTCTTTAAATCTATTATCATTCCAAATAATTTTCTTCTTCCTTTCCCCCCCCCCTCTATCAACCCCTCCATGATCCTCTTCATTAAACAATCCCTACGTGGTGTGTGGCCCAACCAAAAGGTCTTTTGTATCGTCCCTATTAGACTCCTCTCTTCTCCTACCCTCCTCAACCCGCCCCCTCAACCTCTCCATCCAATTCACCTTCTCCAATCTTAAGCCTAGTACGTACTTGGAAAAATTGCTTGACTGTTTGCAAACATGGGAATGAAAATGCTTGCAAACCGTTAAAAACCTTGTTTCGCGTCCATACTACAACGTTGAAACATTATTTCCCGTACAGAGTTCATTTGAATGAAAGATGTCTGCCGAGAAGGTTGCTATTGATTGTGCTTCAATACAAAGTGAGCCCTCTTCGAAATCACACACGAAGGACCTTTATCTTTTTTTACACTTCATTCGAACCTAGTACTTTTCGACTATTTCATTATAAATATCCGTTTTTTTACGCGATTTTTATAGTTCTCGGATGTCACATCCCACAACAATGTGTTTGTGTGACATATCTCTTGTAAGCTCTAGTGTCTTTTCGGTTAACCACGACATGACAAATGACAAACCAAGGAATGATGTAATCTCTGTGAACATCAGAAGCAAACTGGTCCAAGTTGTTTGTTGCCAGTAGTGTTGGCAAATACGTCCATACAAGCAATGGTTTCTTATAACCCATTTGAAATGGATGACAAGAAAAATTTTTCCTCCTTGGAAAACACGACTGTTTGTTTGCTAACTGTTTGTAAGCAATGTTTCCAGGGAATTGTTTGTAAACTGTTCGCAAGCAATGTTTCCAGGGAATTGTTTGTAAACTGTTTGCAAGTAATGTTTCTAAGGAATTGTTTGTAAACTGTTTGCAAGCAATGTTTCCAGGGAATTGTTTGTAAACTGTTCGCAAGCAATGTTTCCAGGGAATTGTTTGTAAACTGTTTGCAAGCAATGTTTCCAGGGAATTGTTTGTAAACTATTATTATTATTATTATTATTATTATTTAGCACCGTGTCTTACTACCCGTTCGGGTTATACGCTTTAAGTACTAATTACGCTAATGGATTAGGAATAGAGAAGGTTGAATTAGAGGAAGTGAACCCGAATTTGCGTTGAGAGAGTGGAAAACCATTTAGGAAAAACCACCCCCAGTTCACCCGACCGAGATGCGAACCTCGATCTCCCCGTCCTCGGCAGTCGAGCTCAACACGACTAGCGCGTTAGCCAACTACGCCACCGAGGCGGGTGTTTGTAAACTGTTCGCAAGCAATGTTTCCGGGGAAAATTGTTTGTAAACCGTTTGCAAGCAATGTTTCCGGGGAATTGTTTGTAATCTGTTTGCAAGCAATGTTTCCTGGGATTTGTTTGTAAACTGTTTGCAAGTAATGTTTCTAAGGAATTGTTTGTAAACTGTTCGCAAGCAATGTTTCTGGGGAATTGTTTGTAAACAGTTTGCAAGCAATGTTTCCGGGGAATTGTTTGTAAACTGTTTGCAAGCAATGTTTTCTGGGAATTGTTTGTAAACTGTTTGCAAGTAATATCTCTAAGGAATTGTTTGTAAACTGTTCGCAAGCAATGTTTCCTGGGAATGGTTTGTAAACTTTTTGCAAGCAATGTTTACAGGGAATTGTTTGTAAACTGTTTGCAATCAATGTTTCCTGGGAATTGTTTGTAAACTGTTCGCAAGCAATGTTCCCGGGGAATTGTTTGTAAACAGTTTGCAAGCAATGTTTCCGGGGAATTGTTTGTAAACTGTTTGCAAGCAATGTTTCCAGGGAATTGTTTGTAAACTGTTCGCAATCAATGTTTCCAGGGAATTGTTTCTAAACTGTTCGCAAGCAATGTTTCCAAGTTTCCAAGGAATGGTTTCCTATTGCGTACTAGGCTTTTGTAATGGAGCAATATTTTATTTCTTTTTGGTCAATAAAAGTTTCGCCATGAAAACTGCAAAAACACTGCCCTTTTCTCTCGTTCCCAACACTCTCACTTTAAGGGGCTTTGTAGGGACGCTAGACAGACAATTAATGGAATAAAGCCATTATTTTTCAAAATTTACTTTGTTCTGCCAGTCTCTCCGAGGTTACGTTCTATTCACCACACTGCCTGTGACGACTGTGACAGCTGAAAGATTGTTTTCAAAACTGAAACTAATTAAGAGCTAGCCTAGAACTACAATGTCACAAGAGCCTTTTACTGAACATTTTATTTGACGAGTATTGGAAACAAGACAGCTCGGGAAACCGATTTTAATCTGAATATCGATTCATATGTTGCTTCAAAGTCCCAAAGAAAGACGTTTTAGTTGGGGTTTTTTTTGGTAAAAGGAGATTTCATTCTATTTTATAGATTCAATGTTAATATATATTGCACAGTTATATTTTACTATACATTTTGATTTACTTATTGCAGACATTTATCCCAATTCGATCCTTTTTTATTATTCTCTACAAGCTGTTGCCTATTAAGTAGACATCTTAGAAAAAACACATTAATTACGTATTTAACCGTATATATATATATATATATATATATATATATATATATATATATATATATATATATATATATATATATATGTATAAAATTAATATATAACCCTCTACATTTTTTTGAAGTGGTAGTTTCTTAATAATGAAGTGGTATTTTAACATGAGGGCTAAGTTGGGGGAAGAGGCAAAGGAGGTGCGATGTTTTTCGAGCCCCTTGAGTTGGGGATTGGGGGGGGGGGGTGTTGAAACTAAAACAAACTCCGCCATTGCCTCTAATCAAACGTATAGATGCCAATAGGCGTGTTTTGAGTCTGACCGCTGGCAAGATCGGTGTCATACCCTGGCCGTGTGTGGAGAGGGGGGGGGGGGTCCCCAGGCGTCTCTGGTTGGTCTGTATCGATCTGTCCGGCGTCGTGTTGTGTTTCGCGTGACCTCGACTCACGCAACTTGCATCACGTTTTCTACCGACGTTTAAATGGGGCATAACGGAAAGGATTGAAAGCCATACAAATAATAATAATAATATTATAATGGAAATATTTGTTTTATCACCGTGTCTAACTACCTGTTCAGGTTATACGCATTTATATTAATTACGGTAAAGGTTAAGGAATGGGGAAGGCTGAATTTAGAGAAAGTGTACTCGCATTCGCGTGGAGGGAGAGTGGAAAACCACCTACAATATATCTGACTGGGATTTGAACCCCGAATCACCCATAATCGACAGTCTAGTCTCTTGCGTGACCCGCCTCGGTGGCGTAGTTGGCTAACGCGCTTGTCGTGTTGAGCTCGACTGCTGAGGACGGGGAGATCGAGGTTCGAATCTCGGTCGGGTGAACTGGGGGGGGGGGGGTTCCTAAATGGTTTTTCACTCTCCCTCCACGCAAATGCGGGTTCACTTCCTCTAATTCAACATTCCCAATTCATAATCCATTAGCGTAATTAGTGCTTAAAGCGTATAAAACCGAACGGGTAGTAAGACGCGGTGCTAAATTTTATTAATATTATCTTGCGTGATTGACGCCTTGGGTCAGCTATTCTCATACTGTGGTACGTGGTGGTGTACTAGGGGGTCCACACATGGTAGTTGAGTTGCGACCTAATCTTGAAATAGTGTACGATTTGCGGTCCGGCTTTTTGAGAGACACGTGCGAATTGCATCCCGCTCCCTTAAGAGAGAGGTATAAGTTGTGTCCACCTAATTAGCAGTGTGCTTTATATAATGCTGTCTTAAATTTGAGACAGAAACTATCATCGTCTCATGTCGACATCCATAGTAATATCCAAACTTATTCAGTTCTTGCCGTTCACTGGTCTTGGCAAAAATGTTAAGGTTTGTTAAGTTAGGTTAGGTTAGGTTAACAGCCCCGGCCATAATTCTTACGTGGCTTTAAAAATGTGGAGCCACAATCAACTGTCTCCTTAAAGGTAAACAACTCGTGCGGCCCCAACTCACCCGCAGCCCGCACAAGGGACCACAGGAAAAAGAATGGTATGAAACAACCGTACTAATTATTTTTTCAAATAATCTATTATGATTTGAGACTAAGATTTCAAAAATAAGTAACCAGTAATCAACCTCAGATGATCCTTATTATACTTCTCATATATCTATTTTAAACACAATTGTTATTTCAATTTTTAAAATTACCCAAAAACCAACATTAAACTATTCTTTATCTGATGGCTTCAATCAAAATCAAAACCACACCCTGAGGAGAAACATAACTGTTTTTTGGGTTCTTATGTGGCACATACAACGTAAATATTCATCATAATATCTAGGTTAAAGTTTTTAACTGTTAGTTAAAATATTTTTTTCTCTTTATTAGAAATTAAAAAGGGAAATAAATCAAAAGCGTACAATATTGGGGGACGCGGCAGTTGGCCTAAAAGGCATTTGGCCTAAAGGCATTTGGCCTAAAAATGAAACCAAAAGTCATTTGGCCTAAAAGGCATTTGGCCTAAAAGGCGTTTGGCCTAAAGGCGTTTGGCCTAAAGGCGTTTGGCCTAAAGGCATTTGGCCTAAAAGGCATTTGGCCTAAAAGGCATTTGGCCTAAAAGGCGTTTGGCCTAAAGGCATTTGGCCTAAAGGCAGTTGGCCTAAAAGGCATTTGGCCTAAAAGGCAGTTGGCCTAAAGTCATTTGGCCTAAAATGTAAATTTAAAACCTTCGGTTATCTTCGGAAAGTAAAAGGTTCTGTTAGTTGTTTCATCTGAATATAGATAGCACAACTGATGCAAGGTAGTTACAATATTTCTAAAAACATTGACAATATCCTACATACAACTAGATCAGTAGTTCACAAAACACTCTATCACCTTTTTTATACATAGATTTCCGATATTATTTCCTTGTTAATATATCTCACGGTCATAAAGTTAACGAAAAACAATAAGAAAATCCTATTCTCAGCATCGTTTACGCTCGGTAAAATTATATGCGTACATTCAAATTATGGGGACTTTTGACAACTTATTCCGAAAGGCAAAATGAAAGTGGAAACCAATATTCAACCCACCCACTTTAAATTTGTCTGAAGTGACGCCCGATTTTCGTTTAGCGCTACTGAGATATACATGAACATTTTTTTTTTATCTATTGTATTAATAATTAATATATAAATAATAGTGACGCATTAAATAAATTTTGCCAGTAAATATTACAATGGTCATATATATATATAATATATATATATATGACCATTGTAATATAATTTAAGTTTTTATATATATATATATATATAAACTTAAATTATGGTTTTGACTAGATCCTTAACTCTATTATTATTGTTAGAATTATTATAACTATTATTATATAAAATTAGTACAGTTATTTTTTTCAAACAGTGTAACTATTTTTATTACGGTGATATTATTAACAACATGGGCTATGTTAACACAATAGGTCCTTTGTTTAAAAACTATATACTAATTTCCCTCCTAGTAATTTGCAAAGCATTCTCAGGAATTATTTCAACTTGTGAAAAAAATACAAAAGATTTTATGGAATTGTCGTTGGTCTTTTTTTAAGTCTTCATAAAACGTAAAAATACAAAATGTGGTAGCCTTTACAGGATGATAACTTCCTAGGGTAAGAAAAACGTACGATCTAAGCAAGTGGACCTCCGAAATGCCAATGGCTGCAGCAGAGGCCAGAGGGATAAATCTGACGAGCTTTGGTTGGTAAAAATATCTCACCGCTAGGATCGCTTGTGTTCTCCCATTCCAAAAAGTGACACTCTTATAGCCTAGAGGCAAACAGACGTGACTCAAGTTGGCCCGCCACTATGCCGAAAAAAAATCTTTTTTTGTCTAATCGTTTGTGCTCTATTTATGCTCATATGTGCCCGAACATGAACATTTGTGCTGTTAAACTGGCCATTTTAGAAAATATTTAATGTGGTGGGCCAACTTGAGCTCAAGCTAGCCCGCCACATATTGAAAAACACAACATAACAAAATTTATTTAAGTCAATCCATTGTGTTCCATTTGTGCTCATATATGCCCGAAAATGAACATTTGTGCTTTAAAATTAGAAAATCTAGAGAGCATTTAATGTGGCGGGCTAACTTGAACCTTCCCTATATCATAAACTGTAGAAAAATATAGTTCAAGCTGGCCAGCCACATTTTTAAATATCAATGTAACAAAATTCTGTATTCACGATTCGTTTGTTCTTAGTTTGTGCTCATATGTGCCCGAAAATTAACGTTAGGGCTGTGAATCTAGGCCTTTTAGATAACATTTAATGAAGGCGATCCAACTAGAGCTCAAGCTAGCCCACCACATTAACTGTTTTCTAGATTTTCTAATTATAGAGCGCAAATACTCATTTTTGGGCACATATGAGCACAAATAAAAAACAAACGAATGGTGAAAACAGAATTTTGTTACATTGATATTTAAAAATGTGGCGGGCCAGCTTGAATTCAATTTTTTCTACAGGTTATGGTATAAGGAAGACTCAAGTTAGCCCGCCACATTAATTGTTCTTTAGATTTTCTAGTTTTAAAGCACAAATGTTCATTTTCGGGCACATATGAGCACAAATGGAGCACAATGGATTGACTTAAATAAATTTTGTTATGTTGTGTTTTTCAATATGTGGTGGGCTAGCTTGAGCTCAAGTTGGCCCACCACATTAAATATTTTCTAAATTGGCCAGTTTCACAACAAAAATGTTCATGTTCGGGCACATATGAGCACAAATAGAGCACAAACGATTAGACAAAAAAGTTTTTTTTCAGCAATGTGGCGGGCCAACTTGAGTTACGTGGCAAACAGGCTAAATCTTCTCTTTCTCTCTTCTCCGTCGCACTCTACAAGAGACTTTGAAGGGTGGGTTTAGGCAGCAGTCCTTTCCTCCCTCCATTCCTAATAATAGCAAACGACCTTGAAATAAACCATAAAAAAAATTCATAGCTCCCCGGCAACTTTCCTTTGGTTCTTTTTCAAACCCACTAACATAATTTGTTTTGAGTTTCACGAGTTGTTGGCGGTACCTCTCTCTTGCTTCATCCTTTGCTTTATATAGATTAAATAATGTATTGATTTGTATATTTTTGTGTAAAGTTTAGTGATATCTAATTTTTTTAAATATGTATTTCATCTTCATTTTTGAAAGAAAGATTTTTACTATAAAATAATGAATCGAGGACAAAAATGTGTATACCGCGCCTGCTCAATTACACGGTGTACTTAAGGTAATTTTTCCTAAATGGTTTCCCGTTTTTCCACGCAAACGAGGGTACTTCTCATAAGTTTATCTTCCTCATACCTACCTTCTAATTGCTATTAAATGTGGAAAGCATTGACTGGCGCGAAGATACAATGAAAAAACAACACTACTAGAGCTTACTCTATTTACTTTAAAAACATATTTTAGACAGTGAAAATACATCATATTCAAATATAACAAATGTACATTTTTGTATAATTATAATTACATTTAAACTTTATTTAACATTTTTAAGATAAATACTATACTTACTATATTGACTTAATAATATAAAATGAGAGACTCTTTAACACACTGGCTCAAAAAGT
Organism: Timema cristinae; assembly: GCA_039000515.1. Taxonomy (NCBI): domain Eukaryota; kingdom Metazoa; phylum Arthropoda; class Insecta; order Phasmatodea; family Timematidae; genus Timema; species Timema cristinae. The sequence goes on along the minus strand of JBCFYV010000003.1, from coordinate 61,897,511 downwards.
ATTCATTATTAACATCATATATATAATCTAAACCTTTTTAAAAGGGTTTTGAACTAAAAGTTTAGTACCCTTTAATTAAATAAAAGCTAATGGATATACTTTTGATTTTTTCACTTGACGAGAAAAAGGGGCATTATAAGTTCATAAAAACCATTTTAATAACTATCATATTTTATAAATTAATTATATCTATGATAAAATGACCTCTCACTAAGCGTTTACTTAGAACCAGTGGCGCACTCAATGGGTGGAGTAAAAGGGGCACCTTCCCCATAACCCCTAATAATTTCAATACAAACCTAAATTATTTACTTTATAACTAAAACATTAGACACAGAAGATGAGTCGTATACATAGGCTCCTTTTTAAGACTTGGTTTAAGACTTTATATTCAAAACACACACATATTAAAAGTGCCACTTATATTCTCATTTGAAAAAAGCACAACCATAGTAGCTTCCATACATTGTATACAAGAAAATGTATATAACTAGTAGCCACCATTCTGGTAGTTAAGTTCGTTTTAGTTTTTAAGTCTCTTAACACAAGATCTGGGTTATTACATCGAGGACCTCGCTTATAGAGACTTCACTCGCACCCCACCCAATTTCGGTTAAAATTAATACTAAAGTACTTCGAACTGACAAAGCTACCAGAGCGTGTTATTCAACGCATTAACATATATTGACTTAGACCAGGGGTTTTCACATTTTAGACCGAAGGAGCCTTTGTACCAGAAAAAATGAATGGCCGAACTCTCATAAAAATATTTACACTAGTATTATGATCATTCAATAAATACATTTAAATCTCACAAGTCTTTTATAATTTAATACATGAATGAATATAAAAGAACTACACTACACCCCGACCTCCGCGTCACTCAAAAACAAGTTATATTTTGAGTGCGATGACTTATGAGACCAGGTAGCTTACAGCGTTAATACCAACGTACCAGTTTTTTATTTGTGTACAGAGGTTTAATTATTTTATCACGTAATATAGAATTATTTTGCTAACAACACATAAACCGTACTAAACGTTGATTTCAATACACAGTCCGACACTTTATCTCAGTGTGTAGCGTGTTTGTATACTGAGCTAAATGTCCCGGGTTCGATTCCCGGAATGTCCGAAAAACGTATCATTGGTTGACTGTGCTTTTCCCCTTTCACACTGATGAATTAACTGTCAGGGGGCTGGATGTTGTATTTGTTCTAGATTTAAGTTAGTTTGTCAGACTCTGAGGAAATAATCTACATTCTACGGTGTGTCTGTCACTAGTTTTATATCGAGTGTCACTCATTGAGCGTGAACTGGGAAAGAGGGAAGGGTTGATAGGGTGGGGTATTACCCAATTTTTCTCCCCCAATCGAAATGTGCCTTCCTCCAGTTTGTTAAACTTCCCTCTGATATACTTGAATTTGAAGCTGAAAGATGGTTTGCATCAAACTTCAAAAAGATTCTAAAACAATCTATTATTATTTCTAAATGCTTAAGGGAGACCCCAAATAGCTTTTAGTGGCATTCCATTTTCAAATATTTTCCACTGGCTTGGAGTCAATCACCTAAAAACTCCTTAAAAATAGTGTTTTTACAAACTACCTCGCCCAACACTAATAAAGCTTCGCCGATACTCTTGATAGTCATCACAATAGGTTTTTTTCATTGTGACTTACTACCCGTTTGAGTTGTACACATACATCAATTTACCCTAATGAACCAGGAATGAGGAATGTTACATTTTAGATTGAATGTACCTACATTTGCGTATATTGAGAGTGGGGTACCATTTTAGGGAAAAATACCCTTGTTACACCCGGCTGGGATTTGAACTTCAATCTTAGAGGACAACTTTATTTCCAACTGAGGGGGGCGGGTGGGGGATATAGGTGGATGACACACATATTATCTCCAACCTTGAGGGGGGCATATATTATTACCAACTTATATAACATAAATGTAGCTGAATCTAATATTACCCTTTAAATATATAGCTTGACACACTCATTTGAACATTAATATAAATTCAAGACTTTCACTATACTACAAATTGGTTTATGAATAGGCCTACTTACAAGAGGGTTATTAAATTTATATTGAAAAGTTAACACATAATTTAAGGTAACACTTACGTCACCAAATACCTTAATTCTTTCATTAACTTGCGTACTATATACATTTGTTCATGTACTACAATAAACTATGTTCTTGTACAAAACATATTTATGTGTGTCAAACAGCCACGTGATTTATTAAATTTAGAAATAATGTTTCTAAAGTATATTTTAAGATGGCACAGATATCATAAAACTATATCCACCTTGCATGGGGAGATTTCTCTTCCAGACTACTGTCCACATTAATGAAGCAAGATCGATTTGGATAATAAGGTTATAAAATGCATATGTGAAATCTTGTAGTTAAGTAAACTATTTAAACAAATAATTAAATTCACTATAGAAGGGGACTTTTCCATAAAGTAAAACTATTGGGGGTGACATGTTTACCCGCCATGAAATCACTTACTATTTGTTTCGTAAATCTAATACAATGCCTAGATTCACGGGTGATATATTTTCCCCTTGGATAACATTTTCGGAGACATCACAAATAAGGGCGGTTTTAATTTGCTTTTTTTTAAGGAAATTACAGCAGTTAGGGCTGAAGGTCTTGTTCATATTCATTAGGTGAAAAAATGTTCTGAGCAAATAAAATATGAATCATGACTCCATTTTCCATCTCGTTCAGAAGGGAATACATCTTCATCTGACATCAGAATCTTTAGGGAAGTCATGGTGTATAACACCATATCTCTTAGATTACTTTTATTGCATACGGCAACGATACAACGCTTACCCGGCATTTTCTTAGTATCGGTATGACACTTTTCGTAACCCTTCACGCATAAATAATAAGAAAGCTTACAATAAACATACAAACATTTACTATTCACATTGACTTTGGAAGCATACTTGACATAAATAAGAAGTTAGTAACGAGCGCACCCGCCTCGGTGGCGTAGATAGCTAACGCGCTAGTCGTGTTGAGATCTACTGCTGAGGATGGGGAGATAGAGGTTTGAATCTCGGTCGGGTGAACTGGGGGGTGGGGGTTCTTCAATGGTTTCCCACTCTCCCTTCACGCAAATGCGGGTTCACTTCCACTAATTCAACCTTCCCAATTCCTAATCCATTAGCGTAATTAGTACTTAGGCGTATAACCCGAACGGGTAGTAAGACGTGGTGCTGAATAATAATTTAAAAAAAGTGCTGCACTACACAGTCACATGATCCGAACAGAAGCAAGCTTGGCTAGTTCACGAGCGGACGTTACAGCAGTGCTGCGTGTTAGGGTAGAGCTGAGTGCTGGCCGGTAAAGTGAACGAGCCTTCCCTACAACTCTAGTAGCCTTAGTATAAGGAAGGAGCCATCAAGATGACCAAATAAACCTTAAAATTTGAAATTTCTCAGTGAGTTGAGTAATTGCAGGAGGAAGGGGAGCTTGGAGGTCAACATTTTCAAAAACTAATATATTTAATTACTTCTCTGTATTGTAAAGAATTTAAATGTATTAATTAGGTACGGGAAACAATACAAATAGACATTTACATAATAATAATAATAATAATAATAATTATTATTATTATTATTATTATTATTATTATTATTATTATTATTTAAAATTGCATTCTGAGAAATAGTGGTGATGGAGTATAATAGAGAAAAAAACTTTTTGAGATTAGGAAAAAAATAAAATTTTGACATATAAATAAAGATAAATCAAATCCCAGATAGCCAAAATAACGTTAGACTCTAAATTTCTCAAAGTGGGTTGGGAATATGGAATCCAAAATCTACAAAATTAATAGAAACTACTACATCTCAGTGCAGTGTCGTTAAAAATTGAATTTTGGCATGCCCGTAAATGCACCACTCCAAATAACTAATAAGTCTGAGCATTTTCAAATGTAACTCCATGAAATCAAGGAGGGGCGGGGGGAGTTATAAAAAACCTTTTATCTATAGTTTAAAATCGAAATTTGGCTGGCAGGTAGAAGAACAACTATAGATAAAGAAAGTATTCTTAAAACTATGTGTTTAAATGGGAGTTAGAGAAATTATGATTGGGGAGGAGAAGGGAAAATTTTCAAAAACCAATAGAAACAATTACTAACAGAACAATTTATTTGATAAGCTGAGGTGCTTAGTACTAGAGTGATTCTTTCAAATTAATTCATGTTTAGTTAGTAAATTTGAACTATTTATTTTGGTGTTCGTTTCAACAATGTCTCTGCGTAAGCGAGCAAATATTGATGCAAAGACTGCATATATATATAAAATAGATTTTATATATATATATATATATATATATATATATTTATAAAATAGAATTTTATATATATATATATTTATAAAATAGATTTTACTTCTTATAGGTAGTAGTTAATTTGTGGCTTCATCAACATACAAAGTTTTCGCCTCATACGTGTCTGAAATTGTATTTTTGGTAGTTTAGATCAGGGTTTCTCAAACTGCGAAGCGCGAAGGGATTTCAGATGAAGTGTGAACCAATTTCTCACTTATTTCGACTTGCCTAAATTATGATTGACTAAAAAATTAATATTCTGTTTGGCCTACGAAGCAATAAAATTAATTAATATCTTACAAAACCTTACTATTTTTATAAACTTCTACAAAGCTCTTATCAGAAAATAATTAAATCAATTAAATAATAAATGTCTCATTTTTGTATTTTAACGTAAAAAAGTTATTTTATTCTAAGAATAAGAGTCTAAACAATTAATTTTATGTTCATATAAGGCTCAAGAGTATAGAGTTTGTGAAAACCTGGTTTAGATGATTTGCTAAAAATAAGATAATTTACCCAACTTAAATGTGAGCGAAGCCTTGGGCAAACTCGAGTAAGTTAATATGATTATTAAAAAATGAATGATTGATTAATTCATTTAGCAAAATTAATAAACAAATATACTTAGAAAGACTGATAAAATATACTTTGGCACTTAAAAAAATATATATTAAAAATTCAAAATAAAAAAAATAAATTAAAATGGTGTGACCACATGTATGTGCTAATTAATAAAAACGGTACGGGTACAAAACTTTTTATTTCTGGTACAAAATGGTACAAAAATTATTATTATTAGCACCACGTCTTACTACCCGTTCGGGTTATACGCACTTACGCTAATGTGTAATGGTAGGAGTGATTGTGAGATGAAATGAAGGACCTACAGTTTAACGTGGAATCCGAACCACGGTGGTGGCCTGGCACTCCCCACATTAACAAGATGGCTTGTCAAAAATTAGAACAAAACCTTGGCAATGTAAAAAGTTCAACATACAAAAGTGGTACTACAGGTTAATGGACGTGCTGCTATATCTTGGGAAGTAGTAAATTTAGAAAAGACTTATATATTTTGAAACGGTAGTATATACTATTTAACTAAACACTACACACCTCGCCATCTATTAGCATCACTACAAATCTTAACGAATGTTTCCGAAGACAGCAAAACATATTTTAATAAATGGTCTAAAAATTAACTTTACAAAAAGTCGTTTGGCCTAAAAGGCATTTGGCCTAAAGTCATTTGGCCTAAAGGCATTTGGCCTAAAAGGCATTTGGCCTAAAAGGCATTTGGCCTAAAGGCATTTGGCCTAAAAGGCATTTGGCCTAAAGGCATTTGGCCTAAAGGCGTTTAGCCTACACTTTAGGCCAAATGCCTTTTAGGCCAAATGACGGGTACCCCAATATTGACAGGCTAAGAGGACGGCCAGTCTGGGTGAGCGAGCGACTAAAAAAATAAAATAGAACACATTGGTTGTAATGAGAGGTGGCCAGACTGGAGCGACTGAGCGCGCGCGCTTGAAATATAGACTAGTTCTATTTTTCAAACGCGTGCGCTCGAGCCGGTACAGTCTAGTTTACAGGCGTTAGTCAATATTATTTATTGTTGGTTCACTGAGTGCTAGTGAAACTTCTCATTTTGACATTTATTATCACTATCGATTGGTTTGGCACACTTGCTATTAACGGTCTAATTTAATTGGTAAGATCATAAACCACACCTATATATATGTTAAAATAATTCAATATTATTATCAAAGTAGGCCTTTACAAATAAGAATCAAGATTAGCATGGAGAGGATGAGAAAACCACAACAATAAATCACTTGTCAAAAACCACCCTCAGTTCACTGAGCCAAGATTCGAACCTTTGCCTCCTTGCAACAACTATCGAGAGCTATGTGCTAATCACGCGATCGCACGCTCGTCAGAATGACCGAACCCTTAACTTCCGCTAAAGCTTATCGCGCACTTAAATGCGCCGCGCGGAACTGCCCTGTGGAATTTCCGTGCCGGAACCCTCGAGGTTTTTAGAGAAGAATTATCGTCGCGGTGCGCCTGAGTGGGCGGGGGTTGTGTGAGGAACCGTGGGAGAAATAGGCTCTCGTGTCATTTCGACACCATTCGGGTGCGTTGTCTTAGTGCCGTTATGTCTAGAAAAATAATAATAATATTTAGCACCGCGTCTTACTACCCGTTCGGGTTATACGCTTATGTAATAATTACTCTAATGGTTTAGGGATTAGGAAGTTGTATTTATAGGAACCCGCATTTGCGTGCAAGGAGAGTGGGAACCCATTTAGGAAAAGCAACCCCCAGTTAACCCGAGTGAGATTCTAACCTCGATCTCTCCGTTTTCGGTAATCTAGTCCAACACGAGATTAGCGCGTTAGACCACATGACCACCTAAGCGGCTTATGCTTACCGTTTATTTTGATAATTAAAATGCACATTAGATTGAGGTAAGAGTTTTATATAGTTACCAGCTAAGTCGAAAAGCATGTTTTTCTTGTATTTTTCCTATTAGCATTTTGACCAAATTAAATTTATCCACTTCAAAAACTTAACTTAGCAAAAAAATAATCATCACTTCTCAAATATAAACTTATGTACTAACGAATTTGGCCATTTAAGCTGAGTTTAAAGTACTCTACACAACTTAATGTAAAAATCTATTAGAGTGTATTAGATTTTCAGAATGAATGAAGAGGTGGTATTATTAGTTAATATTCCAACCTATATAACCTATCTCATCCCAAGTACCACGATAATTTGGTGAATGTTTCACACGGCGGTTCCGCGCGGTGCGTTACATGGGCGGACCTCCGGTGGAAAGCGCACAGAATTTCCATGCGGTGCGGTGGTTCGGCGTGGCTCCGCGCGGCGCGCCTTAGTGGGCGACTAGCTTAAATCAACTATACTTTGTTCCACAAGTAAGGTTAAACTTCAAGATAAGGGAGGGGGATTTCCATGTTTGCATCGAGCGCTTATCAAGTGGTCCTCTATTGAGAAAATGTTTTAGAGCGTCACTCTTAACAGTAGACTAGAAGGGGAGATCGAGGCTCGAATCCTGGTCGGGTGTAACAACGATGGTTTTCCTTAAATGGTTTTCCACTTCACCTAAATACCGATACGCTTCCTCTATATTCAACCTACTTCACCCCTAATACAGTAGCCCCATGGCTTCTTTGGTGCTGAGTGACAGCTCACAGCTAATGGCTTTGAAAAGTTACTAGACCAAATTATGTATCCCTACGCCGAACCATATGATCTGCAAAAACAGGTGTTTAGCAGCTGTCACTTCAGACAGTCAAAATAACCCAAACAGGTAATAAGATGCGGTAATAAAGAATGTATATATATACCCAAATAAATATGTTTGTATATCGGAATTAAAGGTTCTTTCTAGCAAAATCCTACTAGATATATTTTAGCTAAGGAGAGCTCTCCTCTACTTGCTAACAACGTAAAAACCGAAGGGTCAGTATTTTTAGTAATCTTTCTCTCCTCTCTCCATCAGATTTATAGCAACTATTTTTGCCCCTTTAGGAATAAGGTAACTGATATTATCTGCCGATTTATTAGCTCTCATAAGACATTGGAAGCTCGCGGTTGGGTAAAAACTCCGGAGCTGGAGGAGAAGGGAGGTTAAATGTTGGCGGGCTCCTCGTGAATTAGGGAAATAATTGGAGTAGGGGGGGGGGGTGAGTCTACCCGAGCGGCGCGGTTTGATTGGGTGAGAGGAGACTCGACGAGGGGTTTGTTCGGCGCTACTTAGGGCCCCCCTTCCCCCGCGGGAGACATCTTCATCTTCCACGCGTCTCTCCACCCTATTTCACCATCCCTGACCTATAACCCAAAATATATATTTTTTTTTGTGTCAAGATCACCCGAGAGGTAAAAGGTTTCAAGTCTGCTCTCATCTCATGTTTCTGCTTGGTCTTTTAAAAAGTACAATCTCTTTTTTGCCTATGCGCTGCATATTACTACCCGTCCACATTTGCGTAGAAAAAGAGAGGGAGTGAGGATGAGAAAGTGACAAAAAAAATTAAACAAAGCCATCCGTACCACACCCGGCTTGGAATCTAAACCCGACCTTCCCCTTCAACAGCAAACCAGACGAGGTTCGTGTCTTAGTCTGCGTGCCCACCGATGCAGGTTTTATTTTAATTGAAGGGTCCGGGTTGAAAAAAAAAAAAGTAGAAAGTGTAAATTTTTAGTTCAATTTGATCTTTTTTTTAGCATCTCCTAAACATTCACGTGACCTTTCTATTGCACTTTGAATTATAGTTGAAAGAAGTTTTGTCATATTTAAATTTAATTTAAAAAAAATTATCGGGATATATTGATGTGTTTATAGATGATATAATTGTCATGAAAAATGCTTGTGATCTGACTTTCCCCCTAATTTAAATCTAGAACATGCACAACATCCAGTCCCCTTCCCGTCAATCAGTGGGAAAGGGGAAACCTACAATTTACCAAATATACTTTTTTTTTCTTTTTCCAATCCGGAGCCGGACCCTTAGCTCAGCATGCAGGCACGTTACTGATTTAGCTAAGGCGTAGGTCAAAATTGGTGTCAATATCCGTTTTTTAGAAATAATGCTTAAAACCACTCTGACAAGTTGACTTGTGGAACGTTTTTCAGTTGAGTTGGTTTGTCTTCGAGAATATAAAATGAAAAGTCAATAGGAAGAAGAAAAGAGGGGGGAGGAGGGGGCTATGTCAGGTATTTGATGGTAAAGGAAGGGATGAAACGTTCCTGCCTGTGACGTCACTACGAGGGTGGCTTGTAACTGGATGATTGCAATTCTTGGAGACCTCTCCAGTCCTTGCGTGGCCCCTGCTCTTGACGCACTTAGGAGAGAGAGGGGGGGGGGTGGGGGGGCGCAAGTTAAGATGTTTACTTTAGCAGCTACCCACTTCTGTGCCTCCATAGTCTAAGGCAGCGGTTGGAAACCTGCGGCTCGTCGACTGATTTTATCTGGCCCGCAAAAGATTTAGCAAACAAACAATTGTCTTCATAAAAATATACTAATGACCTATTACTATATTAGACATTTAAAGCTTAAATTCTTTGTTTGGATTTTTTTTTTCAAATCGGCCCATCAATTTTTTTTTTTAAATCTATACGTAGGGTGACATAGTACTGTTTTCTAGGGTGATGTCCTGTTGTATACTCTGGATTTTATAGAAAGACCGTTCTTAAAGTTTTTTTTTCCCCATACCAAAATCCTACTATATTATAGATATTATACTATCAATATGTTTTTTGATATTACCTATTATTTCTTCCTAGAGTTAATTTGCTTTTAATCCTATGTGTTATCAGAATTTTTGTACTGAAATATTAGTTTGAACTGAAAAGCAACCAACATCCTAAATTGATTTATAATCACTAATGAAAGTAAAAGAAATGTTACAATTAAAATGTATTTATGTGTCTGTACAAACTGAGTTTTTCTTGACATATCTGATGTAACTCAGTGTTAACTCTTTTAATTATTCCTCTCTCTATTCTAATCGTACTTAAAAAAAAACACAATATATATGGTTACATGGCATATTTGATATTTTTGTTGTCCTGCTTTTCCTAAAAATAAATATGGTCACTATGTACCTATACAGCCCGCGATATCAATAAGTTTGCCGACTCCTGGTCTCAGGCATCGTGCTTGCAATATACTGGACTGCCGATGATGAGGTGATCGGTGGTTTTCCCTCTCTCACTTCACGCAAATGTGGGCACACAACTACAATTACTTTTAATCCAAACTTCCTCATCCCTATCATACTAGCGTAATTAGTGCATATGCTTATAGCACTAAAGGTAGTAGTAAGACGCGAAGCAAAAACTTAAACACATTTTTTTGGCAAAGTTATTAGAATTTTGCTGTCCAAAATATATAAAAGATTGTCCTAGAGCTCGTCTAACCCCACAGATAACGTTTAACTTAGGTAAATAATACAAGTAGATTTTCCATGCAATTGTAAAATAGGTAGAACATATATTTTTTGTTCCTAGATAAAACCTGAAAAATATGTTTTTTACATGAAAAAACCCTGAAAATATTATGAATTTTTAACATTCAAGCTTCAATAAGTTGGCCTTTAGTAGGCCATTGATCAGGAAAACCGAGAGATATGTTTTATTTTGTGAATTGGAAAAACAAAAAAACGGGAAAAGTGCTCGAATATTGCCGTTTTTCGGGAATTTAAAGGTGATGACCACTCTAAATGGTTTCTAAGGGTGTACAAATTTCAAAAAATTATTAGGAATGAACCACTCAGGCATGGGCCACTTTAAAGTAGCCTCTAGGGGTATCCAATTTTGAAAATTTTCTGGCAGGGGACCAAACTCCGAGTGAAATTGTTTAAAAAAATAGGATTTTATTGCCAAAAAAACATAAAATTATGCTTGAATTTTACTCTGAAGTTTGAATGGGCATCCTAATGGAAGAAAAAGCTAACTCAAAAACCAAGCACGCTGATTAAAACATATGTCTTACCCCCTCTTCCTTTTTTGTCCTTATGAAACATTGGGTTGCATAACAAATGCATATATTTCCTTATAAAGGTCAAATCATTCTATTCTAAACACCATTGGCAGGATTTTATAATAGTCATTTTTATGAATAATGAAAGCACTTTCTTTTATATATATATAAAGGGTCTGGAAAATGCTAATTCCTTTCGGAAAACCGAAAATGTAGGGAATGTTGTATTAAGAAAGTAGTACGAGTCAAACCAATTGTCGAGTCGAAGTGTGGTTTTCTGGATCTTCCATTATTTAGCTGGGGAATTGAAACCGGAAAAACCATTTTACCATATTTAAAAAAAATAAAAGGAATTTGATATTAATTATTTTCCTAAAGCGTTAGTCTAGCGTCATCGGCAAGTTAAGACTATCCCAAAGCGCTACCCTAAACCTTATCGGTAGTCTAAAACTATCCTAAATGCTAGCCTAACCTCAATGACAATATCCTAAACCGCTATCTTTCTCTCATCGACAAGCTATAAATGTTACAAAGCGCTATCTTTCTCTCATCGACAAGCTATAAATGTTACAAAGCGCTATCTTTCTCTCATCGGCAAGTTATAAATGTTACAAAGCGCTATCTTTCTCTCATCGACAAGCTATAAATGTTACAAAGCGCTATCTTTCTCTCATCGGCAAGCTATAAATGTTACAAAGCGCTATCTTTCTCTCATCGGCAAGTTATAAATGTTACAAAGCGCTATCTTTCACTCATCGGCAAGCTATAAATGTTACAAAGCGCTATCTTTCTCTCATCGGCAAGTTATAAATGTTACAAAGCGCTATCTTTCTCTCATCGGCAAGCTATAAATGTTACAAAGCTCTATCTTTCTCTCATCAGCAAGCTATAAATGTTACAAAGCGCTATCAATGTTACAAAGCGCTATCTTTCTCTCATCGGCAAGTTATAAATGTTACAAAGCGCTATCTTTCTCTCATCGACAAGCTATAAATGTTACAAAGCGCTATCTTTCTCTCATCGGCAAGCTATACATGTTACAAAGCGCTATCTTTCTCTCATCGACAAGCTATAAATGTTACAAAGCGCTATCTTTCTCTCATCGACAAGCTATAAATGTTACAAAGCGCTATCTTTCTCTCATCGGCAAGTTATAAATGTTACAAAGCGCTATCTTTCTCTCATCGACAAGCTATAAATGTTACAAAGCGCTATCTTTCTCTCATCGGCAAGCTATAAATGTTACAAAGCGCTATCTTTCTCTCATCGGCAAGTTATAAATGTTACAAAGCGCTATCTTTCTCTCATCGACAAGCTATAAATGTTCCAAAGCGCTATCTTTCTCTCATCGGCAAGGGACTCAGAGCGCCTCTAGAATATTCACCGTTTGTAAAGTTTTACCTGAGCATCTTTCATTGATACGATCGTCGAGATTCATCTTTGAGGCGAGACAGATATGCTAATTAGAAGGGCCCGGGAGAACACGACAAAGAGGAATGATTGTTTTTACACAGAAGGTTTCTCATGATTTCATTAAAATGGTTAAATGAAGGATGTCGCGTCTCGAAATATTAATCTTCAACAGAGGATAATTGGTATTCTGCTGAACTGGAAAATACTTTGATTAAATTCTTTAGTGTTCGTTTTCGTAGGAAACTAGGTAGATTTTTTTTTTTTTTTCATTTTGCAAAGAAAATAATTTGAAATAAAACAAAATTAATATTTTTTGAAAAAAAAAAGTTTGTGTATAAGACGTGTTATTATTTAAATTGTTAATAAATCAGAATGGAAACTGTTCCAGCTCAAGGCTTGGTACTTGTACAAAACACATTGTCTCGTTTGACGATTGCAAAGTAAGGTAGTATGGCTGTATGGGACGTTGTAATAATTTAAACGCTAGCCTGATAAGAAATGTCTATACGCCATCGTAAGGGTGATATTATTTTATAAATTAAAAGTTCTGGTGTTTTTTTTATAGTCTTTTATTTTAATTTTAAATGAATAAACTGTTTAAACTAGCTAGATATCACACGCATTTTATATTTTGATAAAAGCCCGACTATTGCGTTAAATGAATCTTAGCTATACGTGTTCTTGTCGAGAAGGAAGGATCACCAACAGTGAGGAGATGTGCGCATTTGAAGGGGTATATCAAGCGACATTTCCTTCTCGAAGCTTCCTAGAAGAAAAGGGGTGAGGTCATCCAGGTGCGTCTCTTTCCACGGAAAGTGCGTTGTCTTTTTAAATAGAGACGTAGAAGGATTTCACCACACCTTACAACTCGACAGTTCTACACAAATAAATCTTACAGCCCGCTCGAATATTAAATATAGTAATTTTGAATATAGATTTGAATAATAACATATTGATATGTATAATTTCATATCATTACAACGTATAGCTTGTTACAATAAATTAATAATTCGCTTACTAATTGAAAAATTTAAATTAATAATACTAGTTTAGCTTACAAATAGAACTTTGCACATCTTAAAGAAGAAATATTCGTGTTACGTAACACAAACACAAAAACGTGCATCAGCGGGAACGTCAAACTCATCTAGTCTGATCTGCCGGTGACGGATAATTTCGTGGTTCGAATTTCGGTTGGGTTTACTGAGGTTAGTTTTTCATAAAGTGGTTTCCCATCCTCCCTTACAGCAAATGTTGGTACATTTTCTTTAGATTTTGCTTTCCTTATCTATACCATACTAGCGTAATACAATGTGTATAAACGAGTCGGGCAATAAGCTGCGCAGCAAAATAAAATTACTTAAAATTCTCCCTTTCTCAAGATAAACGCCACGTTAGTTCATCCTCCTTTCCTCCAACCACCCTTCTCTCGCCCCTTTTTAACAGAGGGACTTAATTAATGGCTCGTCTTACCTAAGGTTACCGGGCTTGATACTCTTCAGGGTCAAATTTCTTTTCACCACCACCTTGCTTCCTCTACTATCTCGTGTACCCCCGTACCCTCACTCTTTCCCGGATAACTCAATTCCTACTCTTGTTTCTCCTCGTGACAGCTTGCATTCTCCTCGCAATCTTCATTCCCATGACCTCCACTTCCCTATTACCATTGCATGGCTACAAAGTATGCATTGTGCAACCTACACTAGAAGGTCACTTCTATTCTTTATAGCAGTTCTCCTACACACCTTTAGAACAACTCTGCCTGCTGCCTTCCTCTCATAAGATCCTCTATACTTCTTCTACCTCACAAAATACTATCAACATCTCAGCCTCAATACCTATTTTGACGGTTCCTATTCCTGAAAGATAAACACAGCCGAGCTACTAGATCAGAATTCACTCTACAGATGTCTATTCCCATACATAGATCTCAAACATATGCTCGTTCTTTCATTGTCCTGGCATCACAGCCTTGGAACAAACTAGATAACTCTACTCGTCATCTAACATCCAGACTCCCTTTCAAGTGCGCGGCTAATCTATTTATCTGGTCTAATAAGATAAACTGAGTTCTTGAAACTACTTGAGCTTTAAATGAGTATGAATGAGCGAGTGAATATTTTTATACTTATTTGAATATTTATTTATTAAATTATATTTCAATAAATGTAATAGTGTATGTTGTATTCAACAGTGGCTAAGTGGAAGAGAAGGCTAACTCCTTAACTTCGCCAGTAAAATAAAGATTATTATTATTATTATTATTACTTCCACCTTTCGCCTCAATCCCACTTCCAAGATATTTTAAATTCTGTACTTTTCTCATCTCTACTTCATCCAACTGAACTTTACAAGGCCTTTACATCTTCCTTGTAATTACTGATCACTTCACATTTCACCGTGCTAAATTTCTTTTCGCACTCTTTCCCTTCCTCATTCCATTCCAACAGCTGTTCCTGTACTTCCTCTTCATTCTCCTTCCTCCCTTCCCCCATACGACAATTCATCGTGAATTCTTCCTTTTTTTTTTTTTGCTTGAACATTGTGACTACACTATGCACTAGTTTAGTTCGTAATTTGTTATTTGCCACGTGGAGGTTTGTGGGGCCGCGCGCACGTTAGAAACCTTGAACGTAGGTTGATCACGAGAAACGCTGGACATAGGAATAATAATATTATTGTTTTATTATTATTATTATTATTATTATTAGCACCGCGTCTTACGATCCGTTCGGGCTCTACGCACTTATGCCGGGATCACGATCAACTTAACATTAACTTACGTAAATGACCTCCTGTGTGTTTAAATGGAAGCCATCACGATGCACTTAACTTAACGTTGACTTGCAGTTAACTTAACGTAAGAGATGTCTTGGGAGGTCTTTTACTTTAAATGAACGTTACTTGAAGGGTATCACGTGATATAACCAGCCAATCACTATGCGAGTGACGTCAACACGGCTATTTAGTAATTCATTTGTTGGTATTATGACCAATGTTTACTCTTTAGCGTAATTTCTAGTGATCAGACATTGAAACAAAATAATTAAACTAAAATAGGGAACTAAATTTATCAAAAAAGTTTAGTAATAGATATTTATTATATTGATTGAAAACTGTCAACATTCACAGATCATCACTGTACAACTAGTACAAATCACAGATAATACTCGAGAATGAAGATGTTTGGCTCGAGTTGTTACGTTAAGTTACGTAAATCGTGATCATATATCTGTTTTCTTAAGTTAAGTTAACTTTAAGTAGATGTTACGTTAAGTTAAAGTTAAGTTGATCGTGATCCCGGCATTTCGCTAATGTGTAATGGTAGGGTGATTGTGAGATGAAATGGAGGATCTACAGTTTAACGTGGAATCCAAACCACGGTGGAGGCCTGGCATTCCCCACATTCAAATAATAATGTTGAATGTTGAGGATTCGAGTAGCGATGATAGTGTGGTCACTGCAGGCGCGATTTAAAAATATATATAACACTTGTTAGTAACGAAAAGAAGAAAAATAAAATACAGAAATGCAAATGGTGGATGGCTTATTCCGTAGAACATTTTGTATTTAACACCCAACAGATAATAACAATCAAACTTCTTGTTTTTCTTCTTTTTGTCTATATTATCCGTCGGATCCCTTCAACACCTGTGTGTACCTCCGGCCTTTACAGGCATGAAATGATTCGTTCTCTTTGATATTTGCTAAAAAATAAAATACATGCTTCTT
Organism: Timema cristinae; assembly: GCA_039000515.1. Taxonomy (NCBI): domain Eukaryota; kingdom Metazoa; phylum Arthropoda; class Insecta; order Phasmatodea; family Timematidae; genus Timema; species Timema cristinae. The sequence continues at coordinate 61,881,492 of JBCFYV010000003.1, read as the reverse complement.
AGGTGATTCGCCACGAACGCAAATAAACGAATCGTGTAACGAGATAATTAAAAATACGAATTTATTTATTCACACTTTTCACCAAATGAACGAGAATCGTGAATTACTAATCACAAATTCATGCTTAGTGTAAATCAAGTTAAAGGTGTATTTTTTTTCCTCTGACTGTTTGTTGTTCTCCTGTAGGATGTTGCTGTGCAGTGCTGTGGGTAACACTAGCAACTCCAGCTCATAGGGGTTATCGCTTCGTGCCCTGTCGATGGCTTCGTCTGCAGTGTTTTGCCTCAGTCTTCAGATACGTGAGTAGAAACTTATGCTCGGCGAACACGCCAATAGTTTCTCGGACCGTTCCGTATTCCACTTTCAATCCCAATATTTACAAACTTAAAATATTTTTCTAGCATTTTTGTCTACCCTGACCCCCTTCCCTCCACCCCTATACAGCGTTTCACGTCTTAATACCCATCCGGACTATCCGCGTATTTCACATTGGTGGGTTAAGGCTGTTTTAGAGCCAGTGTGCCCGTATTTACGTAGAGGGAGAGTAGTACACCATATAGAATAAAAAACTTAGTACACCTGAACGGGTTTTGAACCCTGACCTTTCCGTTACTGAAAAACCTAACCTCGCGAGACTGACAACTTTTTTCAGTTTGTATAGTTTTTTTCTTGAAGTGCGTAACCCTTTAAAAGTAGATTGGACGATGATGACAGTATTTTATTTCGTTTGAATTTTACTTGAGAGAATGGTGTATTAATCACAACTTGTGAATGTGTGGAATGCCAGGCCTCCACCGTGGTTCGGATTCCACGTTAAACTGTAGGTCTTCCATTTCATCTCACAATCACCCTATCATTACAAATTAGCATAAGTGCGTATAGCCCGAACGGGTAGTAAGACGCGGTGTTAATAATAATAAAAATACTTGAGATAATATATTTTCATTTTACCATTCTGAACGTTGTAGGTTAAACAAAATCCATCCAACGGAGCACTTTCCCGTCAAAGTTATGTCACAGAATGGTCGTGAAGTTGGCAAAATGAAGGACCTTAGCTCTTAGTAACTTCCGTTCCGCGTGGGTTGGTAAATGCAGGTAGACTGTACTGCATGACGTCATTGAGAAGACCCAAGGTCACAGGTGGGTAACTCGCAGCTTTGGTTGGAGGTCAAATGTGGCCTATCCAAGGTTCGCCACAGTTGGTTGCGGTTCTTCTCCTGGCTCCGAAACATCGCCTCAGTCGGTAGACGCGTCGTCGTACTGCGTGTGTCGTGAGATTTCCGTTCCAGGTGGAGTTTGTCAGGCCCCGGCTGGATTCCAGGTGAGGCACACGACCACTTAAAACTATCTTATATTAAAGGGAGGCACAGTTTGATACAGACACCGGCGTTCGCTTGAACACGACTAAATTAAGTTTTGTTGTTGTTGTGGAAACATCATTGTCATTGCAGCAAGTCAACAATGAAGCCGTACTGAGTTTTTTTCATAAGCAGTTTTTCCTCTCTCATAGCACGCAAATGCGGGTTTCCTCTAAATTATACCGCCGTCATCGCTACATTATTAGCGTGATTATTAATACGTTTGCGTACAACTTGAATCGGTGGTTAGATGCGGGTAATAAACATAATCAACAATGAAGCTTTGTGTCCTAGGTCAGTCACCCGTGTTATTATTATTAGCACCGCGTCTTACTACCCGTTCGGGTTATACGCACTTACGCTAATGTGTAATGGTAGGGTGATTGTGAGATGAAATGAAGGACCTACAGTTTAACGTGGAATCCGAACCACGGTGGAGGCCTGGCATTCCTCACATTCACAAGTTGTGATTAATACACGTCTTGTCAGAGGTGAAGGAAGGGTTTGGTAATCAGATAAATCTGTGTCGGGACCGAGGATTGAACCCCGGCCGCCAGCATAGAAGTCCGACACCTTACCCCTAGACCACCAGGTCACCGTCACCCGTGTTAACAGAGTACCTAATATTTATATATTGCTAGCGGTTTAATCTTGGTAATAGTCGACGGTTAAGTTATTATAAAATTGGTATAGCTTATTGTTCTTTAAATTTAACCCTTTAAAATAGCATCTTTGAGCGCGTGGAAATAAGCTACCAGTCTCCAGGAGATTAGGGTTCGAGTCTCGGTCAAGTGTACTCAGGGTGGTTTTTGCTATGCGGTTTTACACGTGAATGCGGGTGCACTTCCGCTAAAAATCAACCTTCCTCATCCGTAACACTTCTGACAGTCAACATTTAGGTATATACCTAAATGTTGACTGTCAGAAGTGACAGCTGCTAAACACATGTTTTTGCAGATCATATGGTTTGGCGGAGGGATACACAATTTTGTCTGGTAACTTTTCAAAGCCATCAGCTGTCATCTGTGAGCTGTCATTCAGCACCAAAGAATTCATGGTGCTACTGTACATATGCGTACTGCCCGAACGGTTAGTAGGACGTGCTTGAATATAATATTTTAAGCCCTATGGCTTACTACCTGTTCGGGCTGTACGCATATGTACTATCATAATATGGGAGTTGAAACAAAATTTTCGATGTAGGCAGGGTCTAACTGGAGGGTCAAGATTCTAAATACTGTTTGAAAAATGTATTATTTTTATTTTTCCTCATGCCGGGATCACGATCAACTTAACATTAACTTAACGTAACTTAACGTAAAGGACCTCCTCGTGTGTTTAAACGGAAGCGATCACGATGCACTTAACGTTGACTTGCAGTTAACTTAACGTAAGAGATGTCTTGTGAGGTCTTTTACTTCAAGTGAACGTTACTTGAAGGGTATCACGTGATCTAGCCAGCCAATCATTATGCGAGTGACGTCAACAGGGCTATTTAGTAATTCATTTGTTGGTATTATGACCAATGTTTACTCTTTAGTGTAAGTTTTAGTGATCAGACATTGAAACAAAATAATTAAACTAAAATAGTGAATCCTATTAGATAAAAATAGATATCAAATTGAAAGATATGAATAAGATAGAAATTAGGTTATTGATATAAATTATATTGACAGTATCAATTAAGTGTACTTTTCATAAAGAGTCAATGGACTGATTGGCAAAGTTGTTGTTAAAACAAGAAACAAAAATCAATTAGAATCAATAATTGTGAGTGAAAATAGATTATGTATTGAGATTTTTTTATTAGGTTAAGAAGTAATAATTGAACCTTTACAAACACATTAAAAATGTGAGTCAAAAGCACATATATAACAAAAACAATAAAACATATTAAAATACATGTATTATAGACATTAGTTAAAATAAAATAAGGTGTATACTATTGATGACAAGATAAAATTATGATTATAAAAGAATTAATAAAGTTCCATTGAGAATTGAGCCTATACTTTGCTTAAAAGTTTTTTGGTTTGTTCTAAAAATTTCAGGATTTTAAGTAGTTACAATTTAACAAACCATAAATATATTAAGACAAGTGTTGAAACATGGGATATTATAGATGAAACTTATAATATAGTGTAATAAGATAAAGGTCAAATGACAAAAAATTGGAAAATTATAAATACAAAAAAGGTTAATATAAGTTGAGATCTATCCTTATCTGAGAGTTTTTGAATTCCCTTGTTCCTTGTAAATCAGGAGTGAATTAATCACAAGTCCGACATGTTCCGGAGCTCGATAGGCACCATCCTCAGGTCAGAAATGAATCCTGAAATGAGTTCTTTCCCGAAGATTTATTACCCGAGGATGGTGCCTATCGAGCTCCGGAACATGTCGGACTTGTGATTAATTCACTCCTGATTTACAAGGAACAAGGGAATTCAAAAACTCTCAGATAAGGATAGATCTCAACTTATATTTAACTTTTTTGTATTTATAAAATTCCATTTTTGTCATTTGACCTTTATCTTATTACACTATATTATAAGTTTCATCTATAATATCCCATGTTTCAACACTTGTCTTAATATATTTATGGTTTGTTAAATTGTAACTACTTAAAATCCTGAAATTTTTAGAACAAACCAAAAAACTTTTAAGCAAAGTATAGGCTCAATTCTCAATGGAACTCTATTAATTCTTTTCTAATCATAATTTTATCTTGTCATCAATAGTATACGCCTTATTTTATTTTAACTAATGTCTATAATACATGTATTTTAATATGTTTTATTGTTTTTGTTATATATGTGCTTTTTGACTCACATTTTTAATGTGTTTGTAAAGGTTCAATTATTACTTCTTAACCTAATAAAAAAAAATTCTCAATACATAATCTATTTTCACTCACAATTAATGATTCTAATTGATTTTTGTTTCTTGTTTTAACAACAACTTTGCCACTCAGTCCATTGACTCTTTATGAAAAGTACACTTAATTGATACTGTCAATATAATTTATATCAATAACCTAATTTCTATCTTATTATTATTATTATTTTATTATATTATTATTATTATTATTATTAGCACCGCGTCTTACTACCCGTTCGGGTTATACGCACTTACGCTAATGTGTAATGGTAGGGTGATTGTGAGATGAAATGGAGGACCTAAGGTTTAACGTGGAATCCGAACCACGGTGGAGGCCTGGCATTCTATCTTATTCATATCTTTCAATTTGATATCTATTTTTTATCTAATAGGATATATATTGTTCCTTACTACAACTAATTATGTATTTTATGAATAAAATAGGGAACTAAATTTATCAAAAAAGTTTAGTAATAGATATTTATTATATTTATTGAAAACTGTAAACATTCACAGATCATCACTTTACAAATAGTACAAAACCACAGATCATATTCGAGAATGAAGATGTTTGGCTCGAGTTGTTACGTTAAGTTAAGTGATTCATGATCACACATATGTTAAGTTAACTTTAAGTGAACGTTACATTAAGTTACGTTAAGTTAACGTTAAGTTGATCGTGATCCCGGCATTAAAGTTAACTTAACCTAAGAAAACAGACGTATGATCACGATTCACTTAACGTAACGTAACAATTCGAGCCAAACATCTTCATTCTCGAGTATTATCTGTGATTTGTACTAGTTGTACAGTGATGATCTGTGAATGTTGACAGTTTTCAATCAATATAATAAATATCTATTATTAAACTTTTTTGATAAATTTAGTTCCCTATTTTAGTTAAGTTATTTTGTTTCAATGTCTGACCACTAGAACTAAAGCTAAATAGTAAACATTGGTCATAATATCATAATACCAACAAATGAATTACTAAATAGCCGTGTTGACGTCACTCGCATAGTGATTGGCTGGCTAGATCACGTGATACCCTTCAAGTAACGTTAAGTTAAAGTGCATCGTGTTCGCTTCCATTTAAACACACGAAGAGGTCCTTTACGTTAAGCTACGTTAAGTTGATCGTGATCCCGCCATCAATGCCTAGGCGTCTTATAAAGTCCATGCCATCTACAAACAATATATATTTCCATCTCCCGTTGGGATTTCTTCCCAAAAAAACAAATGCTAAAACACCTCCAAAATATATGTCTGAAATCCGAATTGGATGTTAACTCTAGTAGTATTCTGGTAGGAAGACACTTTTATCAAACACAAACATATTTATTATTATTATTATTATTATTATTATTATTAGCACCGCGTCTTACTACCCGTTCGGGTTATACGCACTTACGGTAATGTGTAATGGTAGGGTGGCTGTGAGATGAAATGAAGGACCTACAGTTTAACGTGGAATCCGAACCACGGTGGAGGCCAACATATTTATTACAAAAAAAATAGATAACATTTTACGAGATTATTGTAGGTAGTGATAATAGGCACATTTATCAAAAGTTACAGCTTCGGATCTCATGACTTGACGTATGAACATGTGGGAGTAAATCTAGTAACTGTTCTAGCTGTCAAATAAGGTTCTTACTGTGTAAAAATTAGATTGTATTTACAACGTTTCTGTTACTCTATTTTTTTTCCTCCTCAAATGAGCGATGGAACTCTCTTTCGGGAAGTGTCGAGGTATATCGGGCAGATGGCAGCACCCGTCCCACCACGGTGGTTTGCTCGGGTGAGGGGACTCTGGCCGCGACGGGACGCCGTGCATGTGCTTTACGTTCTGACAGGTCTGGTATTGTGTTACGTCACTGGTAGTGGGTAGTCGTCGTCGCCTGTCATGGTCCTGTACTTTATATCCCGTAGAAGATACTTCCACACTTTATAGGTGAAGGGGGGTGGGGTAGTATTTCCCCCCTCAAAATAAAGGTAGTACCGCACGGAAAGGGCTGCCTTGATAACTTGATGCGCATGAAGATAAGAATAAAGCCTAATCCTGAATGGTTCGAATAACGTAAAGGGCGCTGTATTTGGGTGTCAGGGCAGTCCGACTCTTACTTTAGGTCAACCCCGCATTTTGAGGAGGATGACAAGGAATAACGCCACAGGACTTCCACAAATCAGGGCCAATACAAACTGTGACAATAAAAAAATATATATTGACTATAGATTGTAGTCATGTAAGTTATTAAAACAATTTTTTTCCTAATAATGTCCAAATGTTGGAAAGAAATATATTAGTTTAATGGTGGTGGAGGGAAGCCCTGAGTGATAGACACTAAGGATCCTGGGAGCAAATCTTATAATTAGCTATTACAATTGTACATAACACGTTCTCAAGGAATACATTCTAAAGAACCTCGTAGTCGGCTTGTTGGTGTTAATTTTGAAACTCTTCATTAACTCTCTGAAAATCACATTTGAGATGTCAGAGAAATATTATCAGTGGCCATGAGACACCAGATTGTCATGTTCTATTTTTATTAAAATATGTTTTTATTTAAAATAAAAGAAGGTAAATTATTTATTCCAAAGTGTTGAAAAAGAGTGATTGAGTAGTAAAAGCCTGATAAATAGTAACAAAATATATTAAAGTAAATATTGAAAAAGAGTTGTTTTTTAATGTTTGAATTGCATTTTTTTAAATTCTATTAAGTCGGTGACCTGGTGGTCCAGGGGTAAGGTGTCAGACTTCTGTGCTGGCGGCCGGGGTTCAATCCTCGGTCCCGGTACAGATTTATCTGATAGACAAACCCTTCCTTCACCTCTGACAAGACATCTTGTGAATGTGTGGAATGCCAGGCCTCCACCGTGGTTCGGATTCCACGTTAAACTGTAGGTCCTCCATTTCATCTCACCAATCACCCTACCATTACACATTAGCGTAAGTGTGTATAACCCGAATGGCTAGTAAGATGCGGTGCTAATAATAATAATAATAATAATAATAATAATAATAATAATAATAATAATAATAATAATTCTATTAATATTTTATTCTTCGAATGTTTGTTGAGAGTTTTTAAAATCCCTCGTATATTAAGTTTTGATCATATCACATGGGAAAATGAGGCTCTTCTGGGGTTAAGACCTCGCAGTGTTTAGAAGTTTCTAGAGCGAGCGGACCCTAGGGCTGACGGGCAAGGACGTCAGCGGGGGCTCTATTGATCGGGACCGACACCCGCGGAGGGTACATGGGCTGGGTACGTGTGGTTGGCGCGCCTGTCTGGAGTTCTCAAGACGCTACACTGAAGATTTTAACAGATCGGTGGCTGTTTAGGCTGTAGTTTTGTTTGCATAAACGTGTGTCACCTGTAATCGTCTCATGAATGAGACCACTCTTAAGATGTTCACTTCTTTAACACCCACACACCCTCAAGTCTCATAACGCGAATGGAATAATCTAGAACCGTGTTCAGAGTATTAACTGGCAAACCCCTTGGGAAGACGTAGATGTAGGAGGACTACAATTGACCTGAAAGAGATATGGTGTAATGAGGTGGACTGGATAGAATTAGCTCAAGTTAGGGATAGGGTGTAATGAGGTGGACTGGATATATATATATAGCTCAAGATAGGGATAGGGTGTAATGAGGTGGACTGGATAGATATAGCTCAAGATAGGGATAGGGTGTAATGAGATGGACTAGATAGAACTAGCTCGAGTTAGGGATAGGTTGTAATGAGGTGGACTGGATAGAACTAGCTCAAGATAGGGATATGGTGTAATGAGGTGGACTGGATATATATAGCTCAAGATAGGGATAGGGTGTAATGAGGTGGACTGGATAGAACTAGCTCAAGATAGGGATATGGTGTAATGAGGTGGACTGGATAGAACTAGCTCATGATAGGGATAGGGTGTAATGAGGTAGAATGGATAGATATAGCTCAAGATAGGGATAGGGTGTAATAATGTGGACTGGATAGAACTAGCTCAAAATAAGGATAGGGTGTAATGAGGTGTACTGGATAGAACTAGCTCAAGATGGGATAAGAGTGTACTTTTGCAAGTGTGGCCATGCACTTTCGAGTTTCTTAATACACCATGGAATAAGTAAGTTATCATGTTATATTTTTTTTGCATTTTGAAGACTCTCGCTTATTTTGTGATGTCTTTTTTAATGTATTAATTCTTATACGTGCTCTTATTCTTTGTGAAGAAACGTATCTGGCGAAAAAGATTGCGCGGCAAAAAAAAAGTAAAAAATTCTCTCAAAACGTAGTGAAGTTAGCTTAGAGGTAGTGACGCGAGGCAGCGAGGAAATAGGATGAAGTAAGAAATCGGGTTGGAGCGACGGGGAGGGGGGAATTGAAGGATTCTAGGACGCGACCATTCATGGGATAAGATCATAACGTTGGAAGTATGAAAAGTGTAGATTATTACAGAATGAGGTTTTTCAGGCGTAGTCGCGAAGATAATATATATATATATATATATAATATATATATATATATATATATATATATATATATATATATATATATTTATTTACATTTTCATATAAAGATTTTTTTAAGCGTCTGTGCAAACCTTACCTGTTTTCTTATATGATCTAGTTTATAATTATGTAATGTAAACATTTATTGTATAAATACTTTAGATTTAGTACTCATATTAGTTTATAAACGAATGAACCCATGGCTTATTCTGTCCTAGTTTAACTCAAGAATGGCGTTATTTCCTCCTCTCCTTCACAAGCCTCATCCAGATGAACTTGTTCCATTTGATGTCTCCTTGGACATAACAGCAAAGTTTGACAGCCTCCTTCTAGGTGTTAAATACCGAGGCTCAGAACTTCTTGCTCTACTGTTGTTTGACTCATGACTCGTGCTCTTGTTGGGGTTTGAGTAACTATGTCCCAGTGGACTTGACGTGGATCGCCGCAACTATTATTATTATTATTATTATTATTATTATTATCACCGCGTCTTACTACCCATTCAGGTTATACTCACTTACGCTAATGTGTATTGATAGGGTGATTGCGAGATGAAATGGAGGACCTACAGTAGAACGTGGGATCCGAACCACGGTAGAGGCCTGGCGTTCCACAAATTCACAAGTTGTGATTAATAAACGTCTTGTCAGAGGTGAAGGAAGGGTTTGTCAATCAGATAAATCTGTGCCGGGACCGAGGATTGAAGCCCGTATCCCCAACACAGAGCTATTACGACATGGGGAAGTAATGGCCGTTCTCATCGTAGTACCGTATTCGGACCGTGAGGGCCATGTGTGACCTACACATTTGAAGTAACAGATATGATACGTCCTGATCAAGGGCGTTCATGTGAGTTTTCCACATGGGGGTGGATTGGAGTCCTGTCTTCCGTCTCTCTCTGGCACCCCGCCCCACTTCCTCGAGAGATAATTTCAGAAATTTACCCTTTTTTGGGAGGAAATTTTAGAGCATATGGATATAATTCTGAGTTAATTATATGAGTTTCAAGAGCCAATTTTAGCAACAAAAAAAGTTTCTGAAAAATCAACAAAAAATCAATTTTATTTGTAGCTGAACCCATTGAAAAGAAACATACTCTCCATAAGTTTATTGAACAGAACAAAATGAAATGAAAGCTGTTTAAGATGGGATGAGAAGAAATCAATATTTTATCATTTTCTCTCTCTGTTAACTCGGATATTGATGATTCAAATTTGTTAATAGCAAATTGCAGCCAAAATAAAAGGTAAATATTGCAGAGGGATAAGGGGGGGGGGGCGCAAATTTATGGGTGCCCATAGTTCTGATCACAGACTACTGACACTAGAGTTGAATTATTTTTATTCATTCTCTAACTAAAGACTACCATCTTATTTTATTTACTGTACCATGTAGGGGCTCTACAAGTACTAATCCTTTGACAAGACATCTTGTGAATGTGGGGAGTGCCAGGCCTCTACCGTGGTTCGGATTCCACGTTAAACTGTAGGTCCTCCATTTCATCTCACAATCACCCTACCATTACACATTAGCGTAAGTGCGTATAACCTGAACGGGTAGTAAGACGCGGTGCTAATAATAATAATAATAATAATAATAATAATACAAGTACTAATGGCAGATACATTCTCCGGCACTCATTAGTGAGTTTAGAAAGAATGTCTCCGAAAATGTCAGGAAAATAAAAATTGCAACTTTAATTCAAATACTCAAAACAAAATCACCTGACGCTGGACCTACATTCTTGTATAAAGCATAACTAATACCGAATACTGCATACTACACAGTGTACAAGAAGTTGAAACACATTATTTTCAATCATGGCGTTCATAATAAAAATATAATTAAAAGTGCATTACGTATAAAGTTGATTTTACTTTGACTTTTTATGCGTTATGCATGGATTTGATCTTAGACAGCCCTCAGCCAATGAGAATTCGAACTAGCCAATTAAACGCCAGTGTACAGCAGACAAAAACTAGCTTATGTTCATGTTTGAAACGTCTTGTGGAAGCCATACCTTTTTATTACTAACCTATTTTATCTGTTTAGCGTCAGTGACTACAGTTATACATATAATGGAAAATAAAGGGAAAATATTACATTTTTGATTCTTTTATTGATAAGTAGATGTATCATAATATTCATGACAGTAATAAACTGAACCAAATAAAAATCAAATTTGATTTAATAGTAGCTACAAGCAACACTTAAATTAGGTTTATTTTAAGTTTCAAAAGATACAGTTTAATTAACGTTGTTTTTCGAAGGCACTCTTTAGCGAACTATTAGTAGTAGAAGTGAAAAAAGGTTCTAGACCAAATTGAGGGGTCGTCTATAGACCACGTGACGTTGTTTAGAATGGGTGAGCTCAACTGTCTAGATGGAACTATATGAGGAGAGTTGGGTTGTGAACATCACAGTGTTATGTGACACAGAACTTATATTTAATGTTATAATGTGGAAAAATATCAATCAATAAAAATAATAAAATATTATAATATTATTTAAAATCATTTATATTCAGGATTGAAAATGTATTCTGAGTAATATTAAATCTGAGCCTCTCTTTTAGATGAAATGATGACATTCACTCTTGATGTGAAAAGTTACGTAACACAGTTTGGAGGGGTCAGGCCTAAATGTTTACTTGGTGTTACATGGTGGGGGAGGGGGGTAAATAAAGGTTAAAAAAATCGTTACGTGGTTTATGGTTGACCCTTGGATGACAAATGATTTAAGTAAGAGTTTAATCACTTTATTTAATTATATACAAACCGTTGTATTCTTACCATGAACTGTGCTGTGTACTCTGACTATGCACTATTTATTATTAGCTAAGGTGACCGGTTGGTCTAGGGGTAAGGGGTAGGACTTCTGTGTTAGGGATCCGAGGCTCAATCCTAGGCCCCGGCACAGATTTATTTGATTGCCAAACCCTTCCTTCACCTCTGACAATACTTGTATTAATCACAACTTGTGAATGTGTGGAATACCAGGCCTCCACCGTGGTTCGGATCCCGCGTTAAACTGTAGGTCCTTCATTTCATCTCACAATCACCCTACCATTACACATTAGCGTAAGTGCGTATAACCCGAACGGGTAGTAAGACGCGATGCTAATAATAACACTATTAGCTAGGAGCTATGTATGAATATAAACCCAACCTAACTTTGCTGATTCCCCCACCCCCCCTCATCCCCGTGACCCCATCCCCCTAAAATATACGAAGAAAAGTAAGGGTCTAATTGTTATTACAAGGAAAGGGTTGACTGTTGACGTAAGACAGGGGAAAGTCCTTGCTTTCAGAAAACGCCGGTCCGACAGTTTGTAATTCTTGTGGCACCTTCTTTACAGAAACAGGTCAAATGGAACGGACGAGTCAAGAAGGGACTGCCGAACACACAAACTCCTTATATTTAGTCCCCCCGCCCCCTCCTTTTCCCCTTGATCGGAGAGGAACGTGAGCGAAATTCGATATTATGTTCTTCTGAAACTGGCAAGAGGGAAGGTTTTATAGATGGCAGCAGCCTCAGGATGGCGGGGGTGATCTGTCCTTGTGCCCCCTTTCCTACCACTCTTTGTGAGTGTTTATTGTGGGAGGGTAGTTTCAAGATGTCGGCTCTGTACTGAACCGTTCTTCATCTACTTCCTCTGTACGTCTCTGGAGAGAAGGGGGGGTTTTGTGTGCGGTAGTTTCACTAGGTGGGCTATACCCCTCCTCCCCCCTCTTGCGCCAATCCCTCTGCCCCGCATACCCAAACCCTTTCAACACTTTCTCGGGACGTGTATAGCGAGAATAGACTTCTCGATAACCTGGAACTATCACTTAACAATCCTCATATCCAGGGGTGGGCGGTCCACCAGGACACCTGTAGATGTCCCGGTGGGCCGCCGCAACTCTTTTAAAAACCCGCTTCGGTGCAACCACGTGATCTAACGCGCTACTCTCGTGGTTAGACTAGACTGCCGATTATTAGGAGATCGGGGTTCGATTCCGTTATAGGTCACTGAGGGCGGTTTTTCCGAAACTTTTTTTTTCCCCACTCTCCCTCTACGCAAATACAAGTGAATTGCCTTTAAATTAAACCTAATCTCTAACCCATTAGTGTAATTAGTACATAGGCGTTATAACCCGAACGAGTAGTAAGACGTGGTGCTAATTTAAAATAAATAAATATAGCTAACCATTCACTTATAAACTACTCTTTTTTATTAAATTTTAATCAAAAGTTCCATTGAGTAAGTTTGAGGGTGCTCAGAATATATTGTTTGTGAACCTATATTGTTGTTTCTTGGTGTTGTTTACCAACAATTTCTGAAAACAAACGTAGAAGCGTTTGTTTAGTAAATACTAACTTCTTTCTTTGTGAATCTACACAAATAGCGGGTGTAGGATCATTTTATAAACTTCAATATATAAAATATAAACTTCCAGTTATTGTCTAACGATTTAGAAGAATTTTTGCTCATGTAATTAATTAAAAGTATAAACTATTATTTTAAGTTAGCTTAATAGTGCCGTGACCATAGATAATGTGGTTGAAATGGCCTCGGATTAAATTTACTAAAAATTAAAATACAAACCACCTAAGCTTTTCACTGAAATTTAGTTTCAGTGGAATTTATAAATTTATATTTACAGTCCCGGGCCACTTGGAACCTGCCAGTCCACCCCTGCTCATCACCATATACGTCCATAAGAAGATGAGGGTAGGAAGGGGAGGGGGATCAAGAATAAAGCTCACATCCTTCTACTACCATATCCTTGAAATACCACATCTTTAGTAAGGGGATATTTTAAGGATATGAACTTTGTTCCATTTCTACTTCCCAACTGTTCGAATGCATGTTTTGTACGCCTTTTATGCTGTTGATCGATATGAGAGCACATCCGTTGCTTCCTTCTCCCCCTCGTTGATTGTTCCCCCCTCCCCCCATCTAATATCGCGGCCAAATACCCATATTGAACTAAAAAGTTATAGCCATTTCAAATTTTCAAAAATAATTCTTCAATAAACTACCCTTAAACGAATTTTCCCTCGACAAACAAGTTTTGTTTTATCATGTCAAACTTTCCCCAGTTATCATTTTTAAACAAAATCCTAGAGCCATTTTTTAAAAATTTCAAGTGTTTAAAAATTAGTTATCAATTAAAAACTTGAGAGATAAAATCACAACTTGATCATTTAATATCGAAATATCAAGTTTGAACGAAATATATTAAATGTTATAAAACATTTTATTAACGCAAGTATATATGCTTCCAAACATTGAACATATCTGGTGTTCAAATTTAACAGCTTTTGGGGATTGATCGATTTTTTTTAAAAAAAAAGTACAAATTTGATACACGATTTACTCCCATTATGTAAAATCCCAAAATGTTGTATTTCTTCAGACGTTTATAGAATAAATACCCGTCTCGGTGGCGTAGCTGGCTAACGCGCTTGTCGTGTTGAGCTTGACTGCTGAGGACGGGGAGATCGAGGTTCGAATCTCGGTCGGGTGAACTGGGGGTGGTTTTTCCTAAACGGTTTTCCACTCTCCCTCCACGCAAATGCGGGTTCACTTCATATAATTCAACCTTCCCAATTCCTAATCCATTAGAGTAATTAGTGCTTAAAGCGTATAACCCGAACGGGTAGTAAGACGCGGTGCTAAATATTAAATATTATTATATTATTATTTATAGGAATATAGTTGTTTTGGCTTTAAGGAGGCTTTTCATTTCGACGCAGACAATGCGAGTGAAGTTGCTGGCAGGGTTAGTTCGGAGCTATTAATGGTGTGATAATCTGCGTGAGATATCTCTCAGCTGCGGGTAGAGTCAAATGGTCCATATGAGGGAAACGGGACAGAGATGCGGGGTAGAATGCCCCATTTCACCGTCACTTCCTCGGCGTGGACGATGTCCTGACTAGCGTACGGGTCACTTAACTTCTATTGAGAGATCCTGTTATTTGACGACACATGACAGGTTTGTTTATACATTCCAATGTTCATAGAACAGTTAGAAAGTCTACTAAGGGCCGGTTAGATATTAATTTGGTAGATAAATATTTCTATCTGGTGGATAAGTTAAAAGTGCGTCTTATGACTGCCAGATAGCATTTATCTGCCAGATAAAATGTATTTATCCATCACATTTTTATCGGGAGGTTTAAGTACCTGATAGCTTTTATTTGGAAGTTAAAATGGTTGTTGCCATAATGACGCGTTGTTTTTAATGAGGTTTCGCCAATCATCTGTTTTTAGGTTAAAATCTTGGTTCACGTGTTTAGTAATCACAGGCCCGGGTTCTAACTATATAAAGTTAAAATATTTAATTCATACTTTTATATAAACTAACAAGTTATTTGTAGAGTTATATTTATATAAGAACAATAATCAAATGTGAGTACAATAAATGAAATTTTGTAAACGTTGTATCCAACTATTGCACACAGTTTTGGCAGACACCGAAATTAGTACTTCCCAAGACAACTTAGCTCTACGCCCACGTGACGCCATCTGTTTCCTTGCACTCGTTTAGCCGCCATTATTTAACAAATGTTGAGCGTTCTCACAACTCGCTAGGTTGTGGCGGTAGCATAAGGGTTTATACGCATGCGCGCACCAGCAGAAACAGTACCAACCTTGCGTGCTATGAATACAAATATATTTATCCTACAGATAAATTCTATTTATCTGGCAGATAAATTCAGTTAATAAGACGCGTAAAACATTAAAGTGGCTAACAACTTTTATCTGGTAGATAACTGTAACATCCAAATAGCAATATTTATCTGGTATTCACAAGAGCGGCCCTTGATCTACTTTCACATATTACCCGATTCGGTGGCGTAATTGGCTAACGCGCTAGTTTCGTGTGAGCTATACTGCTGAGAATGGGGAGATCGAGGTTCGAATCTTGGTGGGTGTACTGGAGGGTGGATTCCTAGATTGTTTTCCACTCTTCCTCCACGCAAATATGGGCTCACTTCCTCTTAATTCAACTTTCCCAATCAATTCCTAACCCACTATCAGAATTAGTACGTAAGCGTATAACCCGAACGGGTAGTAAGACGCGGTGCTAATAATAATATAATAATAATAATAATAATAACTTATTGTCTATTTATAAACTTAGCCTTCTTTTCCTGACCTTAAATCCACCACTGCCGACAAGGTAAATCGCTTGATTTTTCGAATAGGATTGTATCCCCCCCCCTCCCTTTCCAGTTATCGCAACCATTGTCGCGACTCGTGACAAGAGTCATGAATGTGTTCACCCTAACTCCTTCCCTTTCCTTCGACAGTCCTACTTTCGATAACATGGCATCACTGTTGTAAGCTCCCGGTCGGTTTGATATCAACTGACCTTCAACACTGCTTTGTAGTGATAAGTGATAAGTGTCCCAGACTTTTTAACGACCGGAGGACAAGGATACCAAACCATTGTGCAGTTTTGCCAACTGTGGTCTGGATAATTCACCTCACCCCCAACCCGAGGGGTGTACTGGGTCACCGAGAGATATCACTCTGGGCCGGTTTGATTCGGGATGCCATGACTATTTAACCTGAAATAAATAAAATAATAATTCAATTTTAAGTTTTTATTTTTATTAGATTTTAATCAGCAGTTCCAATGAGCAGGTCTGAGGTGCCCAGAAAACATAGTTTTTGTGAACATCTTTGATGGCATTCAATTTAAAATCAACCCATTTTATGTCTCTTGATGTTGTTTGTAAACAAACATAAAATCGTCCGTTTGGTGATCTACTTAAGTAGCTTGTGGAAGATCATTTTTCAAACTTAAATAAATCACTAACTAACTCGCTTCAGTGGCCGCGAGGTCTAACGCGCTACTCTTGCAGTAGACTATAGACTGCTAATGACGGGGAGATCGAGGCATGGGTGTACTGAGGGTGGTATTTTTCAAATTGGTTTTCCACTCTCCCTCCACTCAAATGCAGTTACACTTCTTATACATATAATCTTCTTCACTTCATCACTTCAGCTTACACTGAAACATAGCTTTAGCTTATTTGTATCAGTGCTGGCGGCCGGGGTTCAATCCTCGGTCCCGGCACAGATTTTTGATTGGCAAACCCTTCCTTCACCTCTGACAGGCTGTATTAATACATTTGTGAATGTGGGGAATGCCAGGCTTCCACCGTGGTTCGGATCCCACTTAAACTGTAGGTCCTTTAATTTCATCTCACAATCACCCTACCATTACACATTAGCGTAAGTGCGTACAACCCGAACGGGTAGTAAGACGCGGTGCTAATAATAATAATAATAATAATAATTAGCTTATTTGTAGACCCGGTCCACTTGGAATCTGTGGTCCATACACACATTAATCACGCTGATGGGGTATGGCTGAGGAGGTTAGAGCTTAAGAGGAAATGTACCCACATTTGTTTGGGAGGAAGAGTGGGAAACCATTCAGGAAAACTAAACTCCTGATACACCTGGACGGGATTCGAACACTGACTCTTACGTCACCAACAAACCAAGATAGACCATATTGACGTTTAATCACATGCTATCGATGCGGTTAACTATTTAAATGGACATCCCTATATTTGTTTATACTAGATACAGCACTGAGGCCACAATATTGTTATTGCTTTAAAAGGATAATGTGGTCGTATCTAGGTTATCTAATGATTTCCAACATCCCCCCTTTTCTAATGCAAGCACAATTCCTCTAAATTCTAACTTATCGCATCCCTACTCCATTAGTTCAAATCTGTAGATAAATTGAACGGGTAGTAAGGCGCAGAGCATGGTAACAATACAAATAAATATAAAAGTTGACCTGTAAGAACGAATTAAATTTCACGCTCAAAATAAATTTATAGATCTCCACAAATAAAACTTTATTTTCTTACAAATGGCACTGGGCAACTTTTAAAAACTACAAATACATTTTTTGTGGCCAATATTGATAACATTTTACTAATATTTATGTATTTAAATTTATACTGTCAAAAGTGAACGCTTTGCGTATGAATACGTGGAAGTAGAATTTTTCGTTTTTTTTTTAAAAACAAAACTGTCGGATGGATCCCATTATAAAAAATATTAGGTCATACTCATTATAAGACTCAATTTGTATTTTATCAACTAAAAACGTGTGCTTTTTTTTTAGTTGTTTATGCTTTTCAAATTAGTGCAACTTTATAGGTTAATAAACAGTAAATTAAAACCCAATAAAAATACAAAGTATGAACGAGAATATTATCGTTGTTATTTCGCTTCTCATCAACTTTGTAATTACACATCTTTTTTTATTCTACTCCGGGAACAAGCATTTTTTGTAGTTATTCGCACTCGAGCCTCTGTTACACTAAAAACAATCAACGGTTGAAAATTCTCACTTAACCTTTTGTTGTTGTTATTTTGTTTCTGATCCGACAACGATTATCCCTCTTCTCCTTCCTCTCCTTAACCACCATGTTCTATTTTGTTCCATTTCCGTTCCAGCTCTGTTCGTACTTGTTCTTTCGTTTCAGGACGACGGTATTTTTGGAGGAGTAATTTCCGGCGCTTACAGATTTCCCCTTCTCTTCTTCTCTCTCTCCTTGTTCAAGGATCTCGCAAGAAATTCCTTTTTTAAACGTGAGACTTTATTTTTTTTATTAATTGCATTCCACTGTATTTCTAAATATATTTCTCCATTTCTTCCTACCCCAACCGGTGTTCACGAGCTCTAAGTTGCCACTCTCTCAAATAGATTATTATTATTATTATTATTATTATTATTATTATTATTATTATTATTATATTATTATTATTATATATTAAGCACCGCGTCTTACTACCCGTTCGGATTATACCACTTACGCTAATGTGTAATGGTAGGGTATTGTGAGATGAAATGGAGGACCTACAGTTTAACGTGGGATCCGAACCACGGTGGAGGCCTGGCATTCCCCACATTCACAAGATGTCTTGTCAGAGCTGAAGGAAGGGTTTGGTAATCATATAAATCTGTGCTGGGACCGAAGATTGAACCACGGATCCTAGCACAGAAGTCTGACATCTTGCCCCCCTAGACCACCAGCTCACCCCTTAAATAGATGTCTAGGTCGGAGTTCGACTCTCTGCGCTTACACTCTTAGTTTACTCTGAATGGTTTGTTACTTTCCAACTTTTTCCTGTCAAACTGTAACTGTCGTAGATTTTTATTAATAAATTGGCACATTAACTTGCGATTCTTCTTAGGGTTGGTTAACTAAACTGGAGTAATATATCAATAATTTAATCGTTTGAGTATTTATTTCTCTACACTCACTCAAAAACTGGATAGAGTTCCTCGTTCCAAACATGATAAAGAGACTCCCAAAGGAACGTTCTAGAAGCTACCCCCACTTACCAATCTTACACCAATCAAAGCCTTTCCATGGCCCCTGGTGTGATGACCTGGCCACTTGGGGGGGCCATCCCTGTTTGGGAGGTAGCTAGCCTTCACCGCCGACATAGAGCGAAATACTTCCTATCCTTAACTAAGCCATCAACAAAGTTGTGCCGCTAATTGGTCCCCCTCCTATTCTTGTGAGCTGCATCCACCTTTTTGCTCCAGCATCACCTTACATATCCACCCTGTCAATAGTTATTAGAAAATATATTCATTACAATGAATTTAGCTCATCAAGTTAGTAAGCTGTGTGATTTAGATAGTACAAGCTTGTTTCTAGTCAGATAGAGCTCAATGCCAACATCCACGCTTGATATAAGAGCGCGCATAAAGTTTTCTAAATTCTTCTAGGTGGTTGCTATATAGGCTGTGATGAGTTACGTGTTCCTCTGGTGTTGACTAATAGTGCGTGATGAGTTATCGTTTCTCTGTGTGTTGACTAATTGCGTGTGATATTCGGTTCTCTGTGTGTTTGATATAATAGGCGTGTAGAGTTATCGTGTCTCTCATGTGTTTGACATAATAGCTGGTGATGAGTTATCGTTCCTCTATGGAGTTCTAAATTAGTGCGTGTGATGGTTCGTGTTCTCTGTGGTGGTTTGATTATTATCTGTGATGATTACGTGTTCTTAGGGGGTTTGACTAAATTAGCGTGGTGATGAGTTATCGTGTTCTCTCTATGTGTTGCTAATTAGTTGTGTATAGTTACGTGTTTTCCTATGTGTTGACTATAATTAGTGCGTGGTGATGAATTATCGTGTTTGGAATACCATCACGTTTTTTTTTACTTGTGTAGTTGTTCTCTTCGCGTTTTGGCGGTTGGCACGATAAGAGCTTTTTACCAATATTATCGTTGTTACTGGTGAGCGCACCCATTAGTCGCGTTGCGAACGAGCGGATAACGAACGTCGGGTCCGTCAGTCCGAACCGCGAGTTGAAACCGAGGTGTCGCGTCATCCAATATCCGTTGGTTATTGTTTTGAGGGAGTGTAGGATCAAGATTTTTGAAGGAATATTTCCCCCTCCCCTCCTTGAAATTGACTTGATTAGTCTCACGGAAACACCTGAAAGGGTGTGTGCTAGATTAGTAGAACCGCCCTTTTCGTCAAGGTAAGTGCTTGTTCTTCTTTAATTAGTGATGTTCTCTAAACACTCATTCTGGTTGGAACGAATATACAGTATTTAAGGCCCTTTTACTTCCAGAATACTACTAGATAGTTGTATTTTGATAGGAAAAAAGGCCTTTCAGGCAGTCAGTCCTCCCACAAAAATCAGTGTATAGGGCCTACTTAGACTGTGTGTGGGTAGGTGTGTAATCATAACTCTAATTAGTAATTTGTATGAAGGGCCGAACATTTTTTAAAATAGTTAATCTTCTTTTCTGTGACCCGCCTCGGTGGCGTAGTTGGCTAACGCGCTAGTTGTGTTGAGCTCGACTGCTGAGGACGGGGAGATAGAGGTTCAAATCTCGGTTGGGTGAACTGGGGGTGGTTTTTCCTAAATGGTTTTCCACTCCCCCTCCACGCAAATACGGGTTCACTTCCTCCTCTAATTCAACCTTCCCAATTCCTAAATTCATTAGCGTAATTAGTACTTAAAGCGTATAACCCGAACGGGTAGTAAGACGTGGTGTTAAATATATATTAATATATTCTTTTCTGTGTGTGTAAATTTACTGTTTCTCTCATAGTTACTTACCACCCGTCCGTCACATATTTACAAAAATGGAATGGGAATGAGAGAGCTAGAATTTAGAGAAATTATACACTCATTGGCGTGATAGGAAAGGGGGCAACGATATTGGAATAAAAATCTTGGTCCACCCCACCGGGATTTGAAACTCCGACCTCTCTGTGTCACTGATAAGACTTGTACCTCTGTCCGCTATCCCACCGAAATGGGTTTAATTTTAAACGTTTAATTGAATGAAACCCTTTAAGTTTTTTAGAATTTTTATCTGAGCGATGAAGGTGTTCTACATACAGTCCTGTTTTCTTAGGAAGATCCTTATCTAGCAGCTATAAAAAATCCTAGATATAGTTGTACTTATTAGTCCTTCAAGTCTTGTGATCTGCAAAACCACGTTTGATAGTTTTTTTCAGTACCCGTATATCAACACTAATAATAGAGTAAAACTATTGGATTGTTACAGCGATGGCTGCAGATTTTCTCTCTGATATGTAGGTAGGTATTCACAACTTTTTATTGCGAAAAGTTCATAAGAATCAGGATTCACTCGACTTTCTAATTAAAGGTTTACTCGTCAAATGTCATCAACTTTGTAAAGGTATGATTTAATTTTTGATGTTTAATTTTAGGCAAATCTTTTCATTCCCCCCTCCCCCCTCTTCACACCACAGTGATAAATTTAAAACGACCCCTCTCCCAGCTCTATATCTATTGTTTCCTACATCCTTGGTCCCTAACCTTGAAAATGAGTGTTTGTTTGTTTGTCGAAAACAGTTCAGCCATTTTATCGTATTTCATTTACCGGAGATAGGCTAATAAGATTATTTGTAACATGTTATAAAAGTCACAAAAAATATGTTTGTATTTCTCAAAAGTTTTTTCATCCCAACTTTTTTTTTTAAATTATATTTGTCTCGTCAACGAAAATTTCCCACGTAAGGTGAACATGTAAAACGTATTTTCAGACCATTCCTAACTTTCTAGACGGGTTTAAAACCTGGAATACCTCGGGAATGACACGACACAGTGTTACGACGGGAATGACACGACACCAAAGTGTTACGAGTCGAAATGACACAACACCAAGGTTACCACAGTTTCTGGGGCACTCCGCGGTGTTTTCTCTCCTGTCGAGCTATTCCGTGCAGTTTTACTGCATTTACCGCTATAGTTGGTCCACGATAATTTAAGCCCTTTTCTTAACAGCTCAATGTCAGGCCTCCACCGTGGTTCGGATTCCACGTTAAAGTGTAGGTCCTCCATTTTATCTCACAATCACCCTACCATTACACATTAGTGTAAGTGCGTATAACTTGAACGGGTAGTAAGACGTGGTGCTAATAGTAATCTTAACAGCTCAAAAGTTACTAAAAAAACCCCGTTCCGTACTCATTTCTCTCGCAAATATCTCTTGTCTATTTGATAAGTAAAGTCATACTACATCGCTTGTCAAAGTGGCGGATCAATTTCGTGGGGTGGATGAATCTGAAACTGTTTTTGGAACCTTTCTTACCTTTAAGAAAATACCAAAGCTACCATGAACGTTATATAGCACCTAATCGTAGCTCGCTCCTTCTACTTAACGTTTATACATCTTACGGTTGAACAATAGCGCGTAGTCGACCTCGGTGATCTTCGGGTAATGTGTTCGTTTCAGGATTCGATGTTCGTCAGCTCAAAACCAGCCAAGTCCAACAGATTTTTCTTGACCGATAAAAATCCGTAGCGCAACTTCCTTTGGAGTGGAAATAAAGCCGTCGGTTCACGCACTTAGAAACATTGTTGTCCAACTGTTCCACAACTGTTGGCCAGCATTAAAAACAGATTGTTGGCGAACATTAAACAAACATTGTTTCAGTAATTAGATAAGTGACATTTGAACATGTACTTTTTAAACGAAGAGAAAAAGTTCTGTTTTAATACCACTATATTCATGACAAATATTCGAGAACTTTTGATATTATTGTTCAAAAACATAATCTAAATGTAACTAATGAGCCATATTTTATTTATTTTTGGCAGAAAAGTTTTTTTGTTTATAAAAACTGGAATGAAATGGACTTAACTGGCGTTCCCTCACCACCCCATAATAGACTTAAAAAAAAAACACTTCGGTGGTCTAATGTTCTAAGGCGTCACTCTCGCAATAAACTGGACTGCCAATGAAATGGAAATTTGATTTCTAATCTTTGTTGGCTGTTCTCAGAGCTGTTTTCCTAGATAGTTTTACACGCTCCATACACGCAAATGCAGGCACACTTTATCTGAATTAAACTTTACTCATCTCTAACACATTAGGTGACCTGATGGTCTATGGGTAAGGTGTCGGACTTCTGTGCTGGGGTCCGGGGTTCAATCCTCGGTCCCGGCAAAGATTTATCTGATTACCAAACCCTTCCTTCATCTCTGACAAGACATCTTGTAGGGAATGCCAGGCCTCCACCGTGGTTCGGATTCCACGTTAAATTGTAGGTCCTCCATTTCATCTCACAATCACCCTATCATTACACATTAGCGTAAGTGCGTATAACCCGAATGGGTAGTAAGACGCGGTGCTAATAATCTAACACATTAGCGTAAATAGTACATACGCCGCCTAATACCCAAACGGGTAGTGAGGATTGGTGAAACAAAAAACCTTGAACAAAAATAAACGACTTATAATCTCTCTGAAGAATTAAAAAAAAACACAGTAATATCCATGTTGACTCTTCCGCCACTTGAAACCGTTCATAATTTAATCAGCACACGATGTAGTCAGGGGTGGAGCGGCAGGTTCCAAGCGACCCGGAACTACAATATGGCACTCAAGCTCTTGTTTCAGTGTAAGATGACGTGGTAAGGTGACGTATTTATATATTTTTTATTATTGGTAAGTTTAATCCATATGCCATTTCAGCTACTCAAGCGATAGTAACAATAATTTAAGGCGTCTGGGCTGCATCAATTGTAGCCCAATAGTGGAAAGATTAGCCAGTACTAATCTTCTTTTGCCTGGGGGACGCTCGAATGTACTAATCGTACATCCTTTCCATGGAGGCTCTTTCCGTGTCCCGATGAGATGAAAGTGGTGATAGTGAGTATGAGGGTGGAACCAGTGGAAACACTTAACCAAACTTAGCCTAACTAAACAAACCCTGATGACGTTGGGTAGTTCCTCTTTTGGGAAAAATGCACACGGTACCAGCCTGGAATCGAACCCGGGAGAGTCCTAGATTCGTAGCCAAGTGTACTGACCCCTATACCACGCGACTGGTTTTATATAATCTAAATATTTAGACAATCTCTGGGAGTCTGTTTTTTGGTATATTTAAGATTGTAAGATGATTTATTTATTACACTATTCATCCCGATTCCTTGCATGTAGCTCGGGACCTAGATCTACATCTTGAATTAACATTACATCTTTTAGCTATATTCTTTTAAAAATACAATAATAAGTTTAGAATAAACACTTAAATCTAAAAGTCCTATTTGTCCTTCTTTCCTATACCTAACCTACTAGTTGGTCCCCCCGGGTATGTTACGCCCCCGGTACTCTGCCCCACTGGGTGTCCCACCACACTCTGGATCTAATAGTCCCCAGATGGCGAGAGCCCCAGTTGAGGTGGGCATCCCCCTCCCGCCACCTGGGGAGGTTCCCTACCGGAGATTTCGCTTCACTTACTACCCACAATATCACCACTTATGGACTTACAACTAACTTAACCTGAAGATTTATAAAAATACTTAATACTAACTTAACCTAAATACAAGTCCTTCTTATAATTGGCTGCAGGGTCTTTCAGTTATTATCGCTGATCCATTTTCTGAACTAAAAACAGCCATCCGATGGTTCGGTGGACGGACCAGATGCCCGACAGCTCCATCCCAGCATCACACACTTGTCGCCGAGTTGGCTGGACCCTATGAGTGAGGGGTTGATTCTCCCGTCTGAAGATGTTGTTCTCTTGAACTCCCTAGCTGGTATCAAGGCGCCCTCCATTTCATCAGCAGTTCACACTACTGGAATCCAGAGAGCACTCCTTCCCTAAGCTAGGCTCCAGTTTGCCTGAAGATCCCACAACATTATACCAGCCAGCCGATAATCCAGTTTGTCTTTGTCACACCTATCGACTTATTCAAGTAGTACCTTTATGTGTCATCTATATCTGTTGTAACGTCACTGCCTTGTATGCACTGTCGCTCTCTGTCCTGTACCCTTGTCTTAGGTTGGCCAGTCTATTTTGTCCTATATTTTTCATTGCATTCTCTTTCGTATTTGGACACATTATCCGCGATTGCATCCAGGAGACTCCATCGCTCCACGTCACGCAGTATGTGATGGATAAATTGTGCTCGCTTGCAACGGTATCTGTAGGGTCATTCTATCTTCAAACGTCTCACTGCACTCCGCACGACGTGTTTCGGTGTCGCCTCCTTACCCAATCGCAAATTCCTGTATCCGTCAGTCGTCTAGCGAAGAAAGCGACCTTATATGGACCATGTCCTAGTAATAAAATATACCAAACCTGGAGAAGGTTACAGGTACTCCATTCCCAACCGTTCAGCAACATTTAGCTCCTCTCCCACTCGTCTTGTCACTCCTCTTCCAGATATTTCCTGACCTGAAATCCCGTTGTTATCCCTGCTCTCGTGAGATTAACCAATTTCTCCATATTCCCCTTCCTTATCCAATACAATGCCGCTCTCCTCCTCACCTCTAAGTCCAAGGGCCAGATACTCAAGGCTACACACAAAGCGTATGTGGTAACAGTCTTGTACGCTCCAGATAGCCTCAAAAGTACACTCCTCTGAAGGCTTCTGATTTTCCTTCTAATTCTTACCTGTCAGCCGATGAGCACACGCGCCAGCTCCATAACTTACAATGGAGTCCAACATAGCTTGGTGATACAATCTGATCAGCCTCATTGACAGTTTAAATTTGTCCTGCCCTATGCTGATGATCTTATTAATAGCTCTCAAAGCGTTCTCCACTTGCGTTCTCTACGTGAATTCTCCACGTGCATCATGAAGTCGCGCTTCTCATCCAGCATCACGCACAGGTATCTGGTATCCTTGCTTCGTCTTATCGTCTGTCCGTCAATCTTAACCCTCGGATTTCTCTTGAGTACCCCCTGAATAGCACGTAAGTTGTCTTTGCAGGAGCTAAACTCAGTTTTACCTTTTTACACCAAGAATTAAGCCCAGCGAGAACTGCGTCACTCTTGGTTCTAATTCTCTTCTAGAGGTTGCTTCAACTATTATGAGTATATCGTCCGCCAAGGTAACCACCCCCGCCGTTTCAATATCCACTAAACCAGGTTCAAGTGCTATGTTCCACAGACCGGCCCATGGGACATCCTTTCGTAAGTTTTTTTCTTACTATATAATTCCTGGACATCTCAGGATCGCGTATCTTCCCCTACAGTAGTCCATAAGACTCCTATAGAGGTTCCCCGGATACCTAATTTCTCTCAGCCTCCCGAATGGCGCCGGCCACCACAAGCTGTCAAACGCTGCTGAAATGCCCACGAATATCCCCATTACGTATTTATATCTAGCCCATATCTATGACTCATGGCCTCACAGATGATCCTACACTCTCTACTTTTTATATTATAAAGCAACGTATGATTTCCATAAGTCGCACGTTATTAGAAACCCAGAAAATTGTGTTGCCACAGTGTCAAGAGGAAAAAATAAATTACAATTGGATTTACATTCTAAGCCCACTTAATTAGTAATGTAAAGAAAAATTAAATGCCGTAATCCATAGGGAAGTATTATTGGAAGCTTTTGATAACTTTTTAGATTAATTTTATAGCTAACTTATCACATGAGATAATTTATAAATTGCCAAATTTTAGTTATATTTATTCAATGTCGGTAGTCAAAAGTTGGCCTCCTCCTAAAAAAAAAAAATCATCCTATTTTACCATTCAGTATTGAATGAACAAATGCTTTTACGTTTGGCTTATGAATATTTGTATGAACACACACAAAAAAAAAAACTAACGTGATTGTTATAAATTTGATCAATCGTATATTATATTCACAAATGGTATATTCTGGGCTCCCTCAGACTTATTCACTGGAACTTTTGACTATATTTTGATAAAAATATTAATTTAGAATCGATTGAATATTTTAATCTTATCTTAAAGTAGTTGACGGGGTCAGTATCAAACCGCCCCACCGGGACATCTCTCAGTCC
Organism: Timema cristinae; assembly: GCA_039000515.1. Classification (NCBI taxonomy): domain Eukaryota; kingdom Metazoa; phylum Arthropoda; class Insecta; order Phasmatodea; family Timematidae; genus Timema; species Timema cristinae. The sequence continues at coordinate 61,854,449 of JBCFYV010000003.1, read as the reverse complement.
ACCCCTGGATGTTAGACCGTGTTGTATCGTGCGCGCGATAGTCACATGATAGTCCTCCTCGCGTCAGTCTAATTGAGGAGGCTTGAGGTCGGTAATGCCCTGTGTTTAACCTGCTTGCACGCATGGGTGCACTGACAACACGCATGCGTGTGCTCGGAATAACGACACATACGGCAGGGGGTGGAGACAATAAGTTATTCATCACTTCCGTCCTAGGCTAGTAGATAAACTCACGGCCAGTCATTGATTATTGTATCGGCAGTTCAGGGTTGAAAACAACGTTTTTATCTTTCCCCGTTATTTGAAATTGATATATAATTACTCTAACTATATATATACACATACACACATTGTTAGGATAATCAAGTCGCGTAGATTATGGTGGGAAGAACATGCAACGTGAATGGAAGAATCTAGAGCCATGTTCAGGGTACTGCTTGGCAAACTCAATGGGAAGAGACCTTTGGGAAGACCTAGATGCACATTAGGAGATAACATTAGAATAGACCTGAAAAAGTTAGAGTGTAATTAGGTGGACTGGATAGAACTAGTTAAGGATAGGGATAGAGTGTAAGAGATGGACGAATAGAACTAGCTCAAAATAGGGATAAGGTGTAAGAGGTGGACGAATAGAACTAGCTCAAAATAGGGATAAGGTGTAAGAGGTGGACGAATAGAACTAGCTCAAAATAGGGATAAGGTGTAAGAGGTGGACGAATAGAACAAGCTCAAAATAGGGATAAGGTGTAAGAGGTGGACGAATAGAACTAGCTCAAAATAGGGATAAGGTGTAAGAGGTGGACGAATAGAACTAGCTCAAAATAGGGATAAGGTGTAAGAGGTGGACGAATAGAACTAGCTCAAAATAGGGATAAGGTGTAAGAGGTGGACGAATAGAACTAGCTCAAAATAGGGATAAGGTGTAAGAGGTGGACGAATAGAACTAGCTCAAAATAGGGATAAGGTGTAAGAGGTGGACGAATAGAACTAGCTCAAAATAGGGATAAGGTGTAAGAGGTGGACGAATAGAACTAGCTCAAAATAGGGATAAGGTGTAAGAGGTGGACGAATAGAACTAGCTCAAAATAGGGATAAGGTGTAAGAGGTGGACGAATAGAACTAGCTCAAAATAGGGATAAGGTGTAAGAGGTGGACGAATAGAACTAGCTCAAAATAGGGATAAGGTGTAAGAGGTGGACGAATAGAACTAGCTCAAAATAGGGATAAGGTGTAAGAGGTGGACGAATAGAACTAGCTCAAAATAGGGATAAGGTGTAAGAGGTGGACGAATAGAACTAGCTCAAAATAGGGATAAGGTGTAAGAGGTGGACGAATAGAACTAGCTCAAAATAGGGATAAGGTGTAAGAGGTGGACGAATAGAACTAGCTCAAAATAGGGATAAGGTGTAAGAGGTGGACGAATAGAACTAGCTCAAAATAGGGATAAGGTGTAAGAGGTGGACTGGATAGAACTAGCTCAAAATAGGGATAAAGTGTAAGAGATGGACGGATATAACTAGCTCAAAATAGGGATAAGGTGTAAGAGGTGGACGAATAGAACTAGCTCAAAATAGGGATAAGGTGTAAGAGGTGGACGAATAGAACTAGCTCAAAATAGGGATAAGGTGTAAGAGGTGGACGAATAGAACTAGCTCAAAATAGGGATAAGGTGTAAGAGGTGGACGAATAGAACTAGCTCAAAATAGGGATAAGGTGTAAGAGGTGGACGAATAGAACTAGCTCAAAATAGGGATAAGGTGTAAGAGGTGGACGAATAGAACTAGCTCAAAATAGGGATAAGGTGTAAGAGGTGGACGAATAGAACTAGCTCAAAATAGGGATAAGGTGTAAGAGGTGGACGAATAGAACTAGCTCAAAATAGGGATAAGGTGTAAGAGGTGGACGAATAGAACTAGCTCAAAATAGGGATAAGGTGTAAGAGGTGGACGAATAGAACTAGCTCAAAATAGGGATAAGGTGTAAGAGGTGGACGAATAGAACTAGCTCAAAATAGGGATAAGGTGTAAGAGGTGGACGAATAGAACTAGCTCAAAATAGGGATAAGGTGTAAGAGGTGGACGAATAGAACTAGCTCAAAATAGGGATAAGGTGTAAGAGGTGGACGAATAGAACTAGCTCAAAATAGGGATAAGGTGTAAGAGGTGGACGAATAGAACTAGCTCAAAATAGGGATAAGGTGTAAGAGGTGGACGAATAGAACTAGCTCAAAATAGGGATAAGGTGTAAGAGGTGGACGAATAGAACTAGCTCAAAATAGGGATAAGGTGTAAGAGGTGGACGAATAGAACTAGCTCAAAATAGGGATAAGGTGTAAGAGGTGGACTGGATAGAACTAGCTCAAGATAAAGATAGGTGGCGTACTTTTTCTTTTTTTTGTGGCAATTAACTTTCGAGATCCTAATGCCATAGAGTAATTAAGCATATATGTGTGTATATATTATCACGTATTATATATATGTTTAGTTATACGCTTTCAATTATATTAAATCGTGGTTTCATTGTATGAATGTTTTAAATAACTTATATATAATGAATGAAATGCATGACTTGGCACGTGTTCATGATTGAGGCCCACGACACCAATAAAGTTTTTTTTTTTATTATATATACACTAGCGTTTATTATTTCTCGTCTAATATAAATACACGATAAATGTTTTGTTTGGCTCACAACCGAAATAAATTGGTTATACTTGTCATAACACAAATAAAAAGGGGAGGAGGTAAAGCAGATTAAAAAAAATCGGGTGCTTTAACGTTGTTCTTTGTGTTCTTTGCAATTCACTAGTTTTTATGATAGTGCTACAGCTAATCAGATCAAATATACAAAATCCGCTAAAATTATTGGTATCAAGTCAAAAAGCGTTGACAATTTAAATGAGAGCTACTATATATACTTTAATCTGGCTAAATGGACTAGTCTGTTAGTAAAGGATACCCATGGAAAATGTTGGAAATATAAAAATGTCAATGAATTTTGTAGTTGATCAGATAAAATATATATTTAGCTATCTCGGGGAGATAAAATGTCTTAGGGTGGGAGTGTAGGGAACGCGAGAAAAGGTAAATGTTTTACACTTTTTGTGATAACAAATAAAATATTTCTTCATTAGAAATATTGTTTAATTTTCCCCACATGATGATATCAACAGTTATTGAATATCTTTTAAGGGTGTCTTAGAATTTAATGACAACTGTTTATTTTCATTTATAAAGGTTCTTTCATCTAATGCTGCTGTGCTCTTGACAGATATTTAACAACTGTTGATATAAATCATCATGTGAAGAAAATTATTCAATGTTTCTACTGTAGTATTATTTTATTTCTTTTTATAGAAAAAAAGTGTTGATATAAAAACTGCAAAAACACTCACCTTTTCTTAATGGCATCTATTCAAATGCTGCTTTCAACAAAGCTGATAGATTTATATGTCCATTTTGTCCATAATCTTTAAAAGAGGGAGTAAACTACCGTTAATTTTCTGAAATTGGAAAAATGACACCTGGACACGGGAATCGAACCCGGGACCTTTGGCTTTGTACGTCAATGCTCTAACCACTGATCTATTCAGGAATCGTCCCGTTAATAGTACCGTTAATTTGTTTTCTCTGGTGACCTGGCGGTCTAGGGGTAAGGTGTCAGACTTCTGTGCTGGCGGCCAGGGTTAAATCCTCGGTCCCGGCACAGATTTATCTGATTACCAAACCCTTCCTTCACCTCTGACAAGACATCTTGTGAATGTGGGGAATGCCAGGCCGCACCGTGGTTCGGATTCCACGTTAAACTGTAGGTCCTTCATTTCATCTCACAATCACCCTACCATTACACATCAGTGTATAACCCGAACGGGTTAGTAAGACGCGGTGCTAATAATAATAATAATAACAAATAATAATAATAATAATAATATAATAATAATAATTTGTTTTCTCTCTCCGTGGCAGGTCTTTAATCCGACTACACAGTCGCAGGCCTAACGTACATGAAGGAGAAACAAAGAAGCTTTGAGAACCTTCCTCACAGTTTGAATTTGTAAGGTTTCCCATTGGTGCAGATTCAAACAAGGGGGAGAAGGGTAGGAATTAGTGACTGGTATAGCGTGGTCCAACCGAGGTTGACAAGTGGGACTAGCCCGAGTCAAATGGGCATTCTATTTAGAGGTGCTCCTGTTTCACTTGTGATAGGACTTTTGTTTACAAATGTAGCATCAATATTTTTTCCAAGTTTAATAAGAGTCGGACACAATCACTTGTTATCTGTTAAGTGTGCAATTCCATAGTACCTTTTACATTATATTAAATATCAAATGGAAAACCAACGAAATAAAAGTTTAGTTAATATTTACCTTAAAGCAGAGGTCGACCAACTTTTTGGGGCCAGTATCTAACTTATCAAAGCTCCCATGATCACCCATCGTTTCTCCGTTCTTCTTTGGATTTGTTTTTCTTGTCCGTACATCTTATATTTATTTCTTTTTTTTCATCACCGTGTCTTAATACCTGTTCACTTTATACATATATGATAACAACTCTATTTAGGTAGGGATGAAGGAGGAAGCGTTATAGAGTTAATACACCCGCATTTGCGTAGAAGGAAAATGGGAAACCATTTAGGTAAAAACCACCCTCACTAGACCCAACCGGGATTCGAACCCTGGTATTCCCGTCATAAATAGGCCACTCTAAGATGAGAGTGACGCCATAGACCATTCGGTCACTGAAGTGGGTATTTATTCCTTAAATTTATCCTTTAAAAAACTAATGTTCACACCTTTATAGAAAAAATTATAGACTAAATCAAATGTAAGCCCTACATTTTAATATTAAATCTCATTTTCTTATAACATTACCTATTTATAACCGATCTAGGTTATTTTGGTCACATTTAAATATTATTTAGAGGTACTTGATATAGGTTTTTAGAGTTTAGAAGACTCAAAGATCGACTTTAAATGACGAATTAATTTTATTACGTGATTGACCAGTTGATGACCTCTGCCAGTATTTTTAGTTTTCTTAAACATATTTAGAAATTATGATATGGGTAGTTGGAATTAAGTTAGCAGGGAAATGTTAGCACATTTTCCGATTTATGATTTTGTGGCCAGCTTGTTATCACAGTCTATATTGCTACTTACTCTATGGCATATAGAACTCGAATATTCATTGCCACACTCACAAAAGTACGCAACCTGGCCTTATATTGAGATAGTTATATCCAGTCCACCTCATTATTCCCTATCCTGAGCTAGTTCTATCCAGTCCACCTCATTACACCCTATCTCTTTCAGGTCCATTCTAATGTTATCCTCCCATCTATGTCTAGGTCTTCTCAATGGTCTCTCCCCATTGGTTTCGTCATTCACCACCCTTAACATGGCTCTAGATTCTTCCATTCACGCTGCATGTCCTGCCCACAGTAATCTACGAGACTTGATTATCTTAACAATGTCTTGTGGCTAGTGCAGGGTATGTGGCTATCATTATATAACCTCCCTCACTCTCCAGTAGCCTCATCCCATTTTGGATCAAATGTCTTTCTAAGCACCTTGTTTTCGAACACACTCAAAATTTTTTTTCGTCATGTAAGGTAGGTGACACGTTTCACACCCATAAAGCACAATTCATATAATTAATGTTTTGTATATACTGACTTTTACATTTTTTGAAAGCTACTGTAGTGTTATTTTTACTATTTAAATTTTCCCTTTTAAACTGAAACAAACTAATATTTTCTCAGTTAAAAAAAAAGATAGAATAGATAGGGATGTCCTAATGCTTATTTTACGGCTGCCTTCATTTGCCTATCGTTGTTAGAAATATCGTGCGTCATGGCATGCATTTATTGTGTGATTTTCCCTCGTAGTATGGCCAGACCCTCCCCCGCCTCCCCCCTGAATATGTGGGAAGCACCGTACGATGCGGAGAATGTCAGATGTTTTCTCTTGGAGAATATGACATTCCGGGAGGTGGGACTATAGCTCTCCCCCTCTGTGTATGGTCGGGTATATCACTTCGACATTAGGATGCACCTTCTCGTAGCTGAGTGGTTCGGGAGGAGTTAGGGCGGTCATATTGGAGCGTGCTTCTCGTCTTACTTCATGGGCTTGACATCATAGCCATCACGGTTCCGTATTTCTCAGTTCGTCCTCTTAACCATAGGTTTGTCAACTTACCCATAGGATTGCCCTCTTACCATAGGTTTGTCCTCTTACCTATAGATTCGTCTTCTTACTCATAGGTTTGTCCTCTTACCTATAGATTTGTCCTCTTACTATAGATTCATCCTCTTACCCATAGGTTTGTCAACTTACCCATAGGGTTGTCCTCTTACCCATAGGTTCATGCTCTTACCCATAGGGTTGTCCTCTTACCCATAGGTTCGCCCTCTTAACCATAGGGTTGTCCTCTTACCCATAGGCTCATGCTCTTACCCATAGGGTTGTCCTCTTACCGATAGGTTTGTCCTTTTGCTCACAAGCTAGTCCTCTACCTCTAGGTTTGTATTCTTACCTATAGGTTTGTCTTCATATCGATAGGTACATCTTCAGACAGGTGAATTGTATAATTTGATTTTCGCCTATGGGGATTTTACTATGTTTTCATATTATTAAGGGCCCTAATGACCTCTTTGTGTTGAAGAGCCTATAAACCCTAATAATTATTAATAATAAAAGGTACATCCTCTAACCCATAGGTCCGTACGCTTGCTCATGATTTTCATGGGTACGTCCTTTTACCCAAATAGATTAATTTTGCCTTAGACGTTGGATATTTAGTAATTAATTCCATTACAAGGCATTAAAAACTTATTTATTTGTATGTGATCAATAGGGACCGGATTTAGCCTGTTTGCCTTTTATTATTATTATTATTATTATTAATTATTAGCACCGCGTCTTACTACCCGTTCGGTTTATACGCACTTACGCTAAGGGCAGTACTAAAAAAAAAGGATCAATTCTGCCTGTACGCCTGCAATTTGATAGGTGGTCTGGCCCGTCAAACAGCCTTGCATGAAGAGTTGCCGCTCTGTCATAGTACGGCGCTCCCTTGGTGCGGCGTCTATCCAGTGATATGTACACCGTATTTTAAAAGGTGCCACTAGGGACAGGAAAGTGTTGTTCTTTAACGGTCATCAATAAACCACATAGTAATGCTTTCTTTCTTACTTTTTTGATCCCCTCCCCACCCTCAACCATGTAACAATATACATTTAAATGTCCTTGTCATTTGTGACACTAAACGAGGGACTCAGATATAATAACACTCGGTATGCAATTAAAATGCATATCTAGAATTTGTTTTCATGACATATAGAACTGTTTAATTGAATTTTGGGGTCAACACACATTTATAGAACTAGTTTATTGATGACTGAATTTTCAAAAACTTTGAATATTTAAAAAAAATTGGCCCAACGATTTGGTTCCAAATGTGTATATTTGGAGTATTTGACACGAATATGACAAGGATGTATACTTGTTCTTTGGGAGAAAATTCTGTTATGGGCTGTTAACTGATGAGTGTTTGTTTTTTAAATTTAATATTTAACAAACTGGCTTTAGTGATTTGGTTCAAAATAGGATAATTTAGAGAATTAAATATAATGATTAGAATTAAATTATATTATTATTATAAAATAATCTAATTAAAGAAAATAGTTTTAAATAATATACAATCTCTATTTAATTTAAATTTTCACATTAAATAGATTTTTCATGAACCCAAATTTTATAACTTTAAAGAATTAAATGGTGTGTCATGAATTTCCATAGTATTTATTATGTGTACGTAAATATTTATAAGGATATGATTGATGTTATTAACATGTATTTAATTATTATATAGATCATTTAACTATAAGGACGCTGATTTTTTTAATTAGATTTTTTAAATAGCTCATCATTTGGTTCATAATTGGTATCGGGGGACTATTTTAGTACATTATCAATAGTAACTTATCTTTATTTATTAATAATAAATTAATTTTAGGGTAGTTAAATTAAGGAAAACTATACAAAATTGGAATTTTTTGAAAATCGACCTTGAAAATTGAATAATTTTAGAATGGTTTGTAGATCATTTATTTTTGAAAATTTGAATTGTGTTAAATATATTTGAACAATATGGTTTAAAATGAATATATAAAGAGTGAATCTTATTATGATTAAAAAAGATGATGTATTTGATTTTATGAGGAAAACATACTTAAAGGTAGTTCACTCTAAAACTATTTTTGAAAATTATCTTCGAAGCCATAATATACATTATGAGAAAGTCTGTGCGAGTGTCTCCTAATATTTATTCAACATTAAACTTTAAGTAAATATCTGTGTTATGTAGGTATCGTGACAATTCTGCACCGCCGACGGAAAAGTTATTTTAGCGAAGTTGTAAAGACATTGATTTCATACATGTTGCTGTTGAAATCTTCGTGTAAATTTGGGCGAGAATATGTCATCCATAAATAAGTAGTTCAGTTCTTGAAGCCTTATTTACTCTTTATCACCCGTCAAAACGATGATCCTCTTTTCATTTCCGCCATCCGCAAAAAGAAGGCCAACCTCCGTCACTCAACTTCAAAGTTTCTTCATCTAATACAATTTGATCCTTTGTTCATCTTGTTCGTCTTGAACCTGGCTTCCTGTGCCGATACAAAGTGTGCTTAAGGTCATTAGACATGATAATTTTATTGCACCATTTTAACAAATTTATAATTTAGAAACTAGAAATAGTAATTCATTGATTTCAAATAATTATATTTTATTAGTTATAAGGGATCAAACTGGCTTTAAGCCTAGTTTTATACTTTTCATGTAGGCCTAACATTGTTAAAATGAGGATGTAGGGAACGCGAGAAAAGGTGTTTTTGCAGTATTTTATCAAAACTTTTTTTTTATCAAAATGAATGACATATGTCGTCAGTATAAACATTTAATTTTCTTCACACGGTGATATCAACAGTTGTTGAATATCTGTCAACGCTGTCCTGGAATTTAATGACAACTTTTTCTCTTAATTTAATTTTTTTTGGGCATCTATTGAACCATGTTCATGACAGATATTCAACAACTTTTGGAAGTCATCATGTGAAGAAAATTAAACTATGCTTCTACTGGATTAATATTTGATTTATTTTGGACAAAAAAGTTTTGCTTGAATAACTGCAAAAACACTGATTTTTCTCGAGTTTCCTTCACTCTCACCTTAAGGTAAAGTATTAATGACTGGGGCCTAAATTTAGAATATACATACATACGAGATGTACACAGTGAAATATTTATAAATGTTGAAAAAATAATTTAAATGTATATTCAGTTTAAAAGTGGTAAAATTGCATAATTTTTAATCATATATAGATACTGTTCTTTTTATACCCCGATAATTTGTTTAGTCTAAGTTTGTCGTACACAATGTCATTATTTAGAACTGATTTGTTTTTTAATCAAACCCTACTCGTCAATTTTATTAACGTGTCGGTGACCTGGTGGTCTATGGGGTAAGGTGTGGGACTTCATTATGAAGGTCCAGGGTTCAATCCTCGGTCTCGGCACAGATTTATCTGATTACCAAACCCTTACTTCACCTCTGACAAGACGTGTATTAATCACAACATGTGAATGTGTGCCAAGCCTCCACCGTGGTTCGGATTCCACGTTAAACTATTTCAGCTATTTCAGCTATTTCAGCTCACAATCACCCTACCATTACACATTAGCATAAGTGTGTATAACCCGAACGGGTAGAAAGACGCGGTGTTAATAATAATCATAATATTAATGTGTCCGAATTGATAATTGAAAATTTAGATTTGAAATATCTAATCCATGTAATTTCTTGTTTTGACTGTACCGATTGTAAAAACAACACCTACTATCAGAACATAGTATGCCAGGCCTAGGCACAGTGTTAGATAATCCCAACTAACATCCAGGTAAATCGGATGGCAGCTTCCTAACCTATTCGGTGTTGCAGGAGTAGATTGAGACATTGCTACTATTTTTTTTTCAATATACCCCCCTCTCCCCCCGCCCTGGTCACGCATATGTTAAATTTCCTGCCAAGATGTGACCATTTGGTTTCATCACTTTATTTGAATCCACACTTTAATCAATAGAATTGTATTTCCTAACCTCCCATATCCACCCTTTTAAGTTTCTGTTCCTTTTAATAGTTTACAAAGGTTCGTTCATATGATTGGTGATCTAACGGCTCGTATTACTTATATTTTTAATAGTTTACAAAGGTTCGTTCATATGATTGGTGATCTAACGGCTCGTATTACTTATATTTTTAATAGTTTACCAAGGTTCGTTCATATGATTGGTGATCTAACGGCTCGTATTACTTATATTTTTAATAGTTTACCAAGGTTCGTTCATATGATTGGTGATCTAACGGCTCGTATTACTTATATTTTTAATAGTTTACCAAGGTTCGTTCATATGATTGGTGATCTAACGGCTCGTATTACTTATATTTTTAATAGTTTACCAAGGTTCGTTCATATGATTGGTGATCAAACGGCTCGTATTACTTATATTTTTTCATCCTCGACTACGTTTCGTTGTCTCACCAAGTCCTCCATAGAGTTTGGAACTAAAACCCATCGAGATAAAATCGTAGTTTTCTAAAGTCACGTGACTTACGACTGTCTTCAATAATTTTCGACTGTCTCTGCCTTCCCCAAGTCTTTCGTTGGTTTCTTTGTTTTGTTTTTACTTTTTCTCTTGTGTCGTGATTGTAATTTGGTAGACTCGGAAACTGCGAAAAGTTTAAGCTTTGCACTTGTTCTGTATTCTTCTTTCTTTGTACTTTATTTTTGATATGGGTGGTGGAGATAGTGTTCAAGGAAATAAATACTAATCGCTAAAGACTTTTTTGTACGTCTGCCAAAAAAAGGGAGGGGGGGTGGAAGTTCTTTAATCATAAAAGGATAAGTCTTACGACAGTGTGAGAGTTTTATCTAGGAGCAAAGATACAAATAACCTAAAAAGTTCGTGAACTGATGATTGTAAAGCTATTTTTATATCTGTAGAAAATGTACTTTCCGACCTATTTCGATAATTTATTTTAACACTTGCAGGACATTTTAAAGTAGCATTCTCTTATGCTACTCATGTACTTTAACTATCTAATTTAAGATAAATTACAAAAAGAGAATACTGATTAAATGCACCCGCATACGACTGATCGCTCCTAGTTCCCCACTTCTCCAGTTACCTGATTTGGGATAGAACACCTATTTAGAGGCATGCACTAAATGCATTAGTGCTCACTTACACCTGTGGTTGGTTTTTAAATGTATTCTCTAACACCGCATATTGTTACTCGTTCGGGGCTTACGCGTATGTACTAATTTCGCTATTGTGTTATGGATTAGTAAGGTTAAATTTAGACGAACTGTACCCGCATTTGCGCTGAGGGGGGGAATGGAAAATCATTTAGATCAAGTAACCCTTAGTACAGCCGACCGAGACTCGAACTCAGATGTCCCCGTCATCGGCAGTTCAGTTTATTGTGAGTGTGACGCCTTAGACCAGGGGTGACCAACTTGTGTGGCAACGACTGCCGATATGTGATGTGTGTTGGCTTCACGGGCTGCACAATGTTTTGTTTAGCCAATATTTAGAAATATTCCCTATATTAATAAACACGTGTTATTCAAGATAGTAACTATAATTATTTATTTCAAATTATCTTTTTTAATAAACATTTTACAAATGGAACGAGACTAAAATATGCAAGATCACACACATAATAAATTCAAAATGCTATTTTTAATATATTTTTCAACAATATACATTGGTTTATTATTATTATTATTATTATTATTATTATTACTATTATTATTATTAGCAGCGCGTCTTACTACCCGTTAGGGTCATACGCACTTACGCTCATGTGTAATGGTAGGGTGAGTGTGAGATGAAATTGAGGACCTAAAGTTTGTGAGATCCGAACCACGGTGGAGGTCTGGTATTACCCACATTCACAAGTTGTGATTAATACAAGTCTTGTCAGAGATGAAGGAAGGATTTGGTAATCAGATAAATCCGTGCCGGGACCGAGTATTGAACCCCGGACCCCAGCACAGCACCCCTAGACCGCCAGGTCACCTAGTATATATTGGTGTTATTACAATTTAATACAAGTTAATAAGAACAGTGTGGGTGTTCATGTGAAGCAAACCAATGTTAATTTTAAATGATGATATTTTTAACAAGTCCAGAAGTTGGTCATTCTGATTTTTTGCTATAAATGTACCACCTTCATAAAGGAAAAAGTGCATCCATACAAGTTCAGGATTACAAATATGGATGCACTGTTAAATCCACTTTAAACAGGTTTTTTTTCTCGTGTTACCAAAGTTCCCAAAAGTTAATGCCGGTCTCTTACTTACCTGGACTAAAAAAAAAAGTGTCGCTTTGCTTATCAAATATTTCCAATTGGAAAGTGTCTTGCCCGCCCTGAAATGTCGCACTTCATCGGGTCGTTGAATAATGTAATTTGTGGCCGCAAGTTCATGAAATCAAAAAATCATTCTTCGAATTGCTCCAAAAGAATGTCCAGCTTTGGAACACAAAATGTTAAATCTAATGTCATGGCTTTCCTCCGTCAAATGTTAGCACAAAGGAAAGTTTACGAAGAGTTTTTTTTTTTGGCGAGGGTGAATCTAAAAACATTTAGTCGGTTTATGAACTCATCTAGATGTGTATATCTTAGATGGTTTGTAACTTCAATCCTAATGCGATACTCTAGCATTAGAGTAGACTGCCGATGGCGGTGTGATAGTGGTTCGATCCTGGTTGGGTGTACTGAGGGTAGTTTTACCTAAATGGTTTCCCACTCTCTCTCCACGCAATGTGGGTACACTTGCTCTAAATTCAACCTTCATTTTCCATAATCCACTAACTAAATTATTATATAAGCGTATAATGCGAATGAATAGTAATACGTGTGCTAAAGAACAACTACTTCAGACTAAGTTTGTTTGTGTGGTGAATGATGTCCCTAAGAAAGGCGTGTGTGTGATCTGTTAAGTATGAAAATACACGCGCATCGGGAACTACGAGTCCAAAACTAATAATAATAATAAATATTATAACTTTGTTTACCTGGTCGCGGGCCTTACAAAATGACAGTGGGCCGCTATTTGGTCACCTCTCCCTTAAACCATTCAAACTTTGAAGCGAGTCGCATGTTTGTTTTAGGTCTGTGGCTTATTTATTAACTACACTTAACTATTTTTTTGTAAATGTATAATGGCACAATTTTAAACATGTGTCCGTATGGGAATTCTAACCCAACCTACATTTTTCAAAAATATGATTTTCTATTTATAGGGGTTTGATCGAGATAACTCTCAGCCCTTACGGTCGTTAATTCAACCGTGTGAAAGAGGAACCCCACTTTTCATCGATGATACTTTTTAGGTCTTCCCTGAAATCGAACCCGTGACCTTTAACTCGATAGGCAGACACGCTACCGACCGAGTCGAGGTTTTGAATCTGGAAACACTTTTTTTTTAAATTATTTAAAAATAAATTTTTTAATGACGAGCTTGATGACTTGAGCGGTGGATAGTAGGGTCTCTCTCTCGCGCGCGAGTTTGTAGTTTGTTTGTTGTGCTAGTGGCGCCCCTCGCGGTCGCCTTTTGATCCTCAAGTCTCCCCAACTCTCCGTCTTGAAACTTCACCCCGTTTTACCGGTTCGTGTCTGGGGATGAAAGGAGGAACCTTGCTTGTTTGTTCCGGTCTGACATGAGAGGGAGATGTCGCCTCCGGAACGACGGCCGGGTGAGGTGCTGGGCTAGAATATTATATTATGTTTAGGATTGAGATGTAGGGTCAAGTTCTTCCAGCACCCGCCACCACATTCATATGGTGTAACTCCCGTATCCTACAGTTAAGGTGGGATGGAAGGGGATGAATATCTGTCGAGGGTGTCCTGGAATTAAATGACAACTGTTTCTCTTCATTTAATAAGTTTCTCATCTAATGCCGCCATGTTCATGACAGATATTCAACAACTGTTGATATTACCATGTGAAGAAAATTAAACTCTATGTTTCTACTGGAGCGATATTTTATTTGCTGTGCTAAAAAAAAAGTGTTGCTATAAAAACTAAAAATACCGGTTTTTTTCCTCGCGTCCCCGTCCAGACTAGCTCATTAAAAGAGTTTAGTGTCGGGTGGAAGTACAACATTTAAAGCTAGGCATTTTTGTGATAGAGCCTTTATGTTAACTCTTACTTCACATAACGAAAAAAAAAATTAAGGTGTTCGAAAACAAGGTGCTTAGGAAGATGTTTGGTCCAAAAAGAGATGAAGCTACTCGCGAGTGGAGTAAATTACATAATGATGAGATATATACCCTGTACTTATCACACGACATTGTTAGGATATTCAAGTATTTTATTATTATCAGCACCACGTCTTACTACCCGTTCGTGTTATACGCATCTACGCTAATGTGAAATGGTAGGGTGATTGTGAGATTAAATGGAGGACCTACAGTCTAACGTGGGATCCGAACCACGGTGGAGGCCTGACATTCCACACATTCACAAGTTGTGATTAATACACGTCTTGTCAGAGGTGAAGGAAGGGTTTGGCAATCAGATAAATCTGTGCCGGGACCGAGCATCAAGTCTTATAGATTACGTGAGCAGGACATGCAGTGTGAATGGGAGAATCTATAACCGTGTTTAAGGTACTGACTGACAAACCCAATGGAAAGAGACCATTGGAAATACCTAGATGTAGATGGGAGGATAATATTACAATTGACCTGAAAGAGACAGGGTGTAATTAGGTGGACTGGATATGACTAGCTCAATATAGGAATAGAGTGTAATGAGGTAAACTGGATAGAACTAGCTCAAGATGAGATAGGATGCTATAAGGTGGGGTCCCAGGTTCGATTATTCCGTCAGAAAAATGTATAATTGGTGAAATATTGGTTTCCCTTTCACAGTGATAATTTATGGCTGGTATCTGGGTGTTGTGTCTATTTTAGATATAGGTTGGCATATAAGTCATGTGCTGATACGAGTATAATCTATTTTTTGATCAAATCATTTTAAATACTGCAAATAATTAAAATTAGCTATAATAACATGTCTTAAGCCTACTTCTCGTTTGGGCTGTCTGAAACCAACACAGTTTTTAAGGTACAGAATATGGAAAGCGAATTTAAAAATGCACCAACATTCGCTTGGAATAAAAATAAAAGAAAGGAGATTATTGTACAATACCACCTAATCAATCCACCCAAATTTCAAACCTAGTCTTGATCTAATGGGGTCATGGTTGATCACGTTAAACGAGCTTTCCACCGCTTAGCCAACCTTTATGGTAAACTCAAAATCATTTCAACCAGTGCTTGGGCTCGAACCATGGACTTGGGGTGACGGGCTTAATGACGTTACCTACTTGGTGGTTTTTAAGTGGGCTGCATCTTAACTTGACGCACCTATGCACTATCACACTTTATGGTTAAGACTTAGATAAAAACTTAAGATTAGCAATTTAAAGTGAAAGGATATAATCTACTGATGAATTAATAAAATGTTAAAAATTATTAAAAGGTTGAAATTGATATACTTTAATGTTCAAAAACCGGTTAAACCGTGCTTTCAACAAGCGTAAACATGTCATGCTAAGTTTAAAAATGTATCAATAACATCATCAACAACTATTATTAGACCATAAGTTGACAAGTAGAAAAATAACATATACAACATAATAAAATATAATTAAAATATCTAGAACAAAAATTGAGGTAACACATAATTTACATTCCAACACTGTTGTTGAATAGGTAAATACAATTAACCTAGTAGGTATAGCGTCTTTCAAAGTGTTACAAAAGAATGTAATTGTAAGGTCTTGGTCTGTGATTAAAACTTTGGTAATTAATTAACTTATATTAATTAATATAATATATATATATTACTAATTAATTGTATTTAACTAGTCAAAATCAGTGTTGTAATGTAAATTATGTGTTGTCCTCAATTTTTGTTCTAGATTATATTTTAATATGTTGTATATGTTATTTTTCGACTCGTCGTCAACTTATGATCTAATAATAGTTGTTGATGATGTTATTAATACATTTTAAAACTTATCATGACATATTTATGCTTGTTGAAAGCACAGTTTAACAGGTTTTTGAGCATTAAAGTATATAAATTTCAACCTTTTAATAGTTTTTAACATTTTACTAATTCATCAATGTATTATATCCTTTCACTTTATATTGTTAATCTTAAGTTTTTATCTAAGTCTTAACCATAATAATTACTCCTCCTTACGTTATTATTATTTAGAATGCTTCCTAAAATGATACTATTGGACTTAGTCACTAATATACTAAATAAAAGTAGGGGGAAATTAAATAAGTTGTTCACCCTCCAAGGCCTCTTTTTAATGTGCTGATAACACTTTCCCTCTTCCGCCGACGAGTATACTTACGCACTATAATATTTGCGCCTGGACAGCATTGACTTGCATTTCAAATTAACTTTTTTTATTGTTTCCTTTTTTTTTTAGTTGGACTTATGTTTCCACGGACTTTCTTATTCTACATCCTGGTAGGAAGATTCATACGGGTCATTTTTGTGAATAAACTAAACAACCTAAGTTGTATAAGATTTAAAAATTATATTTAAAAAAAAACTACTTCGAGATCAAAAATATAACTTTACGACTATGTATTAATATTTTTAGAATTATTTAAGAATGTATGGTTTTTTTGTTTTAACGTTATATCTTTTAAAACTCATCGATAATCTTAAATAAACCAACATGGGAAATATTATCTTCACTTTCCGTTACATCACAGCTAGGCAACATCCTTAACATCGTTGATATTCACTTCTAGCTCAGACTATACATTTTTATCACTCTTGTTTTTGCGAGGTAGTCGCTCCCAACTCAATATTGAAGTTCGAAAGGAGGGATAAAATAATTGGTTATTTGCGTTTTTTGTATCGCCGAGCGTTACGTGCGATGATTGGTCTGAGTGAGTGCACGTTAAGTGGGTGGGGTGGTTAGATCGAGGTCAGGCCTCGCGCTATGAGACGATGACGTTTGTTCGCCGGCATGCGAGCCAGCCTATCATAACTGATCGCCAACAGTTTCTATATAATTATGATAGCTTTACTTGGTTTTGTTGATTTAATCGTCTCCTATTGGTCGTGTGACAAGCTTGAACTCTGTCATTAAAATAAAATATTATTTGAGGTATTTAATGTGCTCTTTCTGAACCGACTGATTATATCAACATACAACTTAATTTATATTAACTTAACTACAGACACAACATCCAAGCCCCAGCCGTTAATTCATCACTGTGAAAGGGAAAACCAACATTTCCCCCCAATGATACAGTTTTCGATAACACTGGGAATCGAGCCCGGGATCTTTAACTCAATAGACAAACACGCTACCGACTGAACTAAGGTATTATATGCATTTCGTCAGGTGTTTTATCCTAAATATGTTGACAGTAGTTAAGGTTACCGTAATTTGTAGAATGGATCATTTTACTACGAGTTTAGTAAATTGTAATGATATTACTCTTTGTAGCGTAAAACACAAATCAAAAACCTACAGGATCAATACATCGCCATTTATCTTACCCTAACCGAGAACCATATTATTATTATTTATTATTATTTATTATTAGCACCGCGTCTTACTACCCGTTCGGGTTATACACTGATGTGTAATGGTAGGGTGATTGTGAGATGAAATGAAGGACCTACAGTTTAACGTGGGATCCGAACCACGGTGGAGGCCTGGCATTCCTCACATTCACAAGATGTCTTGTCAGAGGTGAAGGAAGGGTTTGGAAATCAGATAAATCTGTGCCGGGACCGAGGATTGAACCCGGACCCCCAGCACAGAAATCTGACACCTTACCCCTAGACCACCAGGTCACCTTGAGAACTAATTGTTCCTCTTAGTTTGTTCTTTTAGCACAGGTTCAGGTTATACGCTTATTTACAAACTACGCTAATGGTCTAAGGTATGAGGAAGGTTATATTTAAAGAAAGTGTACACGCATTTGCGTTTAGGGAGAGTGACAAATCGTTTTGGAAAACCACCCTCACTGGGATTCAGACTTTGATCACCCTATCATCGGCAGTCTAGTCTATTTCTAGAGTATTGCCTTAGACCATGCGGCCACCGAAGTGGGTTTCCCCTTAGTTATTTGACACTGACAGATAAATTCCGGTTCATACATTATTATAGCCATACTCTTTTGATTGTTAGAAGCTTTAGTCAGATATAATCTAGAAAATAACGTTCGCATATACTAAATGGATATTTATATTAATACATTTATTTTAAATATATATTTTCTCATATTTTATATTATTATTTAAAACTACAATAATTACTGAAATACCCAATTGTTTGGATACACATGTTGGTGGCTTATTCTATTACTTATTCTCGCAATGAAATATCTGCAATCGAGTTATTAGTCATTTTTATCTGTATTTATTACGTAATTTGTTATATTATTATTATTATTAGCACCGCGTCTTACTACCCGTTCGGGTTATACGCACTTACGCTAATGTGTAATGGTAGGGTGATTGTGAGATGAAATGAAGGACCTACAGTTTAACGTGGAATCCGAACCACGGTGGAGACCTGGCTTAATTTGTTATAACTTTTGCTGATCAAAGGAATTTTTATAAAATGTTCTGCAAGCGTTTAGTTATACAGTAACCCGCCTCAGTGGCGTAGTTAGCTAACGCGCTAGTCGTATTGAGCCTGACTGCTGAGGACGGGGAGATCGAGGTTCGAATCTCGGTCGGGTGAACTGGGGGGGGGGGGGTTTCCTAAATGGTTTTCCACTCTCCCTCCACGCAAATGTGGGTTCACTTCCTTTAATTCAACCTTCCCAATTCCTAATCGATTAGCGTAATTAGTACTTAAGCGTATAACCCGAACGGGTAGTAAGACGCGGTGCTAAAAAATAAAAAAATATAAAAGTTATACAGTAAGAACACGGTAAAAAGGGTGCTTTAAAAAAATGGTCAACTTTACTAACATTTTACTATATCACTAGTAGTATTTTGATAGGTTTTGACACTCTCTAAAAGGACAGCAGAAGACCTCATGACTTGACATATAAACTATATGAAAGTACTTTTAGTAAATGTCAGATACCGTTTCTCCCTACCGGCTACCTTCCCATGTTTTCTTTGTATTCAAAGACGCTATATTAAAGCTTGAAACTTCAACCACGCCATTGTAAATCCTCAAACTTAAACCTATCGTTCGTTTATACAATCATTGCCCAGGTGGAATCGGAAAAATAAACCGCCCCCGTGGTGTGGTGGTCAGTGTACCTGGTTACTAGCCTAGGGGTCCCGAGCTCAATTTTTGGCTGGTACTTTGGGTATTTTTACCTTTTGGGGAATAATCCCAATGATCACCAGGGTTTGGTTAGTTAGGCTGAGTTAGGTTAAGACTCATCCGCTCACAGCATCATAATAAATATCATCACATCTTCTCATTGAGGGTACGATGTAGACAACCTCCTATGTTATACCCTTGGTAACGCTCTGTGCAATCAGACCGGCTAATTGTCTACACATAACTATCAGGTGACCGAACCTGGACGTCACAGTCCCTCCTGGTTATATATGCCATACGATAAAAAAAACGGGAATACATTACCTGTGAGGTGTGTATAGCAGAGCTTATGTGTTATTAGTCAAATGAGGACAGAGTGGGTGAGAACATACCACATGCACGGGTTTAAAGAGCTCTGATTACGCTGAATACACGACACGACACTGATTTGCACACATACGTTGATTAAAATAAAACATGACTTTTTTTAAAAATATCGCGGTGACCTGGTTGTCTAGGGGTAAGGTATCAGATTTCTGTACTGGGGGTCCGGGGTTCAATCCTCGGTCCCGCCACAGATTTATCTGATTACCAAACACTTCCTTCACCTCTGACAAGACGTGTATTAATCACAACTTGTGAATGTGTGGAATGCCAGGCCTCCACCGTGGTTCGGATCCCATGTTAAACTGTAGGTCCTCCATTTCATCTCACAATCACCCTACCATTACACATTAGCGTAAGTGCGTACAACCCGAACGGGTAGTAAGACGCGGTGCTAATAATAATAATAATAATAATATTTTAAATATCGCGCCCCTTCCCTCCAACCTCTCTTTTCCCCATAAGAGTAAGGGAAATGTCAAACAAAACATGGGAGCTAGCGCCATTATCTGAAGCTTGTAACCTTTATAGGCCATAGCGTCTGCGGGAACGACCGCTATATCAATACGGACCGGATCGTGAGAAAGGGGACACGTATGGATTAGAAATCAGTGCGGTGGTAGGCGACCGGGTCAAAGAGAGAGGGGGGTGGGGTGTCGGGGGAGCCATAAAATGGGGTCTCGTGCAGCTGGGACCCCTGTTCTATCTTTCAGGGGGGCTCGCAGTCACCGCTGGTGTGGGCTCCTAGACGACGACGTCGCGTTATATAAACTTGTTTTTTTTTTAAAACCCCTTTACATGTTTATTTGATTGCTAAAGTTTGGTGTGAGAACCTACATGAAACATTCAATTTCCTAACGAATTATTTCGTGCGGACCAGGGAGGGGGGATGAGGTTTTAGGGGGGGGGAGGGGTGGTGGCAGACAGCAGCCAATGAGTGGAGAGGAACTCTCGAACGAGGCGTGCCAAGTGCGTTCGTGCTCGTTAACGATCTCGACTTAATTTCTGTGCGTTTGCTTCTCTTTTTTTTTGTGTGTATACAAGTTTTGTTTGAAGGTCCCTTGCGTCTCGTTTGAAGTAAACTTGTAGGTGAAGTAGAACATAAACTTTGGAGGTTTTTACATAAATATGAGTGAATACATTATATCCTAGAAGGTCTCTGCTACTTATTTACTTATGTGGTAGATTCGCGATGCATGTATTATGTAGAGTATATTCCACCAATGTTCCCGTGAAAGAAAAACCCTCCATTGCTTTACTAAACTTGAGGCCATATTCACCGTATCGGAATGTATAGTCCCTTCGTGGTAAATTAATGACAATTTTAGACAGTTCTGATAACAACTGAATCAACTAATATACTTCATAACCGCATCGGTGGCCGCATGGTCTAAGGCAGCGTTTTTCAACTGGTGTGCCGAGGAAGTTTTTTTTGCGAGGGAGGGGAGAGATAGAAAAGAAAAGAGAAAAATATTGAAGAATAAAACTAAATATTTTGAAGTCCATGATCAACATTATATATTATTATTATTTAGCACCGCGTCTTACTACCCGTTCGGGTTATACGCTTTAAGTACTAATTACGCTAATGGACTAGGAATTGGGAAGGTTGAATTAGAGGAAGTGAACCCGCATTTGCGTGGAAGGAGAGTGGAAACACGACAAGCGCGTTAGCCAACTACGCACCGAGGCGGTAGTAGCGCTAATGGTTTTGGATTCGAAGGCTATATTTTAGAGTAAGTGTATCGCATTCGTGAGCGTGGTGGGGAAACCATTTTGGAAAACATCCTCAATACTCCCGCCGAGATTCGAACCTTGATCTCCCCGTCATCCGCAGTCTAGTCTAACACGAGAGTAGCGGTTAGGCCATGTGGTCACCGAAATGGGTAGAATTTTAGCTATTACATGCTTAAACACAATCTTAATCTCCTTAAAAAAAAGACTGATGAGAAGCTTTGACACTTTTAGATGCTTGTTCAATGTGTCATAAGTTGAAAAAAGTTGAAAACCGCGGGTATAAGGCGTCATTCTGACAATAGATTTAACTGCCGATGATTGAGAGATAAGGATTCGAATCCCTGTCGCGTGTACTGAGGGTGGTTTTTCCCTAAATAGTTTCACCCTCTCTCTTTCCATGCAAATACGGGTACACTCCTTATAAATTATACCTTCCTCATCGTTAACATATTATAGTAATTAATGCATATACGTATAAGACAAACGGATAATAATACTCGGTGCTATTAAAAGAAACAGACACACAATTTACTTTTATATATTAAGTTAAGTTGGGGATGTAGAAACGCGAGCTAAGGGCAGAATTTTGGCAGTTTTTTTATATCAAACCCTTTTTTTTTGGTCAAAATATATCAAATGAATCTCCAGTAGAAACATAAAGTTTAATTTTCTTCGCATGCTGAATATCTGTGAAGGGTGTCCTGGAATTTAATGTCAACATTTTCTCTTCATTTATAAAGTTTCTCATTTAATGCCAATCTAATGACTGATATTCAACAAATGTTGATATCACCATGCGAAGAAAGTTAAACTCTATTTTTCTACTGTAGCAATATTTGATTTATATTGGTCATAAAAAGTTTTACTATAAAAAACTGCGAAAAATACTAACCTTAACTTTACCTCTATACATACACTCCCACCTTAATAGAACTGAACAAATCGCGTACTAAACAAGCTAGGGACATAAGTCACATTTCGGAGAGCATCCCCGTAAATCCGGGGTGAATGGTTACCGTACTTTAATGTGCACACTTATAAAAATAAAAATTGAGAAAACTCCCTGCGCCCGGTTCTTGGTAACTTCATCTGCACCTTAATATTCACAGCATTCTACTTTTTTTAAGACCACACACGACTCCTCTACTTTTATCCCATCTTTCCGGATACCCGTTGCCATATGGGCACAACTGTGAGGTCTAGATGTAGCACACGCACCAATAAAACACCCAGCGCACGCTTCAATCGTAAAACGTAAGGCGGAGATGATGCCTACAAAGGCTTTAGGCGTGGTTACACACACACTCACTCCATAATGTATATTCTATGCTTCATATTCTACCCTGGTTACGTAAGCAGGTCTTATCTAATCGTATATATATATATATATATGGACCGTTCAGAAGCCAAGTAGTGTAAGTCAGAATATGTAAGTTTTGAGTTAGAGGGTAATTTACTAGATACTAAATTGGAAAAAAACTACATTTATACTCACTATTTTTTCAACCACGTATGTTTGATAATGCTTTATTTAATATAGTTACATACAAAATTAAAGATACAAAGACATATTTCACATTTTTATCATTATCAATTCAAAAATATATTGACTTACACCGTTTGTCCACAAAAAATTATACACTTAAAATACATGACTTAAGATAATTTCCTTTCGTGTAACAGATTATTTGTCTATATTGCGTCTTTTTAAAACCAAGGTGTTTATTCCAAATGAAATTGGTATCCATCATCATCATCATCATCATCACCATCAATAACCGCTTTTGTAATACTAACATTTTTATTCCCTCGTGTACTAGCATTCGGAACACATGGTAATGCACGATAATATGCGTGATGAACAGGTGGAATATATTTCAGAAGATCCAACATATCCTGTTTCTTTTTTAGAGATACAGGTCTTGGTAGAGGATACATTATTTCTTGTTTGACATTAAAAATATTTGGTTTTACTCCACGACCTGATTTGGCAATGTCAATTTGAAAGAATGGCATATCTTCATTTAGGGTTTCTTTAACATACAATGTGTATGGTGAATCCTTCCTTAATTGTAGCCATCTGATTTTAAGCCAATTTACCTGATGATCATCAATAGTCTTCTTCCTGTTTGTTATTTTCTCTTCCAACTGTTTGGTAGACCTAAACTCATTCCTTTCCATTTTTACAATGACAAATGATTTTCTTTTTTTGGAAGTTGCTGCGATGTCCATCCAATCTTGTGGACAAAAAATGTGCTGTCGCTGCTTTGCCTTTGACTCTATTATTGCAAAATCTGCATCATTAGGCAAATAGCTATGACCTGAAACCATAAATTTATGGTCAATCTTTTCAGTCCTTGTATTAGGATCTTGAACAAATTTCATCAATGCTAGTGCCATTTTAATGTTTCTGTTTTGTCCTGGACAGCAATCTCTATACACAACAATGTGAGTGTGTTCCTTAGCATGTTGTTGAAAATGTTTTACAACACATGACGATATTTCTTGAGATCCACGGGATCCTTCCGTTTCATCCCACATATACATAAATCCGGTATTGTTGTTGAAATCATGGATTCCTAAATTGTAAACATATAAATTTGTTTTGTAATATGCAGTTGAAGTGCTCAATTTAGGAAAGGGTAAAGCTTTCTGCAAATCAAAAGTGCATACATAATTTTCATTGTTAGATTTGCTTGCATCTAGTCTCAGCATTTCTCGAGCCTGTTCTGCTTTGCGGAGATGTAGCTCTTTATCTAGTTTTGCTTTAATCTTTTCTTCATCGGACTCTCCGTATTGAATAATGATTTGAAAGGCATCACATTGTTGACACGTGTCTTTTTGTGGGGGCTTAAAATGTAAATTAAATTTTGTAGAAAAAATATGGTAATACATTTTTTCTTTTACGGGTTGATGGTTTATTAGTTTACATTTCTGTACATACAGCTCAAACATTTTTCTTATTGTTAGGTCAGGGTGCAGGTATTTTCTATTAGGATTTTGGGTCCTTGTGTAGTGACTAGTAAACTTTGGGAATGAGTTTATGTGTTCTTCTACATCAGTTGTGTCTAATTTATTACTGGGCTCTTTATGCCCCCGTGTATCAAGTACAGCATTTATTTCAACTTTTGAACAAGCCTTGTACAACCTACCATCACTAACTTGAAATGTTTCAATAAAACTTCTTGCATACTTGTATTGATTCATTTTCTATTCTTAAATAGTATTTAAGACTCATAGATTTCGGCTCCCTAGACTTATCTCTAGAGCGTCGTTGTGAGACTTTACTACTCTGTACAAGGCCTCGCAAATAAATATTTTGTGTCACATGATCATCCAACTTTAAAAATGAACAAAATATTTTCTCGCGATTTTCTTTAGTGACATTATTAAAACATCCACGTCTGCAATGGCAATCAGCATTGTTGAAATGTTTTGCTTTAATTTTCCTACCTGACCTTGTACTATAACTCAAACCTGCTGTTCTTCGCCTTGTATTAACTACTCTTTTCCATTCTTGTACATTCTTCACTCTTTTTCTTCCCCTAGGTTTTTCTTGGAAGTCATCTGTTATAATAATAGTTTCTTGTTCATTTTGAACTATAGGTAGGGAAGATTCAATATTAACACCTAAACTTTTTCCTTGGTGTGGAAGGTTGACATCATCCTTTATTGGCTCTATAGCAACATCTGCACATATTCACAAAATAAAAATATTAGTTTTATTGCTCTTATAAAAATTAGGCTTGTACTAAGATTAAATTAGATTCAATATTTAAAAAAAATATATTAAGTCATGTGCTGGTGCAGTACTGACTTATATGCCTGTGATTAAAACAGTTAATTTTAAATAATAATTTAAAATCAACCATAAAAGTAGTACAAATTCAAAACCACAATAAATAAAATTTCACATAATATTTTTGTATAACTCACTTGAATGCTTTGGAGGTTTAGCATTTCTATCAATATTTCCCTTTCTAGATAGCTTTCTTTTTGGTTGTACTTCTACTGCAAAATCATAGAACAAGAAAATATATTACAATAATAAACATTATAGCTCCTTATTTTATGTATCAACAACTCAAAGAATGATTTCTATATTAATTTAAACAATATGTGATATGTTATACTTACTAGAGTAATCTGAACTATCTGATGTCTCAACATTAGAGGCATTATATTCAGATAAACTGACACTAAAATCAGATTCTGAAGCTGTGATATTATTAGTTGCTTCCATCATGTCCTTAATTATTGAATAAAAGGTGTTATACATTAGATAAAAACATAAACAAACACTAATAACACTGTAGACAAAGTGACAAAATAAAATATCTTTGCAGTTAATTGACTTACACGGTTTGGCTTCAGAATAGTAATTGCTTTATTTCAGTGATCATACAAAGTACTGCCATCTATCAAGACATTTTATAACTATTGACTTAAATCTTTTAACCACTGAAAATAAAGGTTGAAAATGAATTGCTCTATGATGTTAAGTCAAATTTAAAAAAAATTGACTTACACTACTTGGCTTCTGAACAGTCCATATATATATATATATATATATATATATATATATATATATATATAATATATAACTCGTCTTACTACCCGTTCGGATTATTAGTAAGTGCATTAATCACGGTTATGTGCTAGAGATGAGGAAGGTTAAATTTAGAGGACTTGTACCCGCATTTACTTGGAGATAGAGTGGAAAATTATTTATTAAAAAATATACTCATTACAACTGACTGGTATTCGTTCCACGAGCACCCCGTCATCGGCGGTCCAGTTGGGTTTTTTTTGGGGGGAGGGGGGGGAATTGACGACTTAGATCATTCTACCACTGAAGTGGGTGTCTAGAATATTTCCGTGTGGTGTACCAGATGTTGGTTAGCCCTATACAGTAGCCCCATGGCTTCTTTGGTGTTGAGTGACAGCTGACGGTTTTGAAAAGTTACCAGACCACATTATGTATCCCTACGCCGAACCATATGATCTGCAAAAACATGAGTTTAGCAGCTGTCACTTCTGACAGTCAAAATGTAGGTATATACCTAAATGTTGACTGTCAGAAGTGACAGCTGCGAGCTGTCAGTCAGCACCAAAGAAGCCACGGGGCTACTGTAGTTATGTTAACTTGAAAGCTGTGCTACGTGTCACTCACTACACACCATAACTATATTTTGTCTTCTTCACTCCATTGGTTAGGCTATCTGTCTGTGTCGTCTATAATTATTTGTATGGTTCAAATTTCACAGGGATAACTATTTTGACGTAAGAAAGGTTACTGTTTCTACTTTTTCGTATTCATACGTCAATTGAAGTGATATGCAACGGTCACGTTCGATAGATATTATCAATCAATGCGCCATTAGAGTAATTGTCATATGTGTACAACCTGAACTGGTAGTAAGACGCGGTGAAAATAAATAATAAATATTATAGCTATACTATTTTCCAAACAATCAATTCACTCTCTCTTTCTGTTTTTTTTTGTATCCTTCTGTCTTGGGTACGGGTTTTTTTTATCGTCGTTGTCTTGCGTAAAACAGTAACTCTATCTGCGGATGTGACAGGGACGAGACATTGTTCAGGTGGTGGAGGGAGTGACGATTGGGACGAGGATATGTGACCCCTTTGGGAACGCCTTCACCTGGGCTAGAGCCCAGGGGTTTGAAATATTGACCTGACCTCGCGAACTTTCCTCCGCCCCCAGCTCGACACACGTACCACTTCTTGTGACTCTCGCGTCCTTGGCTCGGTGAAGTTGTCGAGGAGCCAGGAGCTTCGAAGTAATCTGAGACTTTATAAAAACTTATTTTTTTTGCAACTAATAATTTTTTTTAACCACCCTTCCAAGTTATTTTCATTTTAACACTAACAGAAGGATAAACAAAAGCTCGCATAGTATTAATTTTTCATGACTAACGAAGCTTAGAAGATGGAAATGATAGCCCTTTGTTGGCCGATGATTTCCACATGTCCATCACAGACTCTGCCTTAAACTGTGAGTGAAGAATTACCCCGAGCACGGGACGAATCATGGAGAGATTAGTGGTAGAGCATTGGCGTGCCAAACCAAAGGACCTGGGTTCGATCCCCGTGCCCAGGTGTAATTTTTCAAAGTATTGAACTAATGGTGTAGGAACCAAAATATATATAATTTGGAGGGAATTTATCCGGATTGACGTGTAGGTAGAGTGTGAAATCATTTAGGTAAAAAAAAAAGCATTCCCATTATATACAGCTAAAATTCGAGCCCCACCTCACCGTCATTGAGAAACCACACTAGATTAGCTTGACATTTAAACCGCGTGTCCATCGACGCGTTCTACTTTGAGTTTACTATCTTATTATTCAAGATAAGCTATTAAATCATGTACATAATATTGTGTTGTTCATTGCGCAGTTAAAATATTATTTATACAGTGGAACCTGGATAATTCGAACTTGAAGGAACCAGGAAATCCCTCGAATTAAATAAGTTTCTTAAAAGGAATTCCCTTTTCCACTTCCTTTATCACTGCTACTTTTTAGGTCAAAGTTAATTATTTATAGGAAGGTGGCATTGACATGATGACACACACACACTCTACTGTACAGTATGTACTAAACAAAACTAAAACTAAACAATAAGACAAAATAAACTCGCACGTCACAAGAATATCGCTACGACAAAATCATTAAGAACAGCGCACGTAACCGCTAGAGAGATTTGACCTTGACTAAAGGAGTACAGAACTGTATGTGTAAACAAAGACGTATGGGTGAGTGCAGGAGTGAGAGAGGGTCGTGAAGAAGGGTACTGACTGCATTCCAACATCGCCACCCCTGTTTCTAAAAATAGAACAACACGGCAACGCAACTATAAGTAGCAAAACAATACTACACAATGCATTACAACTTACGAAAAGTTCGAACTAACCAAAACAAAGTTCGAACTATCCAGGATTTTTAAATATTGTTTTAATACAAAATTCATGGGACTGGCCGACAAATTTGAATCAAAGACAATTTTGAAATACGGTAGTTCGAATTAGTCAGGTTCCGCTGTATTTGTAGGGGTGTGAGAATATCACTTTTCAAATTAGAAGTGACGTTGGAGATAATGTTTTTGCTGTCTTATACTATCTATTGAGTGCATCTAAGTAAAGATACATTTTTAGGGAAAATAACATCAAAATTTCGAGGGAAAAATTTTCAAGATTATAATACTTTCTCCTAACACGAAAAAGTAAAAACTTAAGTGTTGAATGTCGGCTGAAGGCGTGTGGCCGTAACGTTAACACACTGTACTTTTCGCGTGGATATAATTTGAGCCCTATCTATCAATATATCCACCAAGCCCTGTAACGTGGCACATCCGCCTCGATATTTGTTTCCTCGGGTTCGGCCAAACTGACAAGCGTGCGAGCGAGCGAGTGAGCGACTGGGTGGCCAAACTGGCGATCGCGTGATTAGCAGCTACACTAGCCCCATAGCTTCTTTGGTGCTGACTGACAGCTGACAAATGAAAGTTTTGAAAAGCTACCAGACCAAATTATGTATCCCTACACCGAACCATATGATCTGCAAAAACATGTGTTTAGCAGCTGTCACTTCTTACGGTCTAACATTGAGGTATATACCTAAATGTTAACTCTCAGAAGTCAGCACCCAAGAAGCTATGGGTATACTGTAGCTCTCGATAGTTGTTGACGAGGAGGCAAAGGCTCGAATCTTGGCTCAGTGAACTGGGGTGGTTTTTGACAAGTGATTTATTGTTGTGGTTTTCCCATCCTCTGTCCGCGCTAATGGTGATTCTTATTTGTAGGCCTACGTTGATTATAATATTGGAAGAATTTTAACATATAACTTTTACGTATGTCTATATAATATATATATATATAATATATATATATATATATATATATATGGTTTATTGTCTTACCAATTAAATTAGACCGTTAGTAGCAAGTCTGCTAAACCTAATGATAATAATAAAAATGTCAAAAGGAGAAGTTTCCCTAGCACTCAATGAACCAACATACAATAATATTGCCTAGCGCCTGTAAACTAGACTGTACTGGCTCTAGCGCGTGCTCTAGTCTGGCCACCTCTCATTACAACCAATGTGTTCTATTTTTGGTGACCTGGTGGTCTAGGGGTAAGGTGTCAGACTTCTGTGCTGGCGGCCGGGGTTCAATCCTCGGTCCCGGCACAGATTTATCTGATTTCCAAACCCTTCCTTCACCTCTGACAAGACATCTTGTGAATGTGGGGAATGTCAGGCCGCCACCGTGGTTCGGATTCCACGTTAAACTGTAGGTCCTTCATTTCATCTCACAATCACCCTACCATTACCCATTAGGGTACGGCCAGACTGAGCGCGCGAGCGACTAAAATATAAAATAGAACACATTGGTTGTAATGGGGGTGGCCACACTGGAGCGAGCGAGCGACTGAGCGCGCGCGCTTGAAAGATAGAACTGGTTCTATTTTTCAAGCGCGCGCGCTCGACCCGGTACAGTCTAGTTTACAGGCGCTAGGCAATATTATTGTATGTTGGTTCATTGAGTGCTGGGGAAACTTCTCATTTTGACATGATATTTGACTTTTTTCTATCAGTGATAGGTTTAACACACTTGCTATTAATGGCCCGGTGACCTGGCGGTCTAGGGTAAGGTGTCAGACTTCTGTGCTGGCGGCCGGGGTTCAATCCTCGGTCCCGGCACAGATTTATCTGATTTACAAACCCTTCCTTCACCTCTGACAAGACGTGTATTAATCACATCTTGTGAATGTGGGGAAAGCCAGGGCTCCACCGTGGTTCGGATTCCACGTTATACTGTAGGTCCTTCATTTCATCTCACAATCACCCTACCATTACACATTAGCGTAAGTGCATATAACCCGAACGGGAAGTAAGATGCGGTGCTAATAATAATAATAATAATAATAATAATGGCCTCATTTAATTGGTAAGACCATAAATAGTATAATGTATATATGTAAACCCGATATGTTAAAATACTTCAATATTATAATCAAAGTAGGCCTTTACAAATAAGAATCACCATTAGTTTGGAGAGAGTATGAAAAAACAATAAATAAGTTTTAAAAATCACCTTCAGTTCACTGAGCCAAGATTCGAACCTTTGCCTCCTAGTCAAAAGTTATCGAGTGCAACGCACCATTCCGCCACTGGTGCGGCAAATCTGATTTTAAAACACTTCAGTACAGTACCATACACATTTCTCAATTTATTATTTGGATGCACTTCTACTTTTTTCTTTTTATAAATACACAATATTTTCTGTAAGAATTTTCGAGGAGCAGAGATGTACTAAGTGTGTTTGACAGAGACATCTTCTCTAACTAGGGGGAGGGGGGGGGGCGGTGACCTAGTGGTCTAGGGGTAAGGTGTCAGACTTCTGTGCTGGCAGCCGGGGTTCAATCCTCGGTCCCGGCACAGATTTATCTTATTTCCAAACCCTTCCTTCACCTCTGACAAGACATCTTGTGAATGTAGGGAATGCCAGGCCACCACCGTGGTTCGGATTCCACGTTAAACTGTAGGTCCTTCATTTCATCTCACAATAACCCTACCATTACACATTAGCGTAAGTGCGTATAACCCGAACGGGTAGTAAGACGCGGTGCTAATAATAATCTAACTAGGGTCCGCTAATTACGCGCTCGCTCGCTCGCGCGCTCGCCAGTTTGGCCACCCAGTCGCTTGCGCGCTCGCTCGCACGCTTGGCAGTCTGGCCGAACCCTTAGCGTAAGTGCGTATAACCCGAACGGGTAGTAAGACGCTAATAATAATGTTCTATTTTATTTTTTAGGCGCACGTCCAGTCTGGCCGTCCCGTCTAGTTGTCGCGTATCACCTCACTCGTAACAACAGGAGCTTTTAGTGAACTATTCTATCTTCCCCTCTCCGGCTTATACTCTTCAGTCAATATATATACAGCGTAGGAGGGGTGGTAACTGACAGCTAGCAGAAGATTTATATTCCAAACATTGGTCCCAAGTCAATAATGTTTAATTTGTATTTTGTTTTTATATCAGCGCGTCTTACTACCCGTTTGGGCTATACGCCTGCATACTAATTACGCTAATGAGTTAGGTACGAGGAAGGTTGGATGTATAGGAGGTGTGCCTGCATTTGCGTGGACAGAGAGTGGGAAACCATTTAGGGGGGAAAACCCGCCTAAGTACACTTGACCGGTATAGAACCACGGCAGTCTAGTCTTCTGTGAAAGTGATGCCTTATACCATGCGGCCACCGATGTGGGTGTCATTAATGTTAACCTCTGTGGAGATAGTTATTATGTCCTTAATAAAACAAACTTTAATATCAATAAAAAGAGTTTACAAACTCTTCTAATATTCCTCTACGGATCACTGTAGGCCTATAATTTGCTTTTTCGTATCTAATTGAAAGAAAAAATAAACATTCGTAGTTATGTCAACAAGAGATACTCTAGTGGATGAAATAATAAAATTGAACGTATTATATTCACACTTTTATCTTGTTATAACTGTCCACCAAACATTATAAAATAAATAAATGTACTTTTATAGCTTGGAAAAAAGGCCATATAAAATATTAGTTCTGAACTAATGTGCAAGAACACGATTCGATACGGTTTTTATAGTATTCCACTCTTCTATTATTCTATTTCGTTGATGACATGGTGTTCTAGGGGTAAGGTGTCGGAATTCTGTCCTAGGTATCCAGGGTTCAGTCCTCGGTCCCGGCACAGATTTATCTGATTGCCAAACCTTCCTTCACCTCTGACAAGACGTGTATTAATCACAACTTGTGAATGTGGGGAATGCCAGGCCTCCACCGTGGTTCGGATCCCACGTTAAACTGTAGGTCCTCTATTTCATCTCACAATTACCCTACCATTACACATTAGCGTAAGTGCGTATAACCCGAACGGGTAGTAAGATGCGGTGCTAATGATAATAATAATAATCTTAATCTTTCCTTTTTTCTCTCCCTCTCTCTCTTTTATTTTCCTTCTGCTTTCTTTTTCCTTTTCTATTTTCCTCTTCTTGCTCTTCTTCCCTCTTTCCTCTCCTCTCTCTCTCTCTCTCTCTCCCTCTCCCTGCTTCCCTCTTCTGAAAGAACTTATAAAATATGTGTAGTTACCGTATAATTACTTTGTATGCATCTGATACTAATGAACCGTTAGAAAATACAAAATTTTTCCCCTTAAAAAACGATAAATTTAATTTTCACATTAATTTTACTTCATCTGTTATTGATGATGTTTATTAAAATTTAAAGCCGCATATCAATGACTTGACTTATCAACATATTATAGAAGTTTTTCGTAGCTTTCGTGTCAGATAAGTTCTTTTTACCAAAATTATACAATTGATATTATTATTATTACTAGGGTTTGAAGGTACATCTACACATACAGTAAAATCACCTTTGGGAAGAATAAACAGAATTTTCTCATGTGCTGGGAACAGCAGAATGGACGTACTAGATAAAATAAAGACTCGAGGTTAAAAATAATACTAAAATTTCGAAATTTATCTCAACATGAGCCACTCTCTTAATAGGGCCCCTACTTGATCATTCAGAATGTCATTTCCAAGACTGTCAGCATTCATCAGTATTTACAACCAGACCGTACACGGCCAGTCTTCGTATCATTATTTTTATCAGTGTCAGCTCCTGTATGCAACGTACAACAACATGGCTGATAAGAAAAAGGGCGCGTTCATTCTCTGTTTGCTACTAGGGCAGTACTGATGGACTGATGGGTGGACTTAGGAATCTACTGATGACATCCTAAATTTTCTGATCACATCAGTCTCAGTCCATCAGTACTGCAAGTGGTGGAAGAGACTGACTGTGTGTGCACGCGCGCTTGTCAGTATTACTGACAGTATTACTGTCAGTATTACTGTCAGTCTCAGTAGTAAACAGTAGTAACATCCATGTTGTTGCACGTTGCTTGAAGGAGCTGAGACTGATAAAAATAATGATACGAAGACTGACCGTGTACGGTCTGGTTGTAAATACTGATGGTCAGATTGTCAATCTCAGGACTGAAAGTTTGAATAATCGTGTAGGGGACCTATTAGAGTGAGGTTCGAATACGGAATTTAAAATATTCGCACGGCGCGGCGTATAGACCGCAGTAAACCAAATGACTCCACCCGCACTGTCGCGTAACAAATAACGAGGGTCGCCGTTAAAAATCAAGTCAGACCATTCCAATAGGGGCACTATCGATAGCCTCTTCAATGCTCTTTCTTAGTTCGTTCGTTTTGATGCGAGGGTTATCTAACGGATTAATTTATGAGGCCAGGGATGAGGAAGGTGGTTATAAGAAACGCATCCGCGCTAGTGCAGGAGAGAGAGTGAGCAAGAGTGAAAGTGAGAGAAAGTAATAAAGAAAGAAAGAGAAAGTAAAAGAGCCACATATAAAGAGAGAAAGTGATAGAAAAAACAGATAGGAAGTGATAGAGCAAGAGAAGAGCAAGAGAGAATCATAAAGACAGTGATAGAGCAAGAGAGGAAGATAGAGACAGTGATAGAGCACGAGAGGAAGATAAAGACAGTGATAGAGCAAGAGAGAAAATGATAAAGAGGGAGAGGGAGATATGTATACACACACACACACACACACACACATACATACATACACAGTATATTCTTCTCTAGTCAAGGTTTTAAGTTGTAGTAAAATTAAAAACTTTTATCTGAAATATAAATATATATTTTCTAACCATTATTATTTGAGATATTGGCAATTATATTTTTAAATTAAGTCTGGGAATTTGATTGTTATGTTATTTGGTGAATGAGATCGAAGAAAGAAAGAATACCAAATAAAATTATAAAGGTGAAGTATGTAGGAAAAATACAGCAAGGGAGACCAAGAAAGAGATGGGAGGAGTAGACGACAACGTGTTCAAGTGAGAGGAAAAGAATAGAAGCAATTAAAGAGTGGTGGAAGGATAGAGGAAGATGGTGGCATTTTACTACACTGACCCGCCACAGGCTGGAAACAATTGATGATGATGATGATGATGATGATCGTTAGTGAACAGAAATGATACATTTTTTCAAAGTAAATACCTCAACTTTTTGACAAGGAGCGAGAAAGTCTCTGCGGTGCTACGTACCATTTATTTTTATTGTATTTAAGGCGATATTTATGAATCTACTGATTATATCAGCAAACTACTTAAAAAAATAACTAGCCTAATTCTTGAACGGGTCCAACAAACAGCCCGAGCCATTAATTCATCACTGTAAAAGGGTAAGGTGATCTGGTGATCTAGGGGTAAGGTGTCGGACTTCGGTGGTGGGGTCCGGGGTTCAATCCTCGGTCCCGGCACAGATTTACCTGATTACCAAACCCTTCCTTCATCTCTGACAAGACATGTATTATCAAATGTAATGTGGAATGCCAGGCCTCCACCGTGGTTCAGATTCCACGTTAAACTTAACCCCTTTCCATTTCATCTCACAATCCCCTACCATTACACATTAGCTTAAGTGCGTACAACCCGAACGGGTAGTAAGACGCGGAGTTAATAATAATAATAAAAATTATGTAAAAGGGTAAACACATATTTCACTCAATGACATATCTTTCAAGCATGCCTGGAGTTAAACCCGGGACCTATATCTCAGTAGGCAGACTCGCTACCGACTGGGCTAAGTAAGGTGTAGACTACCTAGTAGGTGGAATTTAGCGACAGCTTTTTTTTCTTCGTTTAAAAAAATCTCTCATCTAATGCCGCTATTCTCGTGACAGACATTTTACAACTTTTGATATCACCCTGTGAATAATATAAAATTATATGTTTGTACTGGAGAAATATTTGATTTGTTTTACTGAAAATAAAAGTTAGCTACGAAATTTGCGGAATCATTTGACCTTTTCTCGGGTTCCCTTCCATCCCACTTTAAATACCTCCAATTCACTTTTTTTTTTTTTTTTTTTTTTTCAAAATTCCATGTGTATTTCCTGTGTTTTCTTGGCACAAATGTGTCTTTGTATTTCCCTATTATTCGGGTGCGTGACTACCCTGTGTCCCCTGTCCCGGATCTTGAAATACGCCCAATACGGTGACTTCCAACTACGAGGCTACTTTTTATCTATCCTAAGCTCCCTGTAGACATGACGTAATCTCCTCCAGGACGACTCACGGGTGTGTGGTGGTAAGAGAGATGGGGGGGGGGGGGTACTAAAAAGAAAAGGGCCGAACTGCAAGTTTTCCGCTCGAAAGAGCTTTGGCGCGCAGCCACTGGCACACGGCAAACTTTATTTACGCTCTCAACTTAATTACTCGAGTGAAAATAGACGCAAAAGCACAAAGAAATAATGGGGTAAGAGGGCGGCGAAACGAACAAGAACACAACGATGGTGTGAATGGCGTTCCAAAAACTTTTTTAAAAAATTTGCAAAGAGATTATATTATTACTATATACAGGAATATGAAATAGTAAAAATGGTTTGAGGGAAAATGTTTGTTCCATTTATATGTATGACACACGCACGACAACAACACACACACAACACACACACACACAGAGGTCTACACGCATAGGTGGTCACGCGGTCTAAGGCAATAATCCTGAAGACTGGTGTCAAACCATGATGGGGAGTTAAACTTTTGACTCTAACATGATAAGTTATTTCATAC
>JBCFYV010000003.1:61738239-61810739 GCA_039000515.1 Timema cristinae | reverse complement strand
TTAATATCAACCACCCAAAATAATATTTCCTTATCCGCCACTGATCAATGCTATTCTTATGGGAGAAAGTAACCACCTCCCCTGTGAAGAGAAACAATGTGGGAGAAAGTGACCCAAATTCACAATGTGGAGGATCAATGTTAACCTTATGGGAGAAAGTGATCCACCTCATTCAATGAGTTGGATCAATGTTAACCTTATGGGAGAAAGTGATCCACCTCATTCAATGAGTTGGATCAATGTTAACCTTATGGGAGAAAGTGATCCACCTCATTCAATGAGTTGGATCAATGTTAACCTTATAGGAGAAAGTGATCCACCTCATTCAATTAGTCGGATCAATGTTATTCTTATGGGAGAAAGTGATCCACCTCATTCAATGAGTTGGATCAATGTTACCCTTATGGAGAAAGTGAGCCAGAACTGTCATTTCAACCACTACTATTGTATTCTACAATATACATGATACAATAACTTTATATACATTAACAATACACATTGACCCAATTCGGTGCTCAAATGAACTAAAAGGTGTTACTCTTGCAATTTACTAAACTCTCGATGATGGGGAGATCGGGCTTTTAATCCCGGTTGGGTGTGATGAGGGCAATATTTCCTAAACGATTTTCCACTTTTATTCCATTTAAATGTGAGTACACATTATATAAATTAAACCTTATTCATCCCCAACTCAATAAATCAATAAGTTAATATGAGGATAAGCCGAACAAAAACTATTTTTACGCCTCCACGCCTTTCCGATGTTTGTCTCTCTTCCTATTACCTCAAGACGTAAGCGTGGCTATTTCCTCTTAGCACGTTATCACAATTTCATATGTATTGATAAAAAAAAATGTTTATTTGATAAAATATATGATAAAAGGCTGAACACCACTTTTGAAAAAAAAAAGTCTGCTATCTCATTACATAACAACATATTTTCTTCGAGTTTTTTTTTACAATATATGTGATTACTAGAGGCCAATCACGTAAAAATTAATTATAAATGAACCATTGCCAAGTGCTCGAGTTAAAACAGAATCTCGCTTCGCTCGGTCAATAATTTTATAAACAATCTTTGATGGATCGTCAAAGCTACATCATATTTATTTTATTTTATAGAGTTGCTAAGGGACCATCTCTGAACGTTTCTAAGGGCCTCTCAACTTGTCTGAGATTAACGTGCGTTCGCCTTCTGCGTGATTCTCGTGTTTTTCGCGGTTAGGCCATGTTTTCCAATCAGTTCTACTCCCCTTCACCCCCCACAAGCCCACCCCGGCTTTTACTCTAATCCTGTTATTCTTACTCCGATATGCCTTTCCTTCTATTTCACCCAAACCCTAAAGCCCTCTGCTCACTTTTCTTTTCCTTTACGCAACGTGCCCTCCCTTACCCCACCTTCATTGTTTTTTCGTACTCGTTTCTGTTTTCCCTTCATTTTAACCGCGCGTCGTCGTAAAACTCTTTTCTCAGTTTACCGATTTTATTGTTTCAGTCTAAGTATCTACTCCGACCGTAGCGGTATTGAACGTGAGGGAAATGAGGCTCGGGGGTAAAACAGGAGGAATATATATATATATATATATATATATATATATATATTCAAAATATGACCTGAAATAATGTGTTTACCCTTCTATTCCTTTGGGCAAAATTACTCATTTGATGTAACTGTGTTTTTCTCCATATACGCGCGAGTTATTTAAAACCTTTGAACATACATACATGCATACATGCATACATGCATACATACATACATACATACTACATACATACATACATACACTACATACATACATACATACATACATACTACATAATACTACATATATACATACATACATACATACATACATACACACATACATACATACATACACACATACACACATACATACATACATACATACATACATACATATACATACATGCATACACATATATACATACATGCATACACATATATACACATACATACATACATAGATACATACATACACACATACACACACACATACATACATACATACATACATATATACGTACATACATACTTAAATACGTATATACAGACTAATGTGCATACATACATATAATAAATAAACACATACATATATATACACATATACATATATATAAATAAATAAACACATACATATATATATATATATACATACATACATATATATACACATATACATATATATACATACACATATGCATGTATATACATATACATATACACATATACATGTATATAGGGCTATATACATACACACCTACCTAATTACACCATTCCCTTACGGAGTAGACAAGAAGCTGTGCATATAGCTCAAAAGATAACTCCGTACTTAATCCATCCTCACTTTCACACATTCGCTTACAACATTTAGCCACGTTTTACATGGCCTACCCCTTCCTTTTGATCTACCTTTGAAGAAACTGTCAAATTTCTACCTATCTCTGCTAACACACCTGTCTCCACAGGAACAATTTACACAAATATGATCATAAAAGGTAATATAAAAATAATAGTAAATTTAAACTAAATGTTAATATTTTTTTGTTTTAATGCATTCATTACAACATTCCCACTTAAAGTTAAGTGTTAAATTAATGGCCTTGGTTCTGGTGTTAAGTTTGTACTATAATTATGGCCCGGCTGAACCATTAATTAATAAAGAGGTAATATTTATTAGTCCAGTAGAGCTCTAAAACCAATTCCAATTTTTTTTCATTTCTAATCTTTAATTCTATATTTCCTTGACTATACTCAATGATTCAAGGGTTTGAAGATTCGAAGGTCCTTCGCTATTTATCTTTTTTATCACTGCGTCTTACTACCGGTTCAGATTATGTGTGTATAATATGATAATTACTCTAATGGGGTAATGATGAGGAAGGAAACAATTTAGGATAAACCACTCTCAATATACCCGATCGAACCCCTAATTATTAAATCAAGATTTGGTTAGTCGACCAACTGCAAGGGACCACGTGATATTATAGTGACGCACCAACGTTGTTCTTGCCGACGCTCCGTTTGTAAATCTGTTTGTTATTTTATTTTTATTTGAAAACATTTGCCATCAAATTTAAGGGTCCCGCAATGCCGGAACTGTGTAGCAATTAAATCGGTATCTTACAAAGTGATAATTTCATGATTTAGGATCTGATTACTGTGTTATCCAAGATTTAAATTGGGATAATACGCTAAAAGCCAGCACGTTTAGAGCTTGTCTTCAGACCAATTAGATACACAACTACGCTTGAACAAGAAAACCTATCCAAGTGTAGTTTTATAAATTATTCACTTATTATTATTATTATTATTATTATTATTATTATTGTTATTATTTTTATTAGGTGTTTTGTCTTACGACAGGTCCATTCCTTATGTCAGTGACCGCAAATGCACCTTGTCCTCTGCCTGCTCCTTCAACTCTCAGAATTTTCTTCTTTCCTTCAATTCATCCACTATTTTAATCCCCCTCCTTCCTAAGCTCCTCTTTCCCTCAACCTTTCCTTCTATGACGTCATACAGAAGACAGTTCCTCCTAAGGATGTGTCCGATACAGTTTTCTTTGTACCGAAGAATCACACCCTAAATGGTTCTCTTCTCACCCGCTCTTCTTAAGACTTGTTCATTTGTCATCCTGTCTGTTCACCTGATCTTCTCAAGTATTCTCCAACACTACATTTCACTGAAATAACAACTGAATCGGGATAAGTATAATAATTTGTTCATTTTAAAATAATTATATTTTGATTTTGTTGCATTTCTTTAAAAAAAAAATAATCGTATAACTGTTTCACTGTCCTCAATTCCCTTGTTTTATAAATGCGTCTACAGACAACCGCGCCATGATGTGACGTCTGGTATTTACCTACCTAAGTCAGGTGCTTTATTCTATGGGGTGAAGGTGAGGGTGCTCTGGAATTTAATGACAACTTTCTCGCTTCATATAAAAAGTTTATCGTCTAATGCCGTTATGCTCATTACAGATATTCAGGAACTTTTGATTTCAGCATGTGAAAAAAAAAACTTTATGTCTGTACTGAAGAAATATTTTATTTATTTTGGCAACAAAAAAAAGTTTTGCTATATTATTATTATTATTATTATTATTATTAGCACCGCGTCTTACTACCCGTTCGGGTTATACGCACTTACGCTAATGTGTAATGGTAGGGTGATTGTGAGATGAAATGAAGGACCTACAGTTTAACGTGGAATCCGAACCACGGTGGCGACCTGGCATTCCACACATTCACAAGATGTCTTGTCAGAGGTGTAGGAAGGGTTTGGAAATCAGATAAATCTGTGCCGGGACCGAGGATCGAACCCCGGCCGCCAGCATAGAAGTCTGACACCGTACCCCTAGACCACCAGGTCACCCAAGTTTTGCTATAAAAACTGCAAAAACACATTATATATTCTCGCGTCCCCTACACTCCCACCTTAAATACTAATATTAAGGTACAGTCTCATTTTGTTGCCCAAATTTAGAAGCTGTAACTCTTGACCGGCACACAAGGGACCCGGGTTTGTTCCCTATAGGCGTTGAAAGTTTATAGAAATAGTCAGTAAGTACATTGAAGCATAACTCTGTTGTAATGTATCAAAAGGTGAGGTAGGCCTACACACCTCGCTAACCTCCCCCCCCCCCCCCCCCCACACACTCCCTCTCTTCGTAACATTCAAGTCGCAGTGGGGTCGCGTGACTGCTCCACTTCTGAGCCATTAATTTTCTTTCCTCCCCTTCTTTATCCGTTCAACCGTCCCGCTGCCATGCGAACTCGCCGTTCGGCTAGTGCTGGGTTGAGCGGCGCGTGATACGTCTTGCCCGCCCGCAGCTATTTCGGGCGTTTTCATATCCAGAACAAAGTTGGAATTGTCTAGGAAGTTCAATCATGTTGCCCGTATAGCCTGTAATCGTCTTCATTTCGACTCTGGCCCAGGGTTTGGTAAAAAATAAAACTAGCAAACATTGTTTTCTGCTTCATATTATTAGGTTACTAACTGGTGCCTAAAGTTGTTCTCCTTCAAATTACTCTTGGAAAAAAATCGCTAAGACCTTGAATGTAACATTAGCTTACCCGCCTCGGTGGTCGAATGGTCTAAGACGTTACTCTAGCATTAGATTGGACTGCCGATGCTGGGGAGATGGAGGATCTTTTTTTCCTTCTCCCTTCACGTAAATGAGGGTACACTTCCTCTTATCCAACCTTACTTATAACTCGCTTCAGTGCCCAAATTTTCAAAGGCGTCACTCTTGTGTTAGATTGGCCTGCTGATAACGGGGAAGTCAGAGTTCG
Organism: Timema cristinae; assembly: GCA_039000515.1. NCBI lineage: Eukaryota > Metazoa > Arthropoda > Insecta > Phasmatodea > Timematidae > Timema > Timema cristinae. Next base: position 61,805,420 of record JBCFYV010000003.1, on the reverse strand, counting down.
AATCTCGATTGGGTCATCTGATAGTGATTTTTCTTAAACACTTTCCGTTTCTCTTTCCACGCACATGCGGGTAGTTTACCTCTAAAATGCTTCCTTACTCATACCTACCCATTAAAGTAATTATCATGCATATGTTTAACTTGAACAGGTGATAAAAGAAACTTCCTCATCCTTAACACTCTAGAGTAATTAGTGATACGTAGGCGTATAACCCGAACGGGTAGTAAACCGTGGTGACTAAAAATAATTGTATGTATTTGTAATTCAAAACAAACTCACGTCATTAAAACATGTTGAAAATGGACACCTTGACACGAAAGTCGATTTTTATCGCTCCTCGTTTTAAAGCAGAATCTGTGATGAAAATAACGAGTCAGAGATCATCCCTTACTTGGACCCAATCAGAAACACAGCTACGACGACTCGTGGTCGGACTATCGTACCATCTTTTGGTACGTACCCAAGCCGGGGAGAAAGGTTAACTCAATTTCAACGCCTTCTGGTCTGGTTCGTCGGTTCCGATACCGGTCGTGTGTACTGAAATGATGTTTTCACCCTTAAATTACTTCTCGCTCTTCCATGCGAATGCGGCCTCATTTTCTCTGACTCGAACTAATCCCTACTAATTTCTTTAATCACCGCGTCTTACTACCTGTTCGGTTTACACGCATTAATGATAGTTAGTAAAATGGGATCGGTTTGAGGAAGAAAACATTTTATAGGTGATCTACCTGCATTTGCTTGGAAGGAGAGTGGGAAACCATTTAAGGGAAAACCACCCTCAGTATACTTCGACTGGTATTTGAACTCCGATCTCCCCGTCATCTGCAGGCCAGCCTAACACGATTGTGACAACTGAGACCGTTCGGTCACCGAAGCTGGCCCTACTCAATTAGTGTATTGAATGCGTTTAGGGATATGGGTAGTAAGACGTGGAGCAAAACAAACAAACCTTCAATTTGTGTTTGTAGATAAATTATGTATTGAATGTAGCCACCTCCGCCTCCTGTATTGTTCCAATATACTTGTTGTGTAAGTTTCACTTTAAAAAAAATATTTACTAAGGTGCTAATATTAAGGATTTGAACCGTGAATCCTTAAGGATATGTCGGACAACGTGCAATGGCAAATGTGCCATCCACCCCTGGACATCTAGGCCCAGGCCAGTTTCTAGGTAGGTACCTAAAAAGCTCCAACCCCTCACCCAGAAGGGTGAGATGATCCGGTTCAGGCCGGATACCCAGGGAGGCGAGAATTCACTCATCCCCTTTCAGTCACTCACTGGTTGGACCGACACAGGGGGACCACGTGTCCCCACCTGTCCAGGGTGGTAACCGCAGCTATTTACTTCCGCTCACAGAAGCGACCGCCGGAGGGAGGCAAGCGGTCTCCACTCTTTCCCGTGTCTATGGGAATGGGATCACGTCCATTGTGCGTGGGAAAGTAATCTCCCACTCCTCGTGCGTACGAGTGGAGGCGCCCATGCACTCTACTAATTGCCGGGTTAGCACCGGAGCTCTAAAACGGCTCACCGCACGAAGAATGAGGCCCAGAACCCCAAGGGCTCGACTATAGCGCGACACCTCAAGTAGCCCGGGCCGAAAGCCGGAACCCCACCCCTCTGCCAACACCATCACTCGTGGGCGGTTAAACTTCACTACCCCACAGAGTCCAACCCATTTCTGGGCCGCCGCCACAGACCCCGGGCCCGTGAGCCCGCAAACAAGCCCACGAGACCGCAGTCCGTGACGTGGGTTTGGGAGCCCGGCCCTGTGTACTACTTATAATGAAAGTAGTCTAACGGAGGCATATCAGTCCGTAGGGCCACCCCGAGCACCTGTAGGTAACCCCAGAAAGCCTGGCCTATAGCGCGGAACCCCCGGAGTCTCTCTGGCACGGGAAAGGATATTTGAGGTTCAAGGATTCGAGAAAATATATTTTGAATTGTAATTTACTCGCTTCAGTAGCCGCGTGGTCTAACGCGCGACTCTCGTATTGCATTAGACTGCCAAAGACGAGGAGATCGAGGTTCGATCTCGGTTGGGTGCACTGAGGATTTTCCCCTTAACATTTTCCCACTCTTCTTCCACGCAAATGTGGGCGCACTTAATCTAAAATTCAACCTTCCTAACCCCTAAACCATTAGTGTAATTAATACATAGGCGAACAACCCGAACGGGTAGTAAGACGTGGTGCCAAAAATAATAATTGTAATTGGTTTAAGAGATCCAATATTGCTCATTTGATGGTCCAGCCCCCAAAAACGTATTGGAAAAACTTAACAACCAGACCCCGTACCATTATTTCAACACTTATGAATGTTGTAATAAATGAATTTTAGCAACAAATAGTGTTAACATTTAGTTACAATATCTATTTTATTTTATTTTGTAATACTCCTAATTTTCTATTATGTTCATAATTTATTTTACAAGTTTCGGATTTGGATTCGAGATTCGGGTTTCGAACCGAGATTCAGATTAGTAAAATACTTGTGTGAGATCAGGATTTACGAAACGTGACTTAACAACTCGAGTAAAACACAAACATCGAATTTGGACTGTTTGAAAACAAATTGTTCACTAAAATGAAAAAAAAATTTAGGATTGATTAGGTAATAATAAGTACGTACTCGCAATTGAAGCTTTACCTGATGTATAGAATAAAGTGTAAAAAGAGGCTACGACGCTATAAAGTTTGCGAGATGCGGACAAACTACACAAAATAAGTTGTCTTCATACAATAAACTAACAAATGAAGTACTAAATAGCCCTGTTGACGTGGAACGTGACATGATTGGCTGGCTAGAACACGTGATACCCTTCACTTCATGTTCACGTAACGTGACGAACGTATTTCCTTGGAAACTCTTATTAAGTTGATTACTATTAGCATCGCGTCTTACTACCCATTCAGGTCATACGCACTTACGCTAATGTGTAATGGTAGGGTGATTGTGAGATAAAATGAAGGACCTACAGTTTAACGTGGGATCCGAACCACGGTGGAGGCCTGGCATTCCACACATTCACAACTTGTGATTAATACACGTCTTGTCAGAGGTGAAGGAAGGGTTTGGCAATCAGATAAATCTGTGCCGGACCGAGGATTGAACCCCGGACCCCCAACACAGAATTCCGACACCTTACCCCTAGACCACCAGGTCATCCACCTTATTAAGTTAAGTAAGTTTTTAATTGTACGTTAAATTAACTGCATCGGTTTGGGCTTCATATCAAAACACCGGTGGAAATATTACGTTACGTGGACGTAATGTTGATTGTGATCCCGACACAAGGAATCGGGATGAAGGTGACATTTCAAGGAAGTGCGCCAACATCTTCAGACCTACCGACTCGTCTCTCTCGTCACAATCGGACGTGAAGAGTGGATGAGAGAGGACCATCGACATACTCATTGATTGTATTCTGACCTTGGGGTCGAGTGCTCTTCAAACCTCCGACGAGGAATCCGTGCTCTTGAGAAAAGGGGGCCCTTTTGTTAGACTTCTTAAAAACACTTTGGTAGGGTACAAACGTTTTTTCCGCCTCTCTCTTCTTTACATAATCAATATTACAAAAGTGCACACACCTTAACTCAGTTTGTAGAGAGTCTGCCTACTGAGCTAAGAGTCTACTGTTTGATTCCCGGCAGCATAAAAAAATTGTTATTGGTAAAATGTGTTTTTCCCCTTTCACAGTGATGAATTAACGACCGGGAGGCTGGGTGTTGTGTTTGTTCTGGATTTAAGTTAGTTTATAAATCTGTGCTGATATAATCAATCAGTTTGTTGAAAAAGTGCACGTTAAATACCTCAAATTAATATATATATATATATATATATTTTTTTTAATTTGAGATATTTAACGTGCACTTTCTCAACAAACTGATAGTTTATAAATGTGTTGATATAATCGAACTCAAATCTAGAACAAACACATTACCCAGCCTCCCGGACGTTAATTCATCTATATATATAAAAATAGAGAGAGACTAAGGAAAAGTTTAAACTGATTTACTCTCCTCGGTGTCATAAAGGCAGAGTAAACTTTTCTATTCCCGCATCTCAATATGTGGGTTTTGGCCAGACTCGCGCAAAAGGGTTGAAAGTTTTAAATTTTACTATGACAGCCTTCGGTCAACGAGTATCAAGCGTTGTCAGGCGATATGTCTTAAAATAGTAATGATGTGTGAAGCTTCGAAAAGTCGAAGTCGAAGGTCAAATATCCTTCGGTAATATCCTTAGGTAACAAATAGGAAATTTTCCTGGCCCTTGTTACTCACAAGATCTAGAAAAATAATTAATTTAAAAATTAAAAGTAGCGTTAAGTGACAGCAACAAAAATCCCAGTAGTTTCGACTTCGACTTTCTTTGCAAATTTCAAGATTCGCTTCGAATTCGCTTCGCATTTAAAAGTGGCCTTCTCACACCCATATAAAAATACAATAGTACGAGTATATATAGTTTTCTGCCACTATTTTTCTATTTTAAGTTTATACTCCCTTTCGCCCTTCATATACAACCACCTTTTGTAATGTCTATAAGAAAGATTTGAAAGAAAACTACGAAACTTCTTATCTCAAGGAGAGGAAAGTTCGCTGCTTGTTCGCAAATATCTTACAATCTATGTTGTGAGCCCTTTAAAAAATTACTGTATTTGTGAAAGGAAAGCTAAATCTAAAAGCCCTTTTCCATCAAGCCTAGTCTCGTAGCTCCACAAATGTTTTAAAAAGTCGTTGAAAATGAGCTAATATAACATTTACACACATTTTTGTTGTTTGTTTAGTAATAAAACTAAAAATATAGGGATGTTAAGAAAAAAAGTCCTTGTTTGAATCTTACGATTTTTTTTTTGCGTAAACTACTTTGGAAACGACGCGTCATAAAATTAAATATTGCGCTAGAGCAGAACCTCTGCGCGGCAATATTTCGCTTACCGAGGCGGCACCCTTAGTGATATGACTTTTCATGTTTTAAACTCATCGTTTACTTGGTCTTGAGCTAGCTTTGGCTGCATGGACTGATGTATTTGATAATATATTAATAAAAAAAAGTAGATTACGTCTTTAAATGTTTTTAAAAGACATTAATTTTCTTAAATATGGTATCTTAAAAAAAAACAATTTAATCTCAACCGAGCAAACTGGGAGCGGTTTTCCGTATGCTATTATTCAACGTGGTTTTTCCATCCTCTCTCCACGTTATGTTAATGCACTCCTCTAAAAACTATATTATATTAAGATGTATTATATTATATTAATATGTACTAAACAAATCATATCAATAAATGTTTAAGCTAATGACACATAATTAGGACGGCAAACCTTTTAAAAGATATTAACTCAGATGAGATGGAACATTAATACTTCGGGTATAGGTTTATAACGCCTTAAGGTGTTTGTCTATGGTAGTTATTTATGTCACTGTCGTTTAAAAGTTTTATCAAAATAAACTTCTAGTTCAAAAAATACTTTTTTAAAATAAAGAAATAGCTTAGTAATATCATGTTTGGTACCAAGTTAACATAATAAATACATGAAGCTGGAAATATAAAAATATACACACTACTAGTATAGAAGTGTGTTTTTATTGCTCAAATTTGAGTCAGGTGATTACAAAACTTAAGAATTTTTTTATACATCCCATTTTTTTTCACGGTAGAGGTTTAAAATACAGCATTTACCTACAATTGAAATGGACATTAAACTAGTCAAGGTATAAAGAAGCAAAAACCTGCTTTGGTGGTTGCATTGTTTAAGGCGTTGCTCTCGCGCTAACTTAAACTACCGATGACAGGGAGATTGGGGTTAGAATCCTGGTCGGGTGTACTAACGGAGTTTTTTCCCTAATTGGGTTTTCCACTCCCTTTAAGCAAATACAGATACACTTATTTTAAATTCAGCTGTACTTTTAACTCGTTAATGTAATTAGTGCGTAGGCCTATGCATGTAATCCGAACAGGTAGTTAAACGCTGTGATAAAAATACTTTATTAACTATTAACATGGCTGATTACTTTCTTACTCTAGCTGTACTTTGAGAAAATAAAAGATACATAGGATAGTAATAACCTTCATACTCTTCTAGATCAATCCAAAGTAAAATGTCAACTCTTTCTGGAAGAGCTTATGACTGCCTTAAAAGTTTATAAAAAGTTCATTAAAATAGCTTCCATTTTTTACTGCTCAATCTAAACTTATGTTTAAGGGGAGGAGGAGGATAATCTTCTCCCGATCCCAAAAACGACGACTTAATTTTTTTTATGTGTTGGACCTTTCCAAGCGAATGTTTTTCTAATCATCAGTAAGTGTCGTCGGATTAGAGTCCACAGTACGTGGTCTCCCTAACAAACTCCCCTCCCCCCTCCCCTATTCATCCATCGTCTCTGAATGTGTCATAAACGTTTATTTTGTATTATTAAGTTCTCGTTACAGAATGTCTTATGTTGGTGGCGAAGGGATAAAGTTTTTTTTGTGTGTGTTACGACAGCAATCGCTCAGGACTTAAACGACCAACTATCAACTGTAGCCGTCGTGGAAGTACTCTCCCGTCAGCCATTACTTGAACAACCCAACGTTCGTACGGGTCTCACATTCATCTTGGTGACTTACCGTAGGGGAAAGAGGGGGTAGGGTTTAGGTATAGATACAGTCCACTTTTCATAGGAAGGGTCTCTTTTTTTAGTCAGAATTAATAACATAATAATACTACTATATAATTAGTGTTGTTTAATAGTATTGATAATAATTTATATAAAATTCTAACATCTTCAGATCACATGAATTGACGTATAAATACGTGAAAGTAAGTATATTAATTTTTATACTACCCGCCTCAATGACCGAATGGTCTAAGGCGTGTAACTCTCGTGTTAGACTAGCCAGCTGTCAGTCCCGTGTCGATTGTGACATGTGAAATAACCCTGGAAGGAATGTTAGAACACCTTTCCCGGTAAAATTGTCTGGCCCTTTCGCTCTCGCTCATAGAAATTATTATGTGCTGATATAATCACTTGGTTCAGAAAGTGCACGTTAAGTACCTTAAATAAAAAAATAAAAAATAAACTGTTGATGACGGGGGGGATCGAGGTTTGAACCCTGATCGTGTCTACAGAGGGTGGTTTTACACTTTCTTTCCATCCAAATGCAGGTGTAACCTCTAAAATGTTTCCTTCCTCATCCATAACCCTTTAGAGTGATTATCATATTTTCTGTAACCTCAACAGGTGGTAAGACGCGGTGATTGATTATACATCCATATCCCATATATATATCCATTCAAATTAAACTATATGTTTAAAACTATAAGAAGGAAAAAGTGAAACGATGGAACACATCGTTTTGGGTAATACTGGTAACTGCGAGATGGGTGAGAGGAGTTACTACCCGTGATGGTGTGACGCGCTTTCAAACTGGTTGTTATGAATTTTATAAAGTGTCATATTGTTGAAAAGTGTGAGGGTGCGTTAGGTACTATCTCTGGTGTATTTACCTGTCACCGCCAGGAGTTGGTGAGCTCAGATTGCCGGGATTCGATCCCCAACCAGTGACACTGGAAAGTGTTGGCTTGAAAGAAATACACTCTCATATGAAAATTACATTGTCAAGTCTCCTGTTTAAGTCACGTCTATAAAACCTCTTTTAGTACACCCACCTGGGATTCGAACCCTGGCTTCCCCGTCAACAGTGAGCCTGTGCAATGCGAGTCTAACGCCTCAGACAGCGCTGCGACTAGTGTTGGTACCCAATCGGATCTAGCTAACCTCATGATGGGACATCCCGAGACTTGCACTGAAGCTCACACGAACAAAGGCACAAGTCTCGTCTTGTATGGGCGGTTTGCCAGTGATGGGAAGGTCCAAGTTCGAACTGATGAGCTAAATTCATTGTAATGAATATATTTTCTAATAGCTATTGGCAGGATGAATATGTAAGGTGACTGCTGGACAAAAAGGTGGCTGCAGCTCACAAGAATGGGAGGGGGACCAATTAGCGGCACAACTTTGTTGGGGGCTTAGTTAAGGATAGGAAGTATTTCGCTCTATGTCGGCGGTGAAGACTAGCTACCCCCCAAACAGGGATGGCCTCCCCAAGTGGCCAGGTCATCACACCAGGGGCCAAGGAATTGCTTTGATTGGTGTAAGATTGGTAAATGGGGGTAGCTTCTAGAATGTTCCTTTGGGAGTCTCTTTATCATGTTTGGAGCGAGAAAGCTGTACCCAGTTTTTGAGTTGAGTGTTGATTAATAAATACCTCTTAAACGATTAAATTATTTATATATTACTCCAGTTTAGTTAACCAACCCTAAGAAGAATCGCAAGTTAATATGCCAATTTATTAATAAAAACTATGACAGTTACGGTATAACAGAGAAGTTGGAACGTAACAAAATACCAGCCGGGTTCACTGAGGTTTTTTTTGTTACCACCCCCTTCCCCCCACTTTCCCTTTACGCAAACGCATGTGCGTTTTCCCTAATTCTATCTTCCCTATACATACGCCACAAGTGTAGTTACATTTGTATAGCATGAACGGTTAATAATACACGATATGAAAAAAAAAGTTTAAAATTTTCTTTCATGGGATGCAAAACCAGGCGAATAACGAAATATCCGTGTTCGTCTTTTGCTAACCTCCTCCTTGTCCTTGTCAAACTTTACTATTTCCAACTGCTCTTTATTGGTTTCTTCTTTCAGCTGATTGCTTTTCGCGTTACACACCTCTTTCCCAAGAATTGTGTTGGAACGAATTCTGGGCAAGAGATTGGGCGGTTACGACCGATTTTCTTTTATAGGCAACCATCACCTCTTTGTCCAGTGGTATCAATGTAAAATGTGAACTGTTTTATTCTTTTGTCCGGTGACTGACGAGTGAATTGTGATCTTTTTATTTTCTTTGTGATGGCCATATCGTATTTTCTTCTCTGAAGTGTTCATATAAATCGTTCCTATACTTTCTTCTATTGTATATAAACTATTCATTCAACATTTGATGTTAAGGTGGCCGCTTATCGGGGGAGCTCTGTGGGGCTTTGCAGACGTCCAAGAATCCCGCGTTCTTTAAGAAGCGGTTTGTTATTTCAAAATATGGTTTACGCCGCGATGGAGGGAAAAGGTATCAACAGGTACCAATAAATTTAAAATCTTTGATTTTTAGTTTTTGTAATTTAAAATAATCATGAAAATGCAAGATAACTTATTTTATTGACGTTCCACGGCAAATGTCACTGCTCTGAGATCAAATTGAATTATAAGAAATAAAGATATAGCCGTCCTATGTGGCTTTAAAAATATTTCAAAATAATACATAAACTTTGTTTTTTAGGATAACCAACCTAAACTGGGGTATAATTAAATATGAGTAAAAGTATCAAAACAAAAATATCGAGTATAATAAAGTATTGATCATATCGAAACTAAAATATTGATTTTAGTAAAGTATCAACACTTTTTCCCACAGCCCTGGTAGTTAGTTGGTGCAAGGATTTGTTGGTTAAACTCTAACTTTATTGTAATACGTATGCGCAACCCGTTCGATCGCGGTATCAATCATAGTTAATTGAAAAAAATTGAGGGAGGGGAACATATTTAAGTATTTAAGATATATAGGGAACACACAATATTGATAAAGTTAACTATACAATACCATTTTCATGGGAAGCCCGTTATCCGACAAAGAAAAAAAAAGGATCTACTTTCACGTATTAAAACGTCAAGGTCATGTTATCTGTGGTTGCTACGTTTAAAAGATATGATCATTACCTATAATTTGAACACTAAAAAGTAACAATATAGTAAAATGTGATCAATTTTAAGCACAAAAAGATATGTTTGTATTTTATAAAACGTGATTCCTATGAAATTCAAGGTGCACACGGTTTTTTAACCCAGCCTAAGTCAACTTTATTACTTGTCCAACCTCGGTTCAGACGTTTTGTGATTTTTGTGCAAATATATAGCTCAAGCAAGTTATTTAAAATTATATATATATAATCTCAAACACCCTTTTTGTATGACATCGCGAACGCCACTTTAACAGCATACATTCATTCACAGACTAACGTTAATTACACATTATATAGTTCAGATTAGTAATTGAAAATTTACTAACTTTGATTTGATAACTAACGAAGTAACTACTTTTTTTTTCAAACGAAAAAAAATAATTAAAATGGGTTTGGTAAAACTCTATAAATTGCTGTCGAAAGAAATAGTTTTAATTAAACTGCGGCTTCTCCTTTGAAATTTCTGGTCACCATGTATGTATAAGGTGTTTTTTTTATAAGTGATGAAAATCTATTAGGTCGTCTCTGGGTATCATTGTTGAGAGGAATCGCTTCTCCTTTTAAATATAAAGTTTCTCAAGACCGTGGCCATAGTTTTGACAACAAATGTGCAATGTCACCACTTCCTAAATATTATTATTATTTTGCACCGCATCTTACTCCCGTTTGGGCTATACGCTCTTCCTAGATACTCACTCCTAGTTTGGGCTATACGCTCTTCCTAGATACTCACTCCTAGTTTGGGCTATACGCTCTTCCTAGATACTCACTCCTAGTTTGGGCTATACGCTCTTCCTAGATACTCACTCCTAGTTTGGGCTATACGCTCTTCCTAGATACTCACTCCTAGTTTGGGCTATACGCTCTTCCTAGATACTCACTCCTAGTTTGGGCTATACGCTCTTCCTAGATACTCACTCCTAGTTTGGGCTATACGCTCTTCCTAGATACTCACTCCTAGTTTGGGCTATACGCTCTTCCTAGATACTCACTCCTAGTTTGGGCAATCTGGTCGAGTGGTCACTCAGGATTAAGGAAAGGAGTAGCTAGAGACCAATTAGACGATTGTAACTTTGGTTTGATGTCTATTGCACGGCACTTGTAGAGGTAGTACGGATACAATATTGTGATGGTGATATAGTCCATGAATAGATAGTAATTTAGAAATAATCAACTTAAAGGTCTGAAACATATATTTGGCGGCAAACATGTCTGTCGTTAATTTCAAGTAGTCGGTTGTAACTGGCCATACATTCTAAAGTCCTTACTCGCGATTTACTTACGTTAATCGGCTTGAAACAACACGTCTCGCTTATTACGCAATTTTCTTCTTCTTCTTAGAATGGTGTCTTACTAGCTGTTCAGGTTGTACGTACTAATTAAACTAATTGTGTTAGGGATGAGGAAGTTTATATTTAGAGGAAATGTGCCCGCATTTGTGGAGAAGGAGGGTGGTAAAACAATTTTGGAACCCTCCTTTTAATACATCCGACCGGGATTCGAACCTCGATCTTTACGTAATCGGTTTTCTAGTTTATTGCGAGAGTAGCGCGTTAGAGCAGGTGGCCGTTGTTAACCATGACGTTATAAACTAAGTCCAACCATAGTAAACATAATTGGCGTGGCTGTGTGGATCTAAAGGTCCTTTTACAATGTACACTTTTTTGTTGTTGTGGTCAACATTGATAACATATTACTATTTTATTAGTGTTATTTTATAGGAATGCCTTATATAATAATGTCTATCAAAAGCGACGGTTGCAAATCACATGACTTAAAGTGTGTATATGTGGAAGTACATCTAATAGCTTTTATAGCTGTCAGTTAAGGCTCTTCATATGAAAATTGGACTGTAGCACCACGTATTTGTGAGTCCTAACCATGGCAAGACTTTATACCTTGGTGGGACTCCGCCCAGCGCCGCTATGCCACTACAAGGCCCCCCTAAAGCCGTCCTTGTGTGCCTGTCTGAACCCGCTCGGCGAGACCCTGGTTCATTGATTGCTGGTTCGTGCCCCGGGCTGGTCACGCCACGGAGAGTGGGTGTGCAGTGCTAGGTACAGCATGTGCAGACCTTTAATGGGGTCACCATTCCCTTACACGACCCTCTGTGAAGGGCTCCTTATACTGTTTCTTTTCTCACGGTTGGCTTTGCTGAATTACTCGGGAGAGCCCGGTTTATTCTCCGACACGACGCACCTTAAAGGGCTCATATTGTTTCTATCTTCACGGCTGGTGTACCTTCTTGACTCTGGAGATCTGGGTTCATTCTCGACTGAATATGATGTAAAATTATAATATAGAGCGATGAAAATGGGGTCGAATTCAGTAGCGTGTCATGGAGTTTTTCCTGGGATAGACTGTTAAATTGTACCTGTGATATGTTGTCTTCACTCAGTACGACTCATAAGTCAGATATCAACGTGAATACATTTCCCATATGTAGATATGTAGTGCAGATCAAATATATTATTGGTCATATGGGGATCATTTGGGGATAACATATCACACGTACAGTTTTAATAGGCTCTGCTTACCCTAGCAACACTCCACGTCACGCCACTGGTCGAATATAATAGAGAGGGCCGAATGAATTATTTAAATTTTAAGATTTGATATTAAAAAGGTGTACCAGTAAACACACTAAAATTCCATTAAAATTCCCAGTCGGAATAAGTGTAGGCCTAGTAAAACTCCACCACGTAAAGGGACTTCTGCGGCCACGGCTGCTGGAATGTGTGCTGCCGCATGCTGCGGTCTAATCTCTTGTATGATTTAACTGCCGGTCTTCCATGTTCGGGTCGGTACATTGTCCTCCTCTCATATTACAGGTTTAAGTCTGTACAGTTGTCCCTTTCATGTGCCTGTTAGGTCTGGTAACAGTTGTCCCTCTCTCAATATTACAGGTGTTAAGTCTGGTAACAGTTGTCCCCCTCTCATTGTTACAGGTGTTAAGTCTGGTAACAGTTGTCCACTCCATGCTCCAGTCTGGTAACAGTTGTCCCCTCCGTGCTCCAGTCTAGTAACATTTGCCTATCTATGTTCCAGTCTGGTAACATTTGTCCTATCTTTGTTCCAGGTGTTGAGTCTGGTAACAGAGGCTCGGTTCTGCCAGAGGCGACAGTGTCCGGCTCCAAACAGCAGTCGCCAGCAGACCTGCCAGCCGTCAGCCAGTCGCCAGCAGACATTATTCTGCTCAAGGCCTCCCCGACATCAACCAGTAGCCGCGCGCCGGGACATGTGACGTCACTTTTACTCGCCAATGGCGGTGGCCGTCCGGTCGCTACTACCAACCAGCACCAGGTCCTTTCTATTGTTGTGTAGTGCAAAAATATAACACTAAGGGCGGCGACAGCTAATAGAGGGTACTTGATTGCTAACATCTGCTGAAAGCCACTAATTTTAGTCTATTCGGAAAGTAATTACTTATTATTTACTTAGTAACACTATATTATCAATAACCAGTTTTATTATTAGGTGGGAAAAGTGCGCCCTCTTCCACTGTTTTACACACTTACATATCAAATACACTCAAGGACCTAACAAAGTGTTTGAAGAGTCTAGCCTAAATTTAAAAAATGGAATAAAAGTTGTCAATAATTTGGTAACTTTAATGTATACGTTCACATCAAATGCTTACAGATACACACTAATCTTTATATCATTTAAAAACCTAACCTAAACTAACCTAACCTAACCTAAACAACAGGCAGAGAGACAGGTGCGATGAATCGATGTACTTTGACCTCCTCAAGACCTCACGATGTGCGATGAGTCGATTTGAAATACCCCCCCTCCTGAACAAAAAGATGCGATGGACCGATCTACGACGGTGAAAATGTTAAGGCCGTGAGGAAAGTGAGAAAAGTGTGATGATTCATGGGAGCGCGCAGTTTTCCGGGCTCAATTTTCCCGACACTGTTAAAACTAGCCACCAAAATAAAACTAATGTTTTCTTATAACGTAGAGAAAGAGCTATACAAAAGATTAATTTACAAATGAAACATTTATTTTATTTTATAAACATTGCATGAACTCAAATGAAAACTGTTTGTATGACGTCATCAACCGCCCCTGTTTCGTCTGATTCACCATCTTAATTTACGAAGAGAACGTAGCATTTTATTAGGAGAAATCGTTTGGTAAAATATTTTTAAGTAAACCACGGACGCCGCTTCAACAAAAAGAAAATCCAAACGTTTCTTTTAATAAGTTTATTTTTCATTAATGTAAAGACGGTTAAAAGAAAAGGATGATTAAAAAACAAACGGTTTGTTGTGAAATTTTTTACTGGTAAAAGTAACAACTCAACATAAATGGTCTAACAGATCAGAGGGCTAGGCGGATGTGACGTCACGTGTCACCACTGTCTTACCTTTTTTTTTCCAATTCGACATCCTGTGACGAATAATTGCGCGAAGCTACCCTCTCTACCCCCCCCCCCCCCCTCTTCTTCTTCACCAACTTCTAGAGAAATAGAGCCACCAGTCGAGATACAGGGTCCAGTTGTCAGAAATGATTTCTTGCTACAATCGCAACCACGAAGTTGACGTTATATAACAGTGATATACCATAAATATGTAATTTAAATTGTATATAGTTTTTAGGGTGACCTGGCGGTCTAGGGGTAAGGTGTCGGACTTCTATGCTGGGGTATGGGGTTCAATCCTCGGTCCCGGCAAAGATTTATCTGATTACCAAACCCTTCCTTCACCTCTGACAAGACATCTTGTGAATGTGGGGAATGCCAGGCCTCCACCGTGGTTCGATCCCACGTTAAACTGTAGGTCCTCCATTTCATCTCACAATCACCCTACCATTACACATTAGCGTAAGTGCGTACAACCCGAACGGGTAGTAAGACGCGGTGCTAATAATAATAATAATATATAGTTTTAAAAATTATAAATCAAATTATTTTTAAACTAATTTTGAATATGTGTATATGATATAAACACGTGATCATCTCAAACATGTCTCGCGAATAACGGAAACACACCCTCATTCTGTTTCGAACGGTTCATTGTAGTGATAGTTTTTGCCTACACGCTGGGAGCTGCTTACGAGCGTTCATCAGAGCTCAGCTCTCGGCTCGTTTGTGTGCATGCGCGCGCGAGGTATGGGAGTAAAAGGGGAAAGAAAACATCTAGAATGTGCCACAAATGTGTGCAGTGCATTTGTATTTGAATTATTATTCGAAATTTTCCGCGGCGACGATGGGGGACAAAGCGACAAGTTTCTTGTTAATAACTACAGTATGTATCTATTATGACAGAATGAAGATTTGTGCACAGGGCCTATCTGTGAAGCCATTCTAATATTATCAAAAACTGCCTTTTCAATGCGGTTTCTATCCAAATATTATTTAATATTTCAACAATATTAAGTATTAGAAATTCTCTTAACTCTATCTCCATTAATGTGGACTGTATCACAGAGTTGATTGGTATGAGATGAACGCTCTTAATGTTCTTTTTTACAGCTCATGGTTCGCGGAGGGCAATACATTCTGTAATGACAGGATTACCTATTCACAATTCATGAGTTTTGATACTATATTGGTTAGGTTGATGTGATTTGTTATCAGGCTATAATTGAAATCATTTATGTAAAACGAATGATTTATTCAGCGTTATTGATGAATTGGATAGGGTGAATTCGCAATTCGATTTCACACGCACTGCTATTTCACTTCTTAGGGAACAGAGATGATTGAAAGGTGATTGGATCAAGATCTATACAATCAAGGGACCGACGTGGAATAATTACGGTCCTCATTAGGATTCGGTGATTTCTCTTGACCAACGTAGGTCCTTACTGTTCGGCAACTATTACGCGAGTGTGTACGCCTACGCGCTTGCCAACAGGGTTGTTTACGAAGGTTTGACTTCTAGAATATTAGAGTAACGGGATGCACTCATCCCTCGTCTCTCCCCCGTGTCCTTGGAGAAGATTTTGCTTGGGTGGGCGATAGAGAAAAAGGATGTTGTTGAATCGATTATAGTGCCTTTTTAAACTTTGTGTTGGTTTTATTGCACTGGGTGTTAATGACCTACCTAATCTGGGACTAACACAACAACTAGACCCATTGTAAATAATTTAACATTTCGTTTTAAGAATGATTCGCAACATTAAAACATTTCGGCCCTGGCGTGAATCGAATCAGGGCTGTGCGCTGACTACACCCAATATCAATGCTGAGAGAACTGCAGGTCTTATATGGAGAAAAAGCTTTATGTTCTCTCTCTCTCTACCGGTTTACCCGTTTGCCCAAATATCCCTCAACATTCAATTTATATGTCTGAATGTTGTGTGCTGCCGTAAGGAGATACTGGCAACCTCGACTATTCAGCGTTGTCAAATATCCTCACCTTCAGTTATGTCTCAATGTTGTGTGCTGCCGTAAGAAGGCACTACTGGCAACCTCGACTAACCAGAGTGGCGAAACTTGTCTTGTATTTGAGGGGAGATTGACCCCACGAAAACGAGAACCTGATAGCGCTGTTTCCCAATAGTAACTAGTCATTCACCTCAGAGATGATATTCAGTGTAATCCAAGTTGTCGGACTCCCAAGTATGTAAACTCAAAAGTCATAAAATTCAAATCACCTTATAAAGAACCTCGGCTGTGAGCTTGCGTTTGAAACCTGATCAGGAACTTCAAGTGGAAACTAATTAGGAAACATATACCCGCACCGGTGATCATATGGTCCACGGAATCACCAAGGTTACCACGCGCCTGGGAGAATACATGGGGTTTTGCAAATCCTAGTAAAAATATTGGAGTGTTTGTTCGTTAAGGTGCATTTAACTGAAAATTTAAACTAGGAGATCTTTGTATAGACGAAAGAATGGACTGAAGAATTAATCACGTTGATTAAAATATGTCTTAACACAGAAGATGTATTTCCCCTCATCAAGGAAGACTTCACACTC
Source organism: Timema cristinae (assembly GCA_039000515.1). Classification (NCBI taxonomy): domain Eukaryota; kingdom Metazoa; phylum Arthropoda; class Insecta; order Phasmatodea; family Timematidae; genus Timema; species Timema cristinae. The sequence continues at coordinate 61,788,701 of JBCFYV010000003.1, read as the reverse complement.
GGTTATTTTGGATGAAAATGATTTTTTTTTTATTCTCTTCTTCAATTTAAGCTGTCAGGGAAAATATGATTTCCTTCTGTAAAACCCGGAAAAACACAGAGAATTTGGTAATAAGAACATATTGGCAACCCTGGTCAAGTTTGTGCAGACTATATTGCCAATGACGGATTTGTCAAGGTTCGAATCTCAGCAGGGTGACATGGGATAGTTTTTTTTTCACATTTGATTGCATTTTTTATAATTTCCCCGTCCTCTCTAAAACGTTATTACGAATGCATTTCCTAAAAAACCACTTCCCTCATCCTTACCGTTTAAATTAGGTATTCTATAACCTTTGTATTAAACGTTAATACAATCCAGTTTTCAAAGTAAGGGTCTTTTAGAAAATATAAACATATCAACATTGATAACATTTTACTATATTATTATTGTTATTTTATAGGTATTGTATTGTATCTATAAAAATGATAGGTGAAGATTACATGTTTTCACGTATGAATACGTGAAAATAGCTCTAGCTGTCAAATAATACTTTTTTAATGAAAATTGTACTAGTTTTTAAGTGGTAATGAATCACCCCCAAAACTATTAAAACTAGGATATTCGTAATAATTAAAACGCGATGGTGTTAAACAGGAAATGAAATCACTGCCGACTGTTGTTAGTGTTCCCCTTACGACAGAAGACAGAGGACTCTGTAGGTAACGTGAGTGTGGTTTGGCTTGTGCACAGGTTCTTGTGATGGACCGCAGCACGGGGTCCTTGGTTCTCAGCCAGAGGGCGGTAACCGCACTCAAGAGCGCGTCCGCAGACCAGAAAGCAGACATCAAGACCGGTAAGTGTTGGTCCACTCTTTCACTACCGGGGGGGGGGGACAGATATAACATGATGGCTTCAGGGATAAATATAGATAGGTCTGTGAAAACAAGGAATTGTCAGGAGATTTGAATAGTTGAATAATTTTTCGCCTAAACATTTAAATAAGAGTGAGATATTTTGTTTCTCGACGATAACAAAATGCGTTGTATGGAAATAGCATTCTGCTAACTTGAGATGGTTGTACAAGGTTTGTTTATAACACATTTACACGGGGCCACAAATAATATATAAAACATTAAATACTGAAAAAAAAGTATAATCATGTTGGTGTTTACCATTCTTTAGGATTGTTTTAAAAATATGTGATCAATGTAATAAAAGAAAAAATTGCCATTCACCAAGAAAAACTAAAAAAGTTGTCAGGATTTTTTTTAATGCTGTTTGGAAAACCTGAAAAAGTCGGGTAGTTTTATAAAGTTTTGTAGTCATCCTGTATTACCAAAAATATAATTTTGGGAACTTCTTGAAGCATTAAAATTGATTCTTTTTGTGACATTTTTAATATGTTTCTAATAAAATATTTGCCTTATACTCTATATTATGAAAACTAATTTTAAAATAAAAGTTAGAACTCAAGAATCGAGCTTGGTTTAGTTAATTTAAGATGCCATTTTTCACTATCTAAAGTTTATGACAAATATGTAAAGCAATCTGACCTTTAAAAAATATAACCATTTCATTTATAAAAGTCTTCATTTTGGAGATCACATACATTCCATTAGTTAGTCTATCCATTTTGAACATGTTTATCTCTTTTCTATATTTGTGTCCTGATTATTCAAAATTATAATTGTTCTTCTTTGAAAATACAGTAGAACATCGATAATTCGGACATAAAAAAATTTGTATTGTCGATAATCCGGATCGCAAAAAAAAAAAAAAAAATATTTATTAAAATAGCCACAGTATATCAATATCAGAAACATGGCTGCCAAAAATCGCACCTCAACCCTTGTTCAAAGAAAAAAAAATGGTGACCTTTTTCGTTGTTAGATTTTTGGCTTATTATATTTCTTCAGAATTTGTGATATTCAACAGCAAAAAACATGTGTGAGTTTGTTGTCCAAATAAAGTGAACATGTTTCTACCTAACACCTAGTTTTCTTTAGTATCCCGTCTATGATTGTTTTTTAAAAAAATTGTATAAATAGGTACTGTATTTTAGAAAACCTGGACAGATCGATAATCCGGACTGGGTTGATCCTCGATTAGTCCGAAATATCGACGCTCTGGGCCAGTTCATAGTCAAATTTAGTACGCCTCAAGTGCGGCGCTACACTAAGTACATGACGACACCTACCTAAACTCGAATGGAATGGGCCATTCTCGCATTGGAAACTGCCCATTCCATTCTGGTTTAGGTAGGTGTCGTCATGTACTTAGTGTAGCGCCGCACTTGAGACGTACTAAATTTGACTATGAAACTGGCCCTCTATTGTAATCTGGACGTTCCTGGTTGAAGTGAGCAATGTTTTCAGAATGGATAGGCCTGTATTTAAAATGAATGCCGACGAACACGGCAACAGAATCACAAACTTTTCAGATAAACCAACACCATCTCGAAACATGGGGGAAAAAATCTGTGAATTTTAATATTTGTTAGAAATACGTCTCTAAGTTCAAGAGAAACTATTAGCTGCTCTACAAACGTACACAACTGCACTTCCTACGGTAACGACTTAATTTATAAATGTTTGTGCTCTTAGTAGTTTTCTTTCACCGGAACGTTGACGTGGACTCGCTGAGCAATCTCTCAGTGAAGTGTGGAGCTATTCTGGTAAATAGAGTGTATTTAGATTTAGTAGAAAGGCGGAGTTCGTTCTATTTACCCTGAAAGCGAACATTTGCTTACCCTAAAAAGTAACACTTTAATCCTAGAAAGTGAAACTTTATTTAATGATAAATGTGAGAATTCAAGAATTCGTTTAACCTGAGAGGTAACAATTTGTTTATCAAGAAAATTACCATAGTTAATCGTGAATGTTAGCTATTTGTTCACCCAAAAAAAGTTAAATCGTTTACTGGAAAAAATAACTCTTCGTTTACCCTGAAAGTTAACACTCTACCAGAAAATATAACTCTTACTGTATCATTAAAAGTAACATTTTATTCACCCATAACAGTAACACTTTGTCTACCGATAAAGGTAACGCTTAGTTTATCGGGAAACGTAACATTTTATTTACCAAGAACATTGACACTTTGTTTACCGAAGAAAATAACTCGTGGTTTGGGTAGCGCCTACCCTGAAAGGAAGTAAACTCCTCCTTGTTCGTTTACATTGCGTTGCAATCCTACAGACTACGCTATGGAATGCCAGATTCTTGGTCTGGTGGTAATCATTCCGAGCTACACAACTAGATGTCCCGGGTTCGATTCCCGTTGGTACCAAAGATATTTTTTCCGAAGGGTAAATGTTCCTATGGTTGCCATGGTATAGATAATTCGGCTTAAGTTAGGTTCAAGACTTTTACCGGCATCGAATCACCTCCTAGGGGTCAAGTAACCGCACCCACCTGGTGTCCCAACCTCATAATACGGTTACATATCCGTCAGTTCCAATAGGAGACCAGGAATGTCTAGCTGACAAATCCTAGGAGTATACGCTTTTTTTTTTTTTAAACAAACAACCAACAACATGGATTCATGCAAAGTAAGAGAGACAATGGTTAACTATCCCACGATTTCCGTAGGTAGAATAGTATCTGTTATCTTACTAATCATATAAGTTTTTTTTAGCGTATGACATGTTTTTACTGGGATATATATTATCTAGTTCGGTCGTCATGTATGCAGACTTTTAACAGCTCTTTGGGAACAGAATGTTGCCCTTGGAGGTTTTCTACACGTCATACCCGCATTGAGATGATCACGAAGGTGTGGAGCCAGTGGAAATCTTAAACCTAACTTAAGCCTAACTAACCAAACATCGGCAACCGTCGGGATAGTTCCCTTTTCGAGAGAAATGCCCATGGTATCAGCCGTGAATTGAGCCCGGGACCCTTAAGTTTGAAGCCAGGTGCATTGACCACCCTACCTCTATACCACAGGACCTGTTTAGTTATATTCATACATAAAGTCATGATATATAATCATCATCAGTGACATATTTATATTTAATACCGCTGTAATGATACTGTTTTGGACTACTCTCATATATTAAAAAAAAAAATCATGGATGAAGTGTATTTTTCTTTGATAAACTGTACTTTTAATATTTCATCCATGGAAAGTCACGCGCTTATCAGAAATAATGTCAATGAATTGCCCCATTAAAACTTATTTTTTCTTTCGAAGATCATCTTCGTAGCATTTAGAAAAATCTTGTGACTCCCTGGCTCTCTTACCAGTAGGAAGCCAGCCTTCACAACACCTGTCGCCAGGACTCTTTCTATTAGTTGGTTTTGACACTGGTGACAAGGGGTCCAAGAGGCAAAGGGTAGTTCATATATAAGCCGCTTGTGCGTATGAATATATAGCAGAATCATAAATTAGTACAGCACACGGTACTCAGAACGCGGAACATGTAATATCACAGAAAAACAATTATATCAGATATTCAGTGCCGAAGGTGTAAACACTTAAATAAATCTTGTGCAACATTAAAAGTCTTGTTTATTAAATAATATTAATTATCAGAAATAATCAGATCAAATAACCGCGGTCAAGTGCGCAATAAGTCATACTCTTCGTCACCAGCGTAAAACCCAACATTGTTACAAGGTAGTACTCACCCTCAGGGCGTTATCTCAACATAATACCGTATCAACATAATCGGCGCCCATCGCGTGACGTATTCGATTCGATATCATTCGATATCAATATATCGCGTCCTACTACCCGTTCGGGCCATACGCTTATGTACTAATTACACTAATGGTTTTAGGAACGAGGAAGATTATATTTATAGGAAGTGTACTTGCATTTGCGTAAAGGTAGCGTGGAAAAAAAACCTCTGTACTTCCTACAGAGATTTGAACCTCGATCTCCTGTCATCGTCAGTCTAGTGACTCTAGTCTACTGCAAGAGTAGCGCCTAAGACCACGTGGTCAGCGAAGCGGGTTTGATAGATATTATACTTATGAAATAACACTAAGGGCCAGTTTCTAGTCAGATTTAGTACGCCTCAAGTGCGAGTCGATACTAAATACAAGACGTCACCTGCCTGAACTTGAATGGAATGGGCGAGTTTCATATGCGAAACTGGCCCATTCCATTTTGGTCTAGGTAGGTGACGTCTTGTATTTAGTATCGACTCGCACTTGAGGCATACTAAATCTGACTATGAAACTGGCCCTAAGTCTAGTAATATAGAAAATGTTAACAAAGTCGACAGCAAAGAAATATGTTTTAATTTCTTAAACTGTTTTTCCAACCAAAATCAGCCAATAACTAAATATCCGAGACACAAGTGGAAGCTATTCAGTATTATTCAAAAGTACTTTCCAACTAAAATTTAAAACTTACATTGGCTCTAACGTTTTAATAATGTATTCGTGCGTTTTATCCAACCAGAATGTTTCTCGTCTGTAAAAAAAAAAACACATTGAAATTCCTCGTCTGAAGGGTTTTATTTCGCGGTGCGAAGTTAAGCTCCGAGACTTAACCTCACGCGCGCAACGCACACATAATGTAAGCCGGCTTCTTCCTTTACCGCCTTGGTTAAAAAAAACAAAGAGATCAAGTGAGGATTAAGCCCCTACCGTGCTCCTCGTGGACAAGAACCAAAAACGTGGAACAAAGTAAACAGACGGAAACCAAACCACTGAACCACATAGTGGGCCACAAGATAGTCGATTCCAGGGCCACCAGAATTTATATAAGCTCGCCTGGATAATTATATCACATGTTTACCCAGAAGAATATGTTAGGGGTTAGCACGCCTGCCTGCCTGTCTGTTTGTCGCGGAAAGCCGGTGTTTGATGACAACCGTCTGTGAAAGATGTTTTTAACACACGACAGGGTTTCCCATCATCTCTTCAGACGGATACTGTTACTGTTATTCAGCCCTTTCCTGGTCTATTTGCGAGATTGATTAGGTCGCTCATAACTAGGAATGTGTATCTGATTCAGTGGACGAACGGTCTAAGACGTCACTCTTGTGTTGGACTAGCCTGCTCACATCCCGGTTGAGTGTACTGAGGGTAGTTTTATTAAATGAATTTTCACTCTTCCTCCACGCGAATGCACGTTTACTCCCTCCAAATCCAACCTTCCTCATTCCTAACACATTAGCGTAATTAGTACATAAGCATATAACCCAAACGAGTAGTAAGAGAGGTGATATATATGACCTTTTTTTCTGAACTTTTGTCATGACTAGCACACTACTTTCAGGTACTTTATCTTATCACTTTCTAGATATATATATATATTGCTCAATTTTATAGAGCTAATTTATTGACTCTGTCCAGTAACACGAATTTTCCCAATGAGCGTCCATTTGTAGTTATTTCCGGTAGAACAATTACAACGCCCTCATAAACAAGAATAGAAGTTGACCACAAAAACTTAACGAGTTGTGTCACCAAGAACTGACAAATTTAGCTAACATTGCTCTCACAAATTTACGATCAGATTGCTCTATAAAGTGATCAGATACACCCCCTTAGTTGCTCTGTGATTTATAGTGTCCGTGTATACCTACTACTGCTCTACCTGATGTCTTCATTTTTATTTTTATGACTTGCCGGTGAAATATCGCGTCATGTTTGTCGTGTCTTCAGTTTCTAACGCTGGGTGATGGAATGCACTGTCGCGCTTTCAGTCATGTTGCGCGGGATCCACACAGGATTATCGAGTCGGCTTGCCCCCATGCATTATTGAGTAGGCCTTACAGAAGATGTGTTTGGGAGAATATGATTGATTTACGGCTGTTCGGAAATGTTGCGGCTTATATTCCCCGCTCTTAAATGGGATACGTCCGCACCTCCACGGATTTTACCTCAATCAAGGATAAGCTTACCTGATGGGGACGTAAATATTTCAGTTTGAGTGCAGTAAAGAGTTAGAGATGACCTGACACCCCGGCCCATCTTGGACTGTCGAAAAACAAGAATCACACAGCAGCAAAAAAACCATTCACGTTTTAAAATGTAAAAGGTACTTTATAATGTTTTTTAATTATATATAAAAAAATAATTTCGTAAATATAAACATAACTAGCAAAAATGCCCGTTCTTCATCATAAAATAACGTAAATCGGGTGTCTCCCTTTTTGGAAGTTAACGGAACCTCGAAATAGCGAGGTTGTAAAGGGGAGGTAAATACAGTATCTTAGTTGTCACGTGTGTCTTGTGGAATGTAGGGAATGTGGTAACGAGAAGATATTAACAGGCATCATTCCTTAAACATACTGTGTTATTTCAATTAAACTAACCTAGCTTACAGCATCGATCCAGCAGCAAACAAGGAATTGTCCACTCTTTTGCCGTCAAGACACTAAATAATTTAAATAAAAGCTTAAAACACATCTAACAGATCTACATGCTAGACTGAACACTCAAGATATAATGCATTGGCTAAATTTTAAAAATATACACAACTAAAACCATTAAAAAGTGTCCCTTATCTCGATCGGAAAAACCCCCAACGTCAAATAATGACTTTGAAATGGTGTATGGTACCTGTCCCTGTATCCCTCAAAAAAACGTCTTTATGCGCCACTGCCTCGACCAAAAACAATATATTATACCAGTAAACCCTTGCGAAACTTTCGCACACTCAACCTTCACCCCCCCCCCCCCCCCCCCAAAAAAAATGATTTCGTCTTTTGTTAGGTTGTTGAAATTAAATACTCAGCGAAGTGTATACACAAAATAGCAAAGAGAGTTTATTTTCGGTAATTGATACAAAAATATTGTTAGATTTTTCTTTTAACTTAAATTTTAAACAAACAATGTGTTTTAACGTAAACTGAGTATGCTATGTCATAAGTCGGTAAAAAGTCCTATCCACTGATATCTTATTCATCGCTGTAGTTTTTGTATTAGTTGAGAAAAAGGGATGTTGACAACAGAAATAATATATAGGATGCTTTTTTTTCTTCAAGAATGCACTTAATTAAGATAAGCTAGCAAAATATTATTTCCCCCACCAGCTTATAGTGTTTGTTGAGCACATCATGAAAATGTTAAGATTTTAGAAAAAGGACAAAATATAACTTTATAAATACTTGTCCTTGTTCTTCCTTTAAAATGATTCATGTTTAGTGAAATCTAATTTATGACTTGAAATAACGTATTACTCATTCTCGTATTGTTTCAATCTCTCTTTCTCTTTATATATATATATATATATATATATATATATATATATATATATATATATAAATATATGTACCTGCAACGACTGGCGTCTTCTAGTTACAAACACAGGTCATATAATATTATACTTTCCCTCTCAACATTCACTTTCAAAAAAATTCCTTAAAATATAGGTCGTTTCTTTTTTTAAAACAACTTTTCTCCCCTTTTTTTGTTCGAAGGGGGTAAAAGTTTATAGTTAAGTTTAGCGGGTCAGCGGTAACTCTTCCCCGCATAAATCGACCAAGGCATATTCCGGGTACATTTCAGTCGGTTTTTTGTTTGTTTTTTAAGCAATCCGCCGCTCCCGAATCCGGTTGTTAAAACTGTCCTTGACAATTTATAGTGGTGAGAAACGTTATCCCTATACGTTGTGTATGTGCTCTTGTAACTACGACCTCGTGATTTAGGACGGTACCAAATTTTTGACTTGAATGTATGGTTAATATAGAGTAGTTTCATGTTCAAAATGTTGAAACTCCTTTGGGGTGGAAACTGTGTGTGAAATATTTAATAAAAGACGGGTTAGCTTATTTTTTAAGTTTGTTTTTCACTCTCCGCTCTTTTATGTGCTAATGTGTATTTGTACATGTTTGCCAAAGAACAGACCAGAAACATAACCACCTGACTATATCCAAACCAATTGGATTACAAGATTTCACTCTCACTGGTGTTATCCGCTCGGCGTTACTCTTGAAATAGCTTCGGCTTTTTTTTTTTCCTCAACAGCATCAGATTGGAAGATACAATAAGATTCATAACCAACCGACTCGAATGTGCATGCGCCTACAAAGCGAGATACTAGCAGACATATCATATCATATACTGTTGTGAAATTATTTGAAATAACGCATTAAATGGAAAGCGCGTGTATGTTGTCCTTGTTCTATTTTGATTTTTCACAACATAATATAATAACTAGAAAATATCCACTGTGACATTTATTATACTCCACTCACGGTGGGAGTTACTCTCTTAAAGGTCTTTTTTCCTACCAATATCCTGCTATATAGTAGATTTATGGTAGGGAAAAAGCCCTTTCAGGAATCAATTCCTACGGTGAACGGACTTTATGTATTTTTTATTTCTTTTAAGCATCGCGTTTTAATAGCTGTCAGGACTATAAGCATATGTACTAATGCGCTAATAGGTTAGGAATGAAGCTAGGTTGATTTTATAGAAAGTGCACCCGTATCTTTTGGAAGAGGGGGGAAAGAGGAGGAAACAATTTAGGGAAAAACCACCCTCAATACAACCTACCGGGATCGAACCACGAACTCCCTGTCATCGATAGTCTGGTTTATTGCGATAATAGCGTCTTTGACCATGCAGTCACCGAAACAGGTTTATAATAATATTGAAGCATGGGCATATCTAGTCAACAGAAGACCCGACGTTAGTGACACGTTCAACCACCAAGCGCTGTAGTCGACACCTGAATGTGGGAAGATAACTGAAATCGCAGTTCTTGCTTCTTTTTTTTTGACCTCATTTAGTTGGAGTTTTTATTTTAAAAAAAAATTGGAAAATTTATAGAAAAAAAAGATTAAGGGAAAATTTTATTTTCACATCTTTAGGTGAAACTATACCATAAACGGAGTGTATGTTCAAACCACCTCTTCTAGTACGTTTGTTGGATACGGGGGTTAGACGCGTTGACCACACCACCTAAGGTATAACGTAGGCTATATCATGTGTGAAGCGATATCAAAAATACCTGCGTTCCTGTTCTATAAAGCTTCTTGTCTTTGGCATGCGATTCTAGCTCTTAACTGACGACCGATTGTTAGCGCGTGTGTGGTAGTAAAACAAACGACTGGCGGCACGCGAGGGAGAGGGAGAGAGAGAGGGGCCGTTCGTTCGGTTCTTGGTTGGATGTGTGTTCTCCACCTAGCAATCGATGCTTGCTTTTAAATGACACTGGTCTGTAATAATAGTGTGGATATGGATACTACTTGATAGGGGAATTCCGGTCGAGACAAAACAGATCAGTTCACGCGACACTGATCACGACTCTCTTGACTGTAGTGTGCGCGTTACAAATGTATGGTAGGATTCTGATAGGAAGGGCGTTCTAGATCATTCATATGTTATGTTTGTGGTCAACATTTATAGCAGTTTACTACATTTCAAGGTGGTTTTTTTTTCAAGTACCGCGTCTTACAACCCGTTTGGGTTATACGCTTATTTACTACTTACGCTAATGGGCTACGGGTGAGTAAGGTTAAGTTTTAGGAGAAATGTACCCGCATTTAGGTGTAGGGAAAATGGAAACTAGATTTTTGAAAGTAGAGTTATATTTATATAAGAACAAATTATCAAAATTTGTGAGTACAATAAATACAATTTTGTAAACGTTGTACCCAACTATTGCCCACATTTTGGCAGACACCGAAATTAGTACTTGCAAGACATTTTGCTTCTGCGCCCACGTGATGCCATCTGTTTCCTCGCACTCGTTTAGCCGCCATTATTTAACAAATTGTGTAGAACCCGAACGGGTATTAAGACGCGGTGCTAATAATAATTTAACAAATGTTGAGCGTTGTCACTACTCCCTATGTTGTAGCGGTGGCATAAGGGCGTGTTCTGAATAAAAATATACTTATCCTATAGATAAATTAATTTACAAGACGCGCAAAACTTTAAAGTGGCTGATAACTTTTATCTGGAAGATAACTTTAACCTCCCAAGAGCAATATTTATCCGGTAGTCATAAGACCAGCCCCAAGTGAAGTTGGTGATTCAAATTTTTACTCTTGATTCCATTTTATTTTTATTTTACACCAAATATGTGGTATGTTTGGCAGCACAATAAGTGTGTGAACAATAGTTTATTCTTATAAAAAAGAATATACATCCAAGAGATGGCGGATAATGGAAATATATTTGTCATCAGATTATGAAAGTGATATCAACACATGGTTTAAAGTCACACCCAGGTTGTAGTTTTTTTGTAATTAATTAACTTTAATTTACTTTTTGTAATTATAATGATTTTAAAAAAATCACTTAAGGTGGGGGGATGTAGTTAACACGAGGGAAAAGGCAGTGTTTATAAAGTTTTTTTAGCAATACATTTTTTGGTCAAATTTAATAAAATATTTCTCCGGTAGAAACATAGAGTTTAATTTTCTTCACATGGTGATATCAACAGTTGTTGAATATCTGTCATGAGAATGGTTACATTAGATGAGAAACTTTTTAAATGAAGAGAAAGAGTTGTCATTAAAGTTTAGAACACCCTTTACAGATATTCGACAATTTAATATCACCACGTGAAAAATAAATAAAATATTAAACTTATATTTCTACTTGGTAAGTATTTAATTCCTTTTGACCAATAAAATGTTTTGACAAAAACTAAAAAAAGTGGCCTTAAAAGTTATTCTACCATCACAATTTTATTTCACAATTTTAACAAGTGTAAAATTATAAGCTATAACTAGTGTATTAATGATTTCAAATAATAATTACAGTTTACGGTATAAAAGGGTTGCTATGTTCTGCTTTTTGCGTTTTGTTAAGGTAAAGTAATTAATCTTTGGGACTGAAATTTAATATAGCCAGATATGAATATGAGGTGTACAGAATGAAATATTTATAATATTAATAATATTAATAATAGTGATAATATTGAGAAAATAGATCATATAGATGCTTCAATGAAATATATACAGTCGGACCTCAATATATCGAAGTAGGCAGTACCATCAAAAATTATATAAATAGATACTTAGATGCATAGAAACGATATTTTTTTAATACATGAGATTGTGAGTCTATTGTATTTAAAAATATTTCCTAATCAATGCACTCATTATAAGTGAATATGAATCACATTATGTACAAATTATGTTCATAAAGATAATTTAAAACAAGAAAATAATGTGTTGAGCATATATGAAAAAAACAAAACAATAGCGAACATGAACCGGCTGCTAGAGATACTGCGACAACTGAACCTATTTTATAAAGGATAAAGGCTACTTATTGAAAGGGCTTAGAGGAGTGTGGAGACAATACCACCCTGTTAAGCAACCCGTCGGCGTCGCAATGTTCTTGACCAAACCTTTCCTTCCTCTTGCGACATCTCCATTCTAGTTTTTATCACACCATCGTCATTCGACATTACAGGAGGGTGGGGAATCCCGATTCGTCGAGAAGTTACATATACACAGTTTTTCAATGTAATGTCACGGGACTCACCAAAACTTTGATACATAGAAAAAATCGCTATATGGAAGTTCGATATATGGAAGTTCGCTATATGAAAGTTCGCTATATGAAAGTTCGCTATATGGAAGTTCGCTATATGGAAGTTCGTTATATGGAGGTCCCACTATATTTAATAATAATAATAATAATAATAATAATAATATATATTAAATATTTAAATATTGTTTGTATAATTTTTTTGAAATGCGGTCCTCTCAGTATTTCATATTCCAATGGGACCCTTTTAATCATACGTGCTTAACATGGCTCCCTTAGACCATTCGACCACCGGTGTGGGTTGTAATATCTTGAACCAAAAACTTAGAATCTGTCTGAACTGTCTCTTGAAGCTCCCCCTCAAGACATATTAGTTTCCCTCGAGTGTTGCAGTTTTGTCGGCGCGGGGTCACCTGGGCGGAGGGTGTCGTGACTAGCCGCCGTATCCCTTGTAACCCGACCGACGATAAGGGAGGTGGGGAGGGGTGGTCTAAGTGAGGCCCACCTCAAGAACGAGCCCTCGACATGGCACGGCCCTGCTAGCCTGCCTGACCTTTGACCCAGTCTGACCACGCCAGCCAGGAGATTAATGGCCGAAAAGTTCTACCTAACATTTTGGTAGTGATAATTATGTTAGATTTACTTTGCCTCGAGGTAAAAATTGTCTAAACTTGACTACCAGGAAGGTCGGAAGGTTTTATATCCTCCATTTTCTGAGGTATGGGAGGATGAATGGGAGGCGGTGGGTGTATTTAGAAAAAACTTGAAAGGATCGGGGGGGGGGGGGGGTGTTAACATGAGATGAGAAGTTACAGTTTGATATTCATAGGAAGGGCCTTATCTGATAGAAAAAGCTACTAGATCCATTTTCACGCGTCAAGTTATGTGATCTGCAGCCGTCATTTTTGATAAATATTATCAATACCTATAAGATAACGACGGTAATATAATACCATGTTATCAATGTTAACCTCTATCATTATCATTAGCACCACGTCTTACTACCCGTTCGGGTTATATGCACTTCTGCTAATGTGTAATGGTAGGGTGATTGTGAGATGAAATGGAGGACTTACAGTTTAACGTGGGATCCGAACCATGGTGGAGGCCTGGGATTCCACACATTCACAAGTTGTGATTAATACACGTCTTGTCAGAGGTGAAGGAAGGGTTTGGTAATCAGATAGATCTGTGCTGGGACCGAAGATTGAGCCCTGGACCCCCAGCACAGAAGTCCGACACCTTACCCCTAGACCGCCAGGGCACCCGTTAACCTCTATCAAATAAAGTCATGTTTCGATTAGGTTGCGACAGAAAACTGTGAAATAATAGAACAGTTCTATTCTATTCTTCGAGGAAAGAACTCATTTCAGGATTCATTTCTGACCGAGGATGGTGCCTATCGAGCTCCGAAACATGTCGGACTTGTGATTAATTCACTCCTGATTTACAAGGAACAAAGGAATTCAAAAACTCTCAGATAAGGATAGATCTCAACTTATATTTAACTTTTTTGTATTTATAAAATCCCATTTTTGTCAATTGACTTATTTATCTTATTACACTATATTATAAGTTTCATCTAAAATATCCCATGTTCATTAGCACTTGTCTTAATATATTTATGGTTTATTAAATTGTAACAACATAACTTCCTGAAATTTAAGAATAAGCTAACTTATAAAAACTTTTAAGTAAAGCATAGGCATCAATTCTCAATTGAACTCTATTAATTCTTTTCTATCATAATTTTATCTTGTCATCAATATTATACACCTTTTTATTTTAACTCATGTCTTTAATACATGTATTTTAATATGTTTTATTGTTTTGTTATATATGTGCTTTCTGACTCATATTTTTATTTTAACTCATGTCTTTAATACATGTATTTTAATATGATTTATTGTTTTGTTATATATGTGCTTTCTGACTCATATTTTTATTTTAACTCATGTCTTTAATACATGTATTTTAATGTTTTATTGTTTTGTTATATATGTGCTTTCTGACTCATATTTGTAATGTGTTTATAAAAGATCAATTATTACATTTTAACCTAATTAAAAATCTTTTCTCAATACATAATCTATACTTCATTCCCAATTAATGATTCTAATTGATTTTGTTTTTTTGTTTTAAAAACAACTTTGCCAATCAGTCCATTTACTATTCATCATAAGTAAACTTTATTGATATTGTCAATATAATTTATGTCAATAACTTAATTTTTGTCTTATTCATATCATTAAATTTGATTTCTATTTTTATCTAATAGGATATATATTGTTCCTTACTACAAATAATTATGTACTTTATGAGCTTTATACAATAAGTTATCACACATTAAAAAAACACTTTAGATTTAAAGTTTAAACTATTTAACTGGTCAAAACAATCGCATATCCTTTGGCGTAAACAATATTTAAAAGAAATTCAAACCAATCTTTGAATATTTCTGAGATCTCTAAACGTCTGCAACGCTTCCCATTGGTTTCCCATGTAGCATTTTTTTTAAAAGTAAAATCCTAGGCCTACTATAGATTCTACTTGATTTGATTCCGCAGGTCGTGGTTCTATCTCGACCGGGTGAACTTTGGTCAGTCTTTTATTCTCTCTCAAATAAAGTGATGGCTTAGTTTCTTGAAATGTATTAATATATTCCTGTCCCCTTAGCTTACATAGTTTAAACCGCTGGTAACTGCTCCTAGAACAGCTTCTGAAGTTTCTAAAAAACTATTTTTGTATGCACCTGTCCAGGCTAGCGATTAAAAATATTTACACCAACATTGTAGGGTTAAGAAAGGTATAATTGAAATTAAATGTACTTATATTTACGTGAAAGAATAGTATTATAACATTTAGGGGAAAAAAAAAACTTAGCCTCTAGTTTGAGATTCAAACTCAGAGCTCACCTTCATAGGCAAACCAGTTAGATGAGTTTGACACCTTCATCCTCATGCCCACCAATGTGCTGATAAAAGGTTTTGTTACACCATGACGTAAAAGTTAACTTGATTTAAGACCCACATCGGTGAACACGTTGACGCTCGGTTTACTGATGACAAACAGGTCAGGTTTTGAATCCCGCCTAGCTGTGTTATGGTGGCTTATACTAAATGTTTTCTCACTTTTAAGTGGGTAACCAGGCTCCGCTATAACGGGAGATGACTGTACACCGCCTAGAATCTAGATACACAACATAGAATGTTACGGCCGTAAAATTGTTTTACTAACTTTATAACTGTAAACAAAGTTTCTTCTCTCTAAATCATAGTGTGAGCTTGGTACAGATGTCCCCCCTATTATACCTCACACATGATCGGGGCTTGGTACAGTGTCACCCTAGTATCTCCCTCTCCAGATCGGGAACTGGTACAGATGTCCCTCTACTCTCCAGATCGGGAACTGGTACAGATGTCCCTCTACTCTCCAGATCGAGAACTGGTACAGATGTCCATCTACTCTCCAGATCGGGAACTGGTACAGATGCCCCCCTAGTAGCTCCCTCTCCAGATCGGGAACTGGTACAGATGTCCCTCTACTCTCCAGATCGGGAACTGGTACAGATGTCCCTCTACTCTCCAGATCGGGAACTGGTACAGATGCCCCCCTAGTAGCCCCCTCTCCAGATCGGGAACTGGTACAGATGCCCCCCTAGTAGCTCCCTCTCCAGATCGGGAACTGGTACAGATGTCCCTCTACTCTCCAGATCGGAACTGGTACAGATGTCCCTCTACTCTCCAGATCGGGAACTGGTACAGATGCCCCCCTAGTAGCTCCCTCTCCAGATCGGGAACTGGTACAGATGTCCCTCTACTCTCCAGATCGGGAACTGGTACAGATGTCCCTCTACTCTCCAGATCGGGAACTGGTACAGATGCCCCCCTAGTAGCCCCCTCTCAGATCGGGAACTGGTACAGATGTCCCCCTAGTAGCCCCCTCTACAGATCGGAAACTGGTACAGATGTTCCTCTAGTAGCCCCCTCTCCATATCGGGAACTGGTACAGATGTCCCTCTACTCTCCAGATCGGGAACTGGTACAGATGTCCCTCTACTCTTCAGATCGGGAACTGGTACAGATGCCCCCCTAGTAGCCCCCTCTCCAGATCGGGAACTGGTACATATGTCCTTCTACTCTCCAGATCGGGAACTGGTACAGATGTCCCTCTACTCTTCAGATCGGGAACTGGTACAGATGTCCCTCTACTCTTCAGATCGGGAACTGGTACAGATGCCCCCCTAGTAGCCCCCTCTCCAGATCGGGAACTGGTACAGATGCCCCCCTAGTAGCTCCCTCTCCAGATCGGGAACTGGTACAGATGCCCCCTAGTAGCCCCCTCTCCAGATCGGGAACTGGTACAGATGTCCCTCTAGTAGCCCCCTCTCCATATCGGGAACTGGTACAGATGCCCCCCTAGTAGCTCCCTCTCCAGATTGGGAACTGGTACAGATGCCCCCCTAGTAGCCCCCTCTCCAGATCGGGAACTGGTACAGATGCCCCCTAGTAGCTCCCTCTCCAGATCGGGAACTGGTACAGATGCCCCCCTAGTAGCCCCCTCTCCAGATCGGGAACTGGTACAGATGTCCCTCTAGTAGCCCCCTCTCCAGATCGGGAACTGGTACAGATGTCCCTCTAGTAGCCCCCTCTCCATATCGGGAACTGGTACAGATGCCCCCCTAGTAGCCCCCTCTACAGATCGGGAACTGGTACAGATGTCCCTCTACTCTCCAGATCAGGAACTGGTACAGATGTCCCTCTACTCTTCAGATCGGGAACTGGTACAGATGCCCCCCTAGTAGCCCCCTCTCCAGATCGAGAACTGGTACAGATGCCCCCCTAGTAGCTCCCTCTCCAGATCGGGAACTGGTACAGATGCCCCCCTAGTAGCCCCCTCTCCAGATCGGGAACTGGTACAGATGTCCTTCTACTCTCCAGATCGGGAACTGGTACAGATGTCCCTCTACTCTTCAGATCGGGAACTGGTACAGATGTCCCTCTACTCTTCAGATCGGGAACTGGTACAGATGTCCCTCTACTCTCCAGATTGGGAACTGGTACAGCTGTCCCTCTACTCTCCAGATCGGGAACTGGTACAGATGTCCCCCTACTCTCCAGATCGGGAACTGTTACAGATGTCCCTCTACTCTCCAGATCGGGAACTGGTACAGATGTCCCTCTACTCTCCAGATCGGGAACTGGTACATATGTCCCCCTACTCTCCAGATCGGGAACTGTTATAGATGTCCCTCTACTCTCCAGATCGGGAACTGGTACAGATGTCTCTCTAGTAGCCCCTTCTCCAGATCTGGGACTGGTACAGATGCCCCCCTAGTAGCTCCCTCTCCAGATCGGGAACTGGTACAGATGTCCCTCTACTCTCCAGATCGGGAACTGGTACAAATGTCCCCCTACTCTCCAGATCGGGAACTGTTACAGATGTCCCTCTACTCTCCAGATCGGGAACTGGTACAGATGTCTCTCTAGTAGCCCCTTCTCCAGATCTGGGACTGGTACAGATGTCCCCCTAGTAGCCCCCTCTCCATATCGGGGCTTGGTACAGATGTCCCACTAGAAGCCTCCTCTCAAGATCGGGGACTGGTACAGATGTCCCACATAGTATCCCCCTCTCCAGATCGGGAACTGGTACAGATGTCCCCCTAGTAGCTCCCTCTTCAGATCGGGGACTGGTACAGATGTCCCCCTAGTAGCCCCCTTTCCATATTGGGGACTGATACAGATGTCCCCCTAGTAGCTCCCTCTTCAGATCGGGGACTGGTACAGATGTCCCCGGAGTAGCCCCTTCTCCATATTGGGGACTGATACAGATGTCCCCCTAGTAGCTCCCTCTTCAGATCGGGAACTGGTACAGATGTCCCCCTAGTAGCTCCCTCTTCAGATCGGGGACTGGTACAGATGTCCCCGAAGTAGCCCCCTCTCCATATTGGGAACTGGTACAGATGTCTCTCTAGTAGCCCCCTCTACAGATCGGGAACTGATACAGATGTCCCTCTAGTAGCCCCCTCTTCAGATCGGGGACTGGCACAGATGTCCCTCTAGTAGCCCCCTCTCCATATTGGGAACTGGTACAGATGTCTCTCTAGTAGCCCCCTCTACAGATCGGGAACTGATACAGATGTCCTCCTAGTAGCCCCCTCTCCATATTGGGAACTGGTACAGATGTCTCTCTAGTAGCCCCCTCTACAGATCGGGAACTGGTACAGATGTCCCTCTAGTAGCCCCCTCTTCAGATCGGGGACTGGTACAGATGTCCCTCTAGTAGCCCCCTCTCCATATTGGGAACTGGTACAGATGTCTCTCTAGTAGCCCCCTCTACAGATCGGGAACTGATACAGATGTCCCTCTAGTAGCCCCCTCTTCAGATCGGGGACTGGTACAGATGTCCCTCTAGTAGCCCCTCACCAGCGTCTGAATATTCGTGTATATTAAAACTAAGTGCCCGGATCATTGCTGAACCTGTACTCACCCCGGTTTCTCCTACTTTTTTAATAGTAGGGAGGGGAGCCTACACGAAATGGTTATTTTACCCAAGTTGTCAAAAACTAGGATCCCCCAACTCGCGCAGGGCCAATCCTAATCTTAGTGTAGCCTGGACTGAGTTTAACGGTGCTTCCGTGGGGGAGAGTGGGGAGGGGGCATCCATCTCGGCGACCTTGGTTCGATAGTCGCCCAGGGTGTAGTTACCTAACCATGCAGTCGCTCGGCTCGGCCCTTCTCCGGCCAAGGTCACAGAGACTGAGATTGGATGGACGTGTCAAGAATTGAAACTACAGACAACTTCGACATTCAGACGTGCCTTCTGAACTTCCTTACTACCCGTCCGGGATATCTGTGTTTCATTACACTGATGGGGTAAGGATGAGAAAACTGGAGTATTTGCGTGGAGGAAAAAACAAACTTTACCATAATTACAATCCAATTTTCTTAAAAAGATATTATTTGACTGTTAGAAAAGTTATTAGAGCTACTTTCACGTGTTTATACATCAAGTCATGTGATCTGCTACCGCTGCTTTTGATCATATTATCGGTACCTATAAAACAACAATAGTAAAATGCTATTAATTCTAGTCACAACAAATATAATGGATACCAACACATACAGTAGTAGCCCCTTGACTTCTTTGGTGCTGACTGACAGATGACGGCTTTGAAAAGTTACCAGACCAAATTATGTATTCCTACGCCGACCAAATGATCTGCAAAAACATGTGTCTAGCAGCTGTCACTTCTGATGGTCAAAATTTAGGTATATAACTAAATGTTGACTGTCAGAAGTCAGCCTTGAGCTGTCAGTCAGCACCAAAGAAGCCACGGGGCTACTGTAGGTTTTAAATCATTGTAATTACGGTACTGTCTCTGTGGAGGCGAACAAAATTCAATCAACTTAAATTAGTTGGGAAATGACACCTGCTCATGGCAATCGATGTCGGGATCTTTGGCTTAGCTCACCTATTATTTACCACTGAGCTATCCAGTACTCTTCTCGTACTCAGGCTAGTTCTTCACTCATTTAAGGCTGAGTCTGTGATGGACGTGTTGTAATTGTGAGCGATCATTTAAGATACCACAGCCCTCTGCGTCTCGGGAGAGCTGCTATACTGCCAAGCATATAACACAAGATTCAGACTCGCCCTCAAACTATGAGTAAAGAATGACCTGCGCACGATATAGCTCAGTGCTTAGAGCATTAGCGTACTAGACAACAGGTACCGGGTTCGATTAAAGTGTCGTTTTTATAAACTAAACGCAAAGAAAAATATGTATTTTCTAAAATAAAAATACCCTAGCTTCCTCTGAAAATTGAACTGTACGCCTGTCAGGGATTCGAGCCATAGCTTTTCGACTACCAGCAAGCAACACAAGGCAAACTTGGCGTTGATCACCAGCAAGCAACACCAGGCAAGTTTGGCGTTGACCACCAGCAAGCAACACCAGGCAAACTTGGCGTTGACCACCAGCAAGCAACACCAGGCAAGTTTGGCGTTGACCACCAGCAAGCAACACCAGGCAAGCTTGGAGTTGATCACCAGCAAGCAACACCAGGCAAGCTTGGCGTTGATCACCAGCAAGCAACACCAGGCAAGTTGGCGTTGATCACCAGCAAGCAACACCAGGCAAGCTTGGCGTTGATCACCAGCAAGCAACACCAGGCAAGTTTGGCGTTGATCACCAGCAAGCAACACCAGGCAAGTTTGGCGTTGATCACCAGCAAGCAACACCAGGCAAGCTTGGCGTTGATCACCAGCAATCAACACCTTCAGGTAAGATTGGCGTTGATCACCAGCAAGCAACAGCTTCAGGTAAGATTGGGGTGTAGTTTGCATCAGGCCCAGATTAAGGCATGTGACAAATGTACCATGCACAGGGGCGCCCGCCCACCCCGCAAATAAATAACTTTGACTGGTCATATTTATTTTGTGATAGTACTAGATTTCATTATTTTTATGTTTTTTCATAAAATTTATCTCAAACTAAACTAGACATTCCTCAATCTAATCCCTTTCCACTTATTGTGACCCAAATACGCCGCTAGGAGCGCTGGTAGCCTAGTATTACATGGAGTCCCGACTGTCCATGCTTATAAATTAGCGCAACCTTTGCTTTTGGAAAACCGGAAATACTACGTATCTGCAGACGGTACCGTTTACTTTTGACAGAAAAATAAACATTTAATATTGACAATAATTTCCGAGGTAAAATACTTGTCACCGTTCCTGATTCACATTCCCACTTTTGACAAGGGTTTCATTGGTTTAGTGTCATCATCTTGTCACGTGGGAGGACAGGGTCTCTGACCGATTGTGCTTCAAAGAGGTATCGGTTATAGTAGAGGCAGAAGATGTGCGTGGCAGTAGGTATTAAGGATAAACGGCGAAGCTTGCTAGTAAGCTAAAAATGATACATGATTTGGACCTGAAGAATGTTTGCAATTTTTCGTATAATTTCGCTTTGAGTAGAAATATATTGTTACTTTATCGACATTTTGTGAATAGATCGAAGGGGAAACGGTAGGGGTGATTAAAAATAACATTCGTGAGTTCCATACATTCCATCATTGGGTAATGAAAAGGTTCTCTCTTTGAGCTATATATTAGTCTGCCCTTGTGGCCTCGTTGGCTTACCTCCACTCGAGTAGTTAAAAAGCAATTTTCCTCTTATTTATACTTTCCTTATTTAAAAAAAACCACACACACATTTGCATGATCTGCCCTTCGCATGCCTTGTGTTTTTGTTACATGCAAGTTCCGATCACGATTCTCTTATTATTTTCTCTTCATACTTTTATTTAATCGATGCAACTAACGTAATGGAGGTATTCTACTTGTGGTTTATTGCTTTAAGCCAGCACACTTTCACCTGTATGCTATTAGACACGCTAGAACGCTCGCGCGAGTTATTAGAGCCGGCTGCTTAGGTAGCTGGGATTATTTACAATCAGGTGTTGAGCTTAGGTTAGATAATTACTAAATAGAGATTGGTGTTTACTGAAATGATCACAAAACTATTCTTTATAATCCTATACACAGTAAACTTGTAAACATAGTTTAAAAATTGACATTTTCCACATTGAAAAAATCCGAATATTCCCCAATTTTGGTCGATCATTGCCCGGAAACGAAAGGTAACTGGTGTAGGAGCCTATAATGGGTATTTATAAATCGAATGTGTGTGATTTTAATAGAGGAATATCAACACTTTGTATTGGCATTTGTATTTTCTTCATCCCTTGTTTGTTCTCCTACTACCGGACCGCTCCTCCTATTAACGTTATAAACCCACTGGGTTCCTGACGTCTATGAATTGCTCCTCTACTGTTCTAGTGCCTTAAAACATTGCAATGGTGAGATGAAATTTATAATACGGAGAGATTAGTTCATTATGTCTCTCTTCTTTGGCGAAACATGCAAGCGTTCAGTTTTAAAACCTTACTCAATGACCGTACCAGTGGAGTCGCTGATAAAGGCGTCAGTATCGTCATATATGGTTCACGGGTGAGTTGTTAATTCAGGCTGGGTATGCAGAGTTGGTTTTTCATTAGTACTTTATCACTTTAATTCCAAGTAAATGTGTTTTTTTCTTCTTTTTTTTTCAAAATTATATCTTCCCATCATACCATTTCCATTAGTATGATGCTAGGATAATGAATGACCAACTTAACTTTCATAAAACGTAAAGAAACATAGAGCATTATGCAAGAACGTTAGTGAATGCTTAGCGGACCGATAGTGCGTGATCAGGATTCATGTACGTAACGTAACGTAACGTAACGAAACGATTCTAGAGAAACACAGACAATTAAAATGGGCTGTATGAAAACAAATAGTTTTTAAATTGTACTCAAGCTGTTAATGGTGGCTAAAACTTCAAGTAAGTGCAATAAGTGCTTACTGGAGCTACCAAATAAAGTGACCCACTTTGTTGCACCCATGGTCCAAGGCGCTACTTTGTAGTGTACCAGACTACCGATGATGGGGAGATCTGAGTTTGAATCTCGTTCGGGTGTACTTTAAATACAACTTTCCCCAATCTTAAAACCACTAATGTAACTAATACATAATCGTCCAGACCGAACGGGTAGTAAGACACTTTGCTAAAAAAAAAGAATAAAAAAGTGTAAGAACAACAGAGATATTGGGGTTTCGACCCTCAGTTGGGGTTTTTTCCTAAATTGTTTTTTACTCTCCTTCCACGCTACTCTTAGATTGAGTAAACGTCACGTAACCGTTTATTTAAGTCTATAATAAATATACGGATAGCCCGGGTGGGTAGTAAGACTCGGACACGGTAAGAAATATTTATCATACTTAAACCTCGACCATCGAACCAACGACTCTTTCTCAAAATTGAGTGTTAAAAATCCAGTTAACTAGTTTGGCTGGTGATTGAAAGTAACTGGGATAATTATGTTCTAAGATATAAAACATTAATAAACCTAGCTCTTATAATGTATACCGTCGTTTCTGTGCCACGTTTTAAATTAACAAAACTGTTGGATTAAAGAATAAATTCCATGGCAAGAGACGTCTCGTCTTAATTACAAACTTAATTAATGGTGGTATATTTAGGATTCAGAGAGTGTCTGATGTTGTACAACGTATAAAAAAGAAAAAAAATATATTTTTTCTTAACTAAGTTGCTCACACGTCTACTTTAATGGGAGAGCGGAGGTGGGGTGGGGGGGGGGGGGGAGGCAAAATACGGTTCGATTCTTGGCTCCTGCATTAGTGTATTTTAATGCACCCTGGTGTTGAAGCGATGGTAGTTTAGTATTTTGTGATTAGTTCGGCTTCTAATCTCTCTCCAATCTTCTACACTGTAGATTAAATAGGGTTCGAAAATCCACCTAAGATACTGAGGTATTAGACGTACACTTTGTTTACCCTCAAAGGTAACAAGATTACCTTGACTATACTCCATTCGCGGTAGGAATTACTCTCTGAAAGGTCTTTTCCTACCAATATTCTACTATATAATACATTTCTGGTAGGGAGAAAGGCCTTTCAGAAAACAATTCCTACGATGAACAGACTTTAGGTACACCATGGTGCAGTTTAAAGATAGAGACAGACTGCAACCTCTGAATAAACGGAGTGTACCCTTCGTATACCCTGTAAGCTAGAAAGTTTACCTTGCATTATTACACTATGGTAGGTCTATAGCTTGTAAGCTATAAGATAGGGTCATAGTGTAATCAATCAATAAGTAAGACTGTCACGTTTTATGTTTAAATTGAGTGTATATTTCCTATACACAAAGTCATATCTCATAGCTGTCCAATTATTTTAGTACACGGCCAACCCTAGTGCCATGTATGGTACTACATTAGAAACGGGACGAAAATTTTAGGCTCCGTAGTATCAAGCATTTTTCATGAAAATGACGAAAATGACCTAAATTACGATCAGAAACTCTTATCACAACAATTGCCTACGTGCAAAAAAAATCATCTTGAAAACGAGATGATTTTTTTAAAATATGGGATATGGGGTACTGTACCGAAATTCGTGACTGTTCTGGAAATTCTGGAACAAATTGTTACCCTATTATAACTATTATCACGAAAACTAGACTAAATCACAACCTCTACGTATGCGTCGTGTCTTGCCAGTTGCGATCGGCAAGGACGTGGAGAAATTTATTTGTCAGAATTGTCACCAAGGATACCGATGCACCCTTCTCAGCACCCAAGGATGGAAGCAATACGTCATCACCACATCCTCAGTGCGGTGTTTGACTGGCAATTGTTTTATTATTCATTTTTCTCAGTTAGAGCAGGCCTAAATTATTTAAGTTTATCGGCGTCTTACAGTCACTTAAATTACCGGAGCCACAATAATGTATGTTATAATAAATAAAATAAGTTGTAGAATAAATTAGTAGAATAAATGATTAAAGTTGAAAAAAATATGTTTGTGTGTTTTAGTTTGAAAACGTTTCACTTTCATGAAGGGTAGTAACAGTAGTCCCATGGCTTCTTTGGTGTTGATTGACAGCTCACGGCTTTGAAAAGTTACTAGACCAAATTATGTATCCCTACGCCTAACCATATGATCTGCAAAATCATGTGTTTAGCAGCTGTCACTTCTGACAGTCAAAATTTAGGTATATACCTAAATGTTGACTGTCAGAAGTCAGCTGTGAGCTGTCAGTGAGCACCAAAGAAGCCACGGGGCTACTGTAGATGGCTTTTAACATAGTTTTTAAGATAGCTGATAGATAGTAGCACTGCACTCACAAGGACCGACCGATTTAATCAAACGTAGTTTTCATTCTAAACTTTGTCAAAGCGATAACGCAAGGATCCTTTAAAATTATTCGAGTACAACCCATTATAGTTAGAAAAACTGCGTTTCAATATCCATCAAACCACAATCTAATACTAAAATTAACCGAGATTTCAGTGAATTTGTGTTTAGGGTCTTTAAGATGCACTCGGGTGTAACTGATCATTTTCAAACGGTTTCACACATTAACAACTGGTGATTAAGGATAGGACGTTGCTGTCCACATTCAATTACAAATATTTATTATAAATAATTAAAAATTTTGAAAGGTTAAAAAGTCTATGGAACATGATTTTAAATAAATGCATACTCCTAAAATCCACTACCAGCGCAATAGTATATAAACGACACTACTTTGTTGACCTCGGTGATCTTGGGGTAAAGTGCTCGCCCCAGGATCCGATTTTTGAGGGCTCTTACCCAGCCGGTGTCATCGGAATAATTCCGTCCATGTCGATTGTGGCACGTAAAATAACCCTGGAAGGTACGTCAAAATATATTTCCCGGCAAAAATGGTAGGACCTTTCGCTATAGCTCATAGAAATTCTCGCGTGTTGATATAATCAGTCGGTTCATAAAGTGCACGTTAAATACCTCAAATAAATAGAAATGGAGATGAATAAAGACATTCCTTTAGTTTATAATCCAATACAGGAAAATGCTCTCATACCAACTTTGGTGTATGCATGGTCTAAGGCGTTATCCTCGCAATAGAGTAGAGATCTGAATTCGAATACCTGTCAGGTGAACTGAGGGTGGTATTTCCTATATTGTTTTCCACTCTACCTTCCATGCAAATACGATACACTTTTAAATTCAACCTTCCTCATCCCTATTACATTAGCGTTAGTTCATATGCGCATAGCCCAATCGGGTAGTAAGACGCGCTGCTAAAAAACTCTATATTACAAAAGTTCAATATATTCTGTTTCGTATTTAAATATTTTTGTTTGTATATCTTCTTGTATTTCTAAGAACTGTATTTGATCAAAAACTAAGTGGGGGGCGGGGACTCCTGTCTCTTATCGGAATAAACCTATTTCTTTATAAATGTATGTCCCTGAAACATGGATACTCTGGTTCGATACGGTATAGAGCCCTGGCGTATACTATTAATGATGCTCCATAGTTTTTCCTCATCAGACTCCGTAGTATACGCATTTAATTACATTAATTGGGGACGGGATGAGTAATATTGAGTAAATGTACCCGCATTGTTGTGTGCAGAAAACCTGGTAAACTATTTATGGGAAAAAAACACCTTCACTACACTCGACCGGGATTCAAATCCTAACCTCCTGAGTCGCCGGTAAACCAGACTAGATGAGCCCGACGATTGGTCCACGCACTCATCGATGTAGTTTTATATATTATTTAACAGGTTGTCCAGTGACCTGGAAAACAAGGAACAGTCGGAGAATTTGATCAAATTTCTAGAATTGTCACCTATTCACTAAAAAAAATGAAGAAAAAAAGACCCAACTATTATTTACAATTGTCAAAAAATGACATTTTTCTTCCAGTTATTACTCACCACTAATCTTGTTTAATACATTTGTCCCTGTTGATCATTCTAAACTCTATTTATCAAATCAACATATGATTGTTGTATCACCTTTCCACTCCTCTAGCACTCGTCTTCAGACAAAGTTTAATCATGCTTATGCACATGCGTGTGAATTGGATTACAATATTATAGGACAAAATTAATAAACTAAAAAAAATTATATCTGTGTGGAGTGATCTGTCACTAAATGCATACATAATAGATTCGGCTATTTGATTCTTAATAAGATGCATCCCAAATAATAATAATAATAATAATTTAATAATCGTACATGTGGTGCATAAGCCAACTACCGAGTCGCAGATGGCTGGGTTATCTGATAGCTCGTGATCTTAATAAAATCACGCATTTGTAGTCAACGATTTCCGCACGTCCATCATAGATTCTGCCTTAAAATATCAGTGAAGAATAACCTTGGGCACGGGACGAATCTTGGATAGCTCAGCATTGGTGTACTAAGCCAAAGGTTCCGGGTTTGATTCCCGTGTCCAGGTTTCAATTTTCAGAATATAAAAAATAATGTTTCTTACAAGAATTTAAATTGTACTATTGTAAGGTGATCTTTTAATGTCTCGATGTTAAGATCTAATCGAAATCCTTTAAGCTTGCCATAGACTGACACAATTTCAAAAAGTGTATGTGCCTATAAATATTATTACATTAAGTTGTGATCTCAATTTAATATTTGTAATTTATAATTAATGGAAAAGTTAGAAATTCACTTTGGAAAAGTGAAGGAATTTTAATACAGCGCTTGGCTGGGCTGCACACATTGTTTGATGACTACAACACGAAAGTTTTGCGGAAAAACCTAACATCAGAGTGATGTAATGATCTCGTAAAATAGAGTACATTTTAGTTAATTTGTGACTGGTTATCCGGATTGCGGCCTATCTGTGTTTCAATTTGATTGATTTTTTTTTGGGGGGGGGGAGAGGAATTTTAAACTTCTCATTCACGTGTGAACTAGGCTCCCGAAAAAATTATGCGATTCGGAAAAGCCACTGTTGATCGTGTAGTGAGACAATATCACGAACAATTAAAAAAAAAAACCTAAACCTGTGTGTTAATGACGTTGCCTACTTGGTGATTTCAAAACTATTTGGTAAAGTAGGTTCCACTTGCAACTTAACTTGACTCTTCTAAGCACAACACACTTAGATACCAATCTACAAGTTATAAATAGAAGGAAGAAAATTAGTAGTTCACCCTTCGAGGCCTCTTGCCTATGGGCTTATAACACTTCCCCTCTTTCTATGAAGAGTTTACACACACACACTACTAATTTGCGCTTGGACAACATTAACTTGCTTTTTAAAAATTACCCTTTTTCTTGTTTTCTATTCTAGATATACATATTCTGCCACGGACCTTTTTAATCTACATTATGGCAGGAAGATTTCTACATACCATTATCATGAATAAACCAAATAACCTGCGTTGTTAACGATTTATAAAAACATACATTTACAAAAATAATACTTCAATATATATTTAAAAAAATAGTGTCGTGACACTTTAAGACTATTTTTAAAATTATTTAAGAATTTGTGGTTTTTGTTTCAATTTTAAATCTTTAAAATTCACAGAAAAAAACGTCAGTACGGTTAAATGGAAAATCCTTGCTTGATCTGTCGTGACGTCATAAATAGTCAGGTCCTTAAAGGATTGTGTGTTTCTTAATACCCGCCCGGGATGTAATGAATGATATATTGAAGAGGACATGGCAATGTCTCAGGGAGAAACGCTCCATTTCAACTTGAAGTATTTTAAGACCAGACACAATCACGACTCTCACCAGTGTGAACAGCTCCTTAGATCTCTTACCCATTGACTACAACACGAATGTTCTCCTGGACAACTCGATCTACACCCTGCACCCTATCTGACGCACGTGTCCACGCTGCTATTGGAACGGGCTGTACGATCTTCTCCACCCCTTGTTACTAAAGGAAGGGGAGGCTAGCGTGGATAGTCTCCTCGTCTCCGCACGATCATTGTCCTATATTTGGACACGGCCCATTCAGTTGTGCCAACATTGCCCGGGGTAAGGAGGGAGCTTTCATCTTTACAAATCGCCATGTCGTGTCTTCCTCCCTTGATTCGGTAGCCCCCTACTTTGATTCTCGTCTAAAGGTAGTTTTTTTTTCTACTTCCACCCCTCCCTCCCCCTTGTTTTATTTTTATTGCTCGCATGCATGCAATGCCAGCGCCTCTTTGAATATTCATACGATGTTTCCTATACCACTGGTGCACGAGGAAATAACTAAAAATATGTCATTTTTCTGTTTTTACTTTAATAATGGCGGAGCGAGCTCATATTGTCTGTAGGGCTTATGGAAAAATAAGATAATAAGGCTACTTATTTACAAAAGAAAATTACATTTTAAATTAGCTCACCGTAAAACGATTTCTTCTGTCGGTAATTAATTTTAAAGATGCTAAGTAGAGAGAAGCTTATGAATAATAAGAGGATTGACTCGGTAACATTATCTCCATGTTTTAAATTATACTATACAATACCTTTGTTCTCCTTGGCAAGCGAGCTATATTTAGAGTCTTCGCTCACAAATTGAAACGATACAGTTTAAACTAACTACGTATATTCGAATGGATAGAAAAATAATACCTAGGCAAGGGAATCGAACTCTGGACTTATGGCTTAGCGCGATAATGCTCTACCACTTAACTATCCAGGGATCCTGACGTGCCCAGGGTCATTCTTCAATCACAATTTAAGGCAGAATATGTGATGGACGTATGGATATTATCGGCTACTAAGAGCTATCATCGATATCACAGTCGTCAGCGACCCGGTTGTGGCTTTATGTTCCCAATAATACAAATACATACCCTAAAACTCTCCGCAATCCACCCATCACTGTGAAAATGTAATCTCCAATTTTACCGATGATCTCAGTGCACAAATGCGCTTTAGACTGAACTAAGTAGTAGAAAAAATTCCCTCGTGTTTTAGCGGTTGACCACGAATCTAGAAGACACTGGTTAAATTCAGGACAATGTTGACAAAGATACGACTGGGTGGCCATATGACATTAATGATGATTTTGGTGCCGTAAATCAACGAAAAAATTCGTGAGAGCAGACGGTTTACGAGTTTGTCACTTTCTTTTGAATTTCCACAAATTTCAAAAACCTTTTCTATATGAAATTGGACAGATCATTTAAAATACCAGAAGTTATGCTTACGATAGGTGACAAAATTGCTCTCTGAGGTGCTCAAAAACAATCGACTTGGCAGTGCTTTTACTTTTCTCGTGCGATACAGTGAGGATGATGTCTTTATAAGCCACATCGTCACTGGTGATGAGACACGGGAGTCTCACCTTATGCCGGAATCAAAACAGTAACCCATAGAGTGGAGGCACACTACATCTAAAAAAAAAAAAATTCAACCCGGAAGATCAAGTCCACCGTTTTTTGGAATAGAAAGGGAGTTTTGTTTGTTGATTTCATGGCATGGGGCACAATAATTAATGCTGCATCCTATCCTGAAGACCTTGAAGAAATTGCGTCAGGCGATCCAAAACAAAGGGCGAGGCATGATTCCTAGTCGCTGTGTTGTGGTCGCATCACGATAAGGCTCGGTCGAATCCAAGAGCTCATCACATAATTTGCTGGGAACAAACGAATCACCTCCCCCCTACAGCTAGACTTAGCGACTAGCGACTTCTCCTATTCTTGCATTTGAAAAGGTTCCTTGCCGATCCCGTTACGACGATGGTAATGACGTCAAAAGAGCTGTGCAGAGTCGGCTGTCTTCAAAGGTGGCTTCATTTTATGAAGAGGGTATTGAGAAATTGGTGCCGTGCTACGACAAATGCCTTAATGTGCCTAAATGCGCTTCAGTGGCCGAATGGTCCATGGCGGCACACTTGATGGGAAGATTGGGGTTCGAATACCAGTTGGGTCTACTGAGAGGGTTTTTTCAAAATGGTTTTCCACTATTCTCCACGCAAATGCACACTCACTTCCTCTAAATATAACCTTCATAATCCTTAAAACCATTAGTGTAATTAGTACATAAGCATATAAATCAAATGGGTAGTAATATGGGGTTTAAAATATGGTGGCTAAAGACAGGGAAAATCTGAAAAAGTCAGCGAACTCTTTGATGTCAGGTAAAACAGGTAAATTTCAGCAAGTTTAATAAAAAAAATAAGGAAAAGTCTGGGAATTTAAATTCTGGACTGATTTTACACTTACAAATGCAAACAAAAGTGAGAGATTTTGTTTGTCGATGTTAACAAATTGCATCGAATAGATGTGTCATTCTTAACCTGACATGGTTGTACAAGGTTTGTTTTATAACACATTTACACAGGGATACAAATATATTACCTAATTAAATACTAAAAAAGAACAGTAACTTAAAATAATGTTGATGTGTGGTAACTTATGATATTTAAAAAAAATAATGTGATCAATGTAATAAATGCGGGAGGGGGGGGGGGGGAAATTCCCATTCACCAAGAAATACTATTTTTTTTTAAATAATATCTGAAAAACTCGGAAAAGTCCGGGAATCTATAATAAAAGTTTTGTAGCTAACGTGTAAAAAAGATAATATAAATATTAATATATATATATTTCTCAAGTAAATAAAACAAACTGTCTTGCAAATACATTCAAGGCGCTAAGCTATTTTACAATTCAAGCTATGCGTATAACTTTAACAGTTACTAAGGTGGGATGGAAGGGGAAACAAGAGACAGTCAGTGTTTTTGCAGTTTTTATGGCAAAAAAAAAGTTTGGCCAAAATAAATCAAATATTGCTCCAATACAAACATAGAATTTAATTTTATTCACATGGTGATCGCAACAGTTTTTTTGAATATGTCAATGGTGTCCTGGAATTTAGTGACAACTTTTTTTTCTTCTTATAAAATGTTTTTCATCAAATGCCGCTATAATGATGACAAATATTCAACAACTGTTGCTATCATCATGTGAAAAAAAAAAATTAAACTATATGTTTTTACTGAGGAAATATTTTATTTATTTAAGTAAAAAAAAAAGTTTTGCCAAAACAATGGCGGCCTTTTTATGTTTACAAAATTTGTAAAGTATTCACTTTTAATTTGTAAACTGTACACTTGTAGTTCTTACTATTTTTCTGTTATTTAATTAGTAGACCTATATTGCGAAAGTCTCAACGGATTGTTTCCAGGGTTAGTTTCACATTCCTGTGTTAAGTTAGTTTGTAAGTAGTTTACTGTGATAATCTTCGTGTTTTTTAGGAAATAGGGGTGGAGACTCCCATTTTAAAGTAAATGTGTGTATATTTTCTCCTCCCACTTGTGTATTTTCAGCCAATATGAAATGACGCTCCGTGTTGTGGCCGTAGAGTTCACTTCATTCACATCCGCCTCGCATTGACTTCTCCGACCGCGTGC
The DNA here is from genome assembly GCA_039000515.1 of Timema cristinae. NCBI lineage: Eukaryota > Metazoa > Arthropoda > Insecta > Phasmatodea > Timematidae > Timema > Timema cristinae. The sequence continues at coordinate 61,756,509 of JBCFYV010000003.1, read as the reverse complement.
TTTTAATGGGTTTGTGTGTTTTGCGCGTCTTGCTGCTCTTAATGTCCTCTTTCCTCTCCCCCAACACCCCTTTATCTCTCCATATACGACCCTTTTTTTTTTTTACTGATATATATATTCCGGTAGTCTAATAAATGTTTTAATAGTTTTCTAAATTTGATGGCGGATAGTTTGTTTTGCTATGCGTTATCTTATTATTATAATAGGACCCTCTTAGGTAGTCCGAATAGTGTAAGCCCCAAGGTGTCACTTTCGTAATCTACTGGACTGTTGATGATGAAGATGTCGGGGTTCGAATTCCGGCCTGTAACCGACGGGAATAACGCGGTGATAACAAACAAACAAACAAACAAAAAAATTGCTTAAAGTTTAGAACATTATCATTCATAAATCAAATAAAAGGGAAACTGTACTAACTTTTGTCTCTCACTAGATCCACTTCTTTTCTCCATGGCTCTTCAGGGACTTTTGGTGACGTCTATACCACGTCTCGAGATCACTAAAGAATTCCAAGGAGTTGAGAAAGAAAATAGTGGAATGGCGAGAGGGGGGAGGGGGGGGAGCTAATGAAGGCAGCACGAAAACGACCTGCTAACGCTAACAAGGAAATTAAATTAATCAAAGAGGAAAATTCAACTGAAAAAAAATAAAATGTGAGGAAAACATGGAACATAGTATTAAAAAAAGAAATAAAAAATCTAACTTTTTTCGAGTTTTGTATTAAAAGTTTGTTTAAATAAAAGATTTCGCGGGCCGGTACGAATTATCACTGCTACAGAACAAAACTAGCCCGAATTATTTATAGTAGCTACACTTATTTTTTAACTTTGATAACTTTTTTTTTTAAAAAAAGAGAGAGGTTGAAGGATTTTCTTCTTCAAAATAGAAATAGTGAAAAATACTTCTTGGGAGATTGGGGAGGAGTGGACTCCGTGTAGCTTGGGTGGAGCTAGCAGAGAGGTCCAGGGTTCGTATCGATTCTTGGGAGAGAGAGAGAGCAATTTCCCGTGGGGTTATTGCTCTTTGAGTGGTCCCCGACTGCGTTATGATGTTAACAGCTTGTCATATCGGATCCAACGGTGCTGGGGTGCGTCACCCACCCGTTAACGTGAGGTGAGGGTTATAGACGGGAGAAGCACAGTTCATTAGGGTGTGTTATAATACGGACTAAATAATCCCGAGGCAAAGTGAAAAGCGGGGCAGGATAGTTGTTAAGGAGTAACAAGTTAAAGTATAAAGAATATTATTTTATTAAGTATTCATCAATCAAAATCAAAATCAAAATAAAATAAAGCTTAACCAAAACTGTGTTTTGATTTGAACCAATAACTAAAGTTTACTTTAAAAATACGCACTTAAGTGAGTTATTATTATTATATTATTATCACCGTGTCTTACTACCCGTTTGGGTTATACGCATTTACGCTAATGTGTAATGGTAGGGTGATTGTGAGATGAAATGAAGGACCTACAGTTTAACGTGGAATCCGAACCACGGTGGAGGCCTGGCATTCCACACATTCACAAGTTGTGATTAATACACGTCTTGTCAGAGATGAAGGAAGGGTTTGGCAATCAGATAAATCTGTGCCAGGATTGAGGATTGAACTTGATGAACTAACCCATGACCAAAGCAGATTAAGGTGTTTTTTTTTAGAGAGTGATAGGCAGAATCCTATATTTCTCGAATCTGAATGTTAAATTTGATTTCGAGTTCGAATCCTTAAAAATAATTTTAAAGTTTAAATATTTAAAATTGAATTTATAATAAAGTTGTTTGAGGTTTAGTACCACTGACAAATAAAATTTTGTTTGTCATTTATATTACGTGATAAACAACAAATAAAACACTTTTTTTTAGTAAATTAATATATTAGTAAAATTTTGTTGTGATTTTGCTACTCTCCAAAATTACACAAGTCTATGTAACTACTTTTACCAATTACTTAAAATTGTTGAATCAAGTCAAGGTTTCTATTATAGTTATTATATTCGAGATGCTTTTTTTCCCTACGAATCTCGAATACCACAGGATTGAAAGAATCGAGGATTCGAACAATCCATCTCTAGTTTTTCTATCTTCCTAGCCTTAAGAGGTAACCGCTCACTTTGTGTCATTAACTCTTCAATCATATCGTAATTAACTTAATAGGATGCCTATCTGTATGGTCTAAGGCGTCACTCTCGTGTTAGACTAGACTGCTGATGATCGGGGTTTGAATCTCGGTCGGGTGTGCTGAGGTTTTTTCTAAAACTACTAGTTTTCACTCTCCAAGAAAATTCTGGTACACTTCCTCTAACTATAGCCTTCCTGATTCATAAAAACATTAGCGTAGTTAGTACATAAGCGTATAACCGAACGGGTAGTAAGACTCTCTGCTAAAAAAAACCTAAGGATATTAATGCTTTATGAATAAAATCATGAGTGGGGTAGTTGTATTTATATGTTTTTTATATTCCCAGGAATATCTCTTTCTTTGTGTACATTAATTTCTACAACATTCTAAATATTTAATGTGACTCAATTCGGTGTTTAATGCATAATACATAGGCCTACATTCTATATTTTAAAACTCAAATAGCGTGTTATGCGATTAAATCAAAGTACAAATATGGTTTACTTTTTTTTTATGTTAGGATGTCCCTGGACACACCCCGTTCTCACTCCTACAGCTCATATTATTTTTGGTTGTTCGTCATCGCGCCTTACTGCCCATTCGATATTATATTTCACATTTAAACGAATTACTTTAAAGAGTTAGGGATGAGGAAGGTTTAATTTTGAGGAGGTTTACACGCAATTTTAGTAGAAGTAGGGTGGAAAACAATTTAGAGAAAAAAATATCTTCAGTACATCTTACTGGGATTCAAACCCCACTATCTCTCCGTCATCGACAACCTCTTACGAGAACGACGCCTTATACCATTCGAACACCGAAGCATTAATCTCAAATTACTTGTGTTCGTACTAGTTTATATGTTTTTTTATAACATTTTGCATCTATCTTACAGCTTCTTCTATATTAGACTAATAAAATGAAGAGTTTTTCTGTCTGTCAAGAGCATTGTGCGATATTTACTGCACTGAAATTTTAAAATTAGTAGCTCCTGTACACAAACTTGTGAACATTGAAGCTGGAATTTTAAAGTTTTGATTTGATTTTGACTTTTTTATTTATTAGTAATTGGATCGTAAGAAATAAAATGAAGATTTGTTTGGGTATATTTGAAGAAAAGAAAAGCGTTCCCCATGGTAACCACGCACTGCATTGCACTGTTACCTCGGCAAAGCCGGGTACTTCTGCTACCTAGTCCATATATAATTAATATTAGAGAGGCTCCACATCAGCTAGTTCTACTCTCAAATGTCTCTGGATGTTCGAAACTTGGTTCGATAATTACCCTTTAGTCATAACCTACAAATAAAGAAATAATACAAATTAATTGTCTGTAACATTATTTTTTTCTTATTCTTGAATTTCACTAACTTTCCAAACTTTACGCGTATTTACACTAATTGGGTACGAATCAGATTTTAGAGCACCCGAATATGCTTGTCTTGAATTCGAATCCCGTCACAAGCAAACCAGACAAGACAATACCGACGAATTTGAGTGCCTAATGGAGCGGATTTTATTATTTGAAAATTTATTCATTCTTCATCTTTAAGAAGAAAAAAAGTCACTTTTATTCAAAATACATTTTTTTTTACCAAATGAACCCACGTAAAAAATTGCAATAAAATATTAATTACAAAGTTTTCAATAAACGTTTTTTTTAATCAGATCTTTTTTATATTTTTATATTTGAATTGGATTTGTTTAAAAAGTATTTCAGGTTTTCTAAACTTTCACGGGGAAGCTACTTTAAGGAAATTATTTATTTATTTCGATGGTCAAGTGTAAGTTTTTGAAGCATTACTTTTCAAGTAGATTAATACAGGAAGATTGGCCATTCCTATTCCGACAAAATACAATTTTTGTTTGATAGTCGGACTTAACATAGTATGATTTTGTTAGAAGAACAGTAGAAGTTAGTTACTAAAGTTACAAACAATGTATATGTTATACATAGAGTCATGTCATCTGCAGATTTAATTTTGGTAGATATATCATACTATCAATAACACAATAATATAAGAAACTATATCAATGTTGACCGCAAGAATATTTTGAATTTTCTCTACTGTTCTTCAACAAATCAGGGTATTTCAAAGAAAGTTTGGAAATTGGAAGAAATTATTCGAAACTGCGTCACTTCCAATATAAATTTTGTATACATTAAATCTATAAAATAAACCTGCAAATATAAAACATTGCTTACTAGTATGTTTTAATAATCAAACATCGGGAGAGTAAAATTATGATATATAAAATACATTTTCATAGTTTTTTAGTTATATATGGCACTAAATATTAAAAGTTTGAAGTTTGACTAACTGCACCAGCGTTCATCTAAAGAAATAGTGGAAAACATATTTTGAAGGAAACTATATCAATTGCACCCTATCGGGCCCATGCCTTGACCTCTTGAATGTGCAATACAACAAATTTTGAGAGTATATTTAACTTATTGATTTTGTATCGTAGAATAGTTTATTTAACATTTAATTTAATTAGTTTTAGTTGAATTTAATGAGCCATGAAATTAATTTATTTATAGTTAATTATATTGTAAAAGGTAAACAATTAAATTTGTTGAATTCCTATATAAATAATTTAATTTGTTGTACCTTTTGTATCGGTCCTATCGTTGTTAAATCTATAGTAAAAGTAATAATAATGCTTCTTTATCCAAAACAATATTCCAGAATCTCGAGTATTTTAATTAGTAATGTGGCAAATTAAACAAAGGAAAAAAAACCTTACTTAAGAAGTGGCATAAAATATGAAGTCATCATAAACCTTGGAGAATTTGAATGCACAATATGGCTTCATATTTGGGTGCTGAGGAGAAATAAATCTTGGGGTGTGAGCCAAGCCATTTAAGGGACCATTTCAGCTTGGCTCTGTAGCCCGCGACTCATGTAGTCTAGTAGTTTTTGAGTTTCAGGCGAAGAATCCCTCCCCTCTTTTTTTTTTTTCGTGAGGGAAGGCTAAGGGATTGCGGCGTCAGCTCCCCAGTCAGCCAGCCTTATCGCTGCTCTCTTGAATCTCAATGTACCCCAACTTCTCAGACGTCTTGCAGCCTCCTCCCCTCTTAAGCCCTGCTCCCCCCCTCACTTTCCATCCCGACTGTTGGCTGCCTGGATGGCATTTGTTATGGAAATCAGTTCTGCAAGTGGGGAAAGCGAAAGGAACATAGGAATCCTCTGCTTTTTTTTTTTCGTCCCTCTTCGTCGTCATATTCGTCTTCTTCTTATTGTGTGAATAGAATCAAAACCTTGGATTCAAAGAGCGAAAATAAAATATTGCGCGTTTCAGAAATTGTTAGAAAGGTTTTACAGATAAGAAGTGTTCTCAAACCCTTACTATTCTTTAACCAGTCCTGTTTTGTGTATCAATGGAGTAGATTTTAACACCGTGCTTCGTGCGTGTATGTAAGTTTTTTTTTTTTTTACTTTCTTGGACCTCTCGGAGCGAAAACAGTATAGTGATCGTTAAAAAAACTCGAATTTGATAATTTGATAGATATCGATGTTTTATCACCTCCCCTGAATCAGAAAAGGTGGTTTTCGCGATATGCCATCTGTGTGTCTGTATCTCAGTCTAAAGCAGAAACCATTTTACCGGCTCTCTTTTAAGACTTGTTATCTAGTATCTAGGGTTACCCAGAAGAGTTTTTTTGAATTAAATATTAACCAATTAGGAGTAGTTTACTTCAGGGTGAAAATATAGAAAAGTTGACTTCCTCAAAATCGGTTCAAACGATTTTGATTAAAATTCATTTTCCTGGACAAATGACATAAAGGGTATTTTAAATAAGCGGGTATTCCCAATTTTGATCATATCTCAGCAACTCTTTGAGATAAATAACTTATCATCGCAAAGTTGTAGTACTATTAAATTTTTAAAAAAATACTTTAAATATATACATTTTATAAAACCGGTAGTTTCCGAGCTATAAGCAAATACATACTTTATAAATCTCGGTCTAGGAAATGGAGAGTTTATTGTTATGATCTTTGGTGAAATGTGATGATTTTCTCCCCCCATTCTGTTTCATATATCTTACGAGTTTTAAATAAATATCTCCATTTCTAGATAAACGAGCGAGAAAGTATGTGCACTGCACTGTATCCTTTATTTACATAAGTAATGCGGGTGGATTTGATACTGTGAAAAATCCGAGCTATTAGATTCTGACCATGTGGTTTCCAGCCGATCTCTTCCAACGCAATACACCACTCGCTCGCATATTGTGTATGAGAGTTTACCCGTTGATTCAGAACTTGTATGGGCTCGAGTCTCCCTGGAGAAGTGGTTCCCAACCTTTTTTCAGCTGACTCCCCACCGGTAGATCATCAAATTCCCATCCGACACATTTTTGGGGAAGGTAAAAAAAAATCTGTTTAAGAAAACTGCTTTTTAATCACTTACTTATATTAAACTGGCAGCAAATTGGTTTAAAAAAATTACTGAAAATGGGTGTGATGGTTGGCACCGTTTTGTTTTCATCAGTTCTTGGTCGAGAACGCTATTTAGTTTGGATGTAAGTCTTAGTTGAAAATTCGGTGGTGTTGCACGTGACCGCAATTGTAGCTTACGAAGAAGGTAGAATTGAGAAGGGGGGTGGGGGGAACCGAGGCTTGCGGGCTTGAAAATAAACACGCGCATGCGCACTAGTGTCTCACTTTTTGGTTGATCATCTAATTTTTTTTTTTTACAGTTGGTAGGAAGAGTTTTACCAATACCGCAAGGAAAAATTATCTTAATTACTTTGGAAAAATGATTGAAACAAAAAATGTCTTCAGTTCTTTAATTATTAAATTTTTGTCTCAATTGTCCCCCCCCCCCTTAGAAGTACTTCCACCCTTCTGGGGTGAGAGGGGGGGGGGTGGCACCACTGGTCGGGAACCGCTGCTCTAGAGCAAATGTTTACTTACATCAATTAAGTTCAGACCTTGTTTCCGCCGACAAGGTGATGTATAATTTTTTTTTTTTTTTTTTTTAAGAATTGTTCTATCAATTTTCATGGAGAGCCAAAAAATTAGTATATATGTTCACTCTCATGGAGTGTGTAGGATCTAACTCGCTAAGTTTGTAGCCGCATGGTCTAAGGCAGAGTGGTCAAAATGGCGCCCCACGCTCAATGAAAATGTAGCCCTTAGAGTATCACGGAGGAAAATTAGGGGAGAGCTCTTGGTGGGGGATGTAAAACAGTTGTGACGAGTGAAAGTATGTGTGCGTGCATATGTCATAATACATGTTTGGTTTGGGAGAGTAAATAAAAACTTTGTATAGCAATAAAATTTGAAAGATTTTACCAACCAAAAATGTATAATATATAAGTATTAATTATTGATGATAATAATAGTTTATTTGTTAATTGTTATGTGTAGGCCTATATTAAGCTGATGGGATGACTAAATATAGCTTCGGCCCGTGTTGCAAACCGAGACAGATTTTATCCTTGGAGGAAAAGCGTCGGATCACTCTGGTGTCACTCTAGCAATAGACTGGACTGCCGATCTGGCAGATCGGGGTTAGAATCCCGGCCGGGTGTACTTAAGGTTGTTTTTACACTTTCCACCACACAAATACGGTTTAAACTTCCTCTAAATTCAACCTTCCTATATCTAATATACTAACGTAATTAGTACATGTGTGTATAACCCCAACGGTTGGTAAGGCACGGTGCTAAAACAAAGTTTGTGGAATATTTGCACGATAGAAAAAAAGGGTCTTGGTTTTGATTCCCGGTTCTTCTAAATATTCTACATGCGTGAACTTGACTGATTAAATAGTTTGTATGTGTCTTGCTGTCCTCTCAAGCTAAACGTATTTTATTTACACTGTAGGGGTTTAGGAGGAGGAGGAGGGTCTGTTCACGGTAGGAATTGACTTCTGAAAGGCCTTTTTTCCTACCATAAATCTTTTATATAGTAGGATATTGGTAGGAAAAAAGACCTTTCAGAGAGTAATTCCTACCGTGAATGGAGTATAGGTTTGGGAGAAAGTGTATTTGGAATTTGCATGGAGGGAGAGTGGGAAATTATTTACTGCCCTCAATACATCTGACTGAGATTAGAACCCTGACCTCCTCGTCTTAGGGAAACTAGACTAAATTAGTTTTACGTGCCCTCCGATGCGGGCAGTAGTTAAAAAAATTCTACGATACCTCATTCGCGGTAGGAATTACTCTTTGAAAGGTCTTTTTTCCTACCAATATCCTACTATATAATAGATTTATAGTAGGGAAAAAGGCCTTTCAGGAAACAATTCCTACGCTAAACAGATTTTACTTGTATTATTTTACTCTCTAGTGTCAAAATTTCATACAAAGGTCCATTTAGCAAATATAAACTTTATTTTTAGTCCAAGATTGATTTTACTTTATTAGTGTTATTTTATAGGCATTGATAATATCTCTAAGGAGTGACAGCTTCAAACCACATGACTTGGCGTATGAATACATGACAGTAGATTAAGAGCCTATACTTAGAAGCTAATTTGAATGACATCAGTTCACTCCCTGCATGTTAATCTATGAACTGTTGTTATTCGAATGAGCTTCATAGTATTGGTCCCAAGCAACTTTTCTAGTTTTCGAATTAGGCCCTTCCTATGAAAATTGGATTGTATCAGAGACTTGGAAATGTCTTTCTTTATAGAACGGATTGAGGAATGCAAATGTTTAAATGTGAGAGTGTAAGGAATGTGAGTGTTTCTGAGGTTTTTATAACCAAACTTTTTTTGGCCAAAATAAATCAAATATTTCTCCAGTAGAAACATAAGAGTTTAATTTTCTTCGCATGGTGATAGCAACCGTTGTAGAATATCTGTCATTATTTTCCTGGAATTTGATAACAACTGTTTATCTTAAAAAGTTTCTCGCCTAATACAGCTATGCTCATGACAGATACTCGACAAGTGTTGATATCACCCTATGAAGAAAATTAAACTCTTATGTTTTGACCAAAATAAATGTTTTGCTATAAAAACTGCAAAAAAAATGCCCTAAATTCGTGTCCCTACATCCCCACCGTAAGGGATTGCATCAGAATCATATTTTGTCCTTGAGAAAGGACGATAAGCTACATTTTGAAACAAACTCTCCCTCAGTCCACGTTGACTGGAGTCGAACTCCAGGCTCCCGATCCAATTTCCTGTTCATTTATTATACATTATATTAAAGTATAAACCCGATAAGAGACGAGGGAAGGTTGCCTAAACTGAAGTTCTCCTTATGAAGGAGAATCTATAGGTGCGGTGACAGTTTTGGCCCACCCATAAACCCCCTCCACCACCGTAATCGTCCGTTAAAACTCGGTAGAACTGAAAAGATTGAAAAAGCTGCTGTTCGCGCTGGAGCGCATATTTGTGTAAGCTGCTCCAACCCTGTATTAATGGGATATTCACAATACGATTTGTCGTGTTTGGATCGTTCTATTGATGTTAATTCCTTCCGGTAGCGTCCCACCTGTCAACGTTTTGGTTCCATTATGTTAGAAGTGAATGAGCTCTACGCCTTTGTTGTTTGGGTACCGGTATATGTGAATACACACACACAATTAGTTTTTGTTCAATTTTCAAACAAACCCGTCTGTTGTTGGATTCTCGTCAATTTTCATTCTAAGCTTCGCCATACTGACGTGTATTTTTTGTTATATTTTTAGAGTTACAACTCTTTTTGAACCCGCATCGATGGGCATCTTGTCTGTTTTGCCATGATGAGGGGGTCGGCGTTTGATTCCCGTTCGGGTTTACGGCATTTCTCCCCAACCCGCCCTCCTCCCTCTCCTAACTGGCTTTCCACTCGCCCCCACGTAAAAAGTGTCTATTCTCTCTTCGATTTATTGTCTTGGTACAAAGTGAGAGGCTACGCTTCAATCCATAAAGAGCAACTGAGACAGAACACTCATTTATTAGATATAGAAAGATGACACCAGGACAGGGCTTTGAACCCTGGGCTACTGGCTTTACGCGCAGACCACGCTACCGACTAATATATCCGGGATCTCTCCAGGTCGGTGCATTATTCAAATAAATACACCTCCAAGCGCCAGTGATTTGTTTTAGTACATAGTATCCATCTTCAGGGCCCGGTTAACCGGGATTTTAGATACACGATAGCCATCATCGCACCGATTAACCGGTATTTGAGATACGATAGCCCCACTCACAGCCGACTAACCAGTATTGAGATACATGATATCCACACAGCCGATTAAACCGCGATTTTAGATACTCGATTACGCTTCAACCAGAATACTGAAGTAAATTTTATTTTCTTTTTCTTTACAAGAGCGAATTGGTATCAGTTTAGTAGTTTTATTTTAAAATAATTAATTTTGTTTGAATGGTTTTTAAAATGGTAAAACGGTTTCACTGATTTCAATTCCACTGTATTTTTTACAAGTAGAATACATAAAACCACACCACTTTGCGACGCTTGTTTTGAGCTTTATTACCTACCTGGCTCAGTGCGCTATCCGTGGGACACGGCGGGCTCTTTTTTTTTTTAGAACCTCTGGGAATTACTACAGGAACAAGGTTATGTAAAGTCCATTCACTGGAAGGCATTTTATCCTACTGCATTATAGAATTCTGACAGGGGAAAAAACCTTTCAGACCATCTTCCTACCATTGGCGGTCTAGGGTTAAGGTGTCGGACTTGTGGCTGGGGTCCGGGGTTCAATCCTCGGTCCCGGCACAGATTTATCTGATTCCAAACCCTTCCTTCACCTCTGACAAGACGTGTATTAATAACAACGTGTGAATGTGTGGAGTGCCAGGCCTCCACCGTGGTTCGGATTCCACGTTAAACTGTAGGTCCTCCATTTCATTTCACAATCACCCTACCAGTTACATATTAGCGTAAGTGCGTATAACCCGAACGGGTAGTAAGACGCTGTGCTAATTAATAATATAATAATTAATAATAATAATAATAGTCGAGTATTGGAGGTCAATCAATACTCCTGTATTCCAAAATAGCGGGTTGTTTGGTATGAACCCCTAAAAGCACTTCTTTATTGAATACCTGTGTAGGCTGCGGTCGGTATAACATGGGTTGTGTGTACATGATGTCAACTTGGGATTCTAATCCAAATGGGTTTTCATGTTGGGGTTTTTCACCTCTCTCCAGGCTAATCATATTTTATTCCTTTATACTCAACATCTGGTCTCCTAGGCCGTACTATCCAACTTTTTTTTTTTTTAAGTTGCGAATGCTTTTCTTTTATTTTTTTTCCCAAGCGCCTCGTCTTACTACCCATTTGGTTTATATATGCATATGTACTAATTACGTTAATGGTTTTAGGGATTATGAAGGTTATATTTAGATTAGTTGTACCTTCATTTGCGTGGAAAAGAGAGGGAAACCTATTTTGGAATAAACCTCTTAAATACACCCAATCAAGATTCGAACCTTGATCTATCCGTCATCGGCATTTTAGTCTAATTGGTAGAGTAGCGCCTTATACCATAAGGCCACATAAACGGGTTGCTTTGTAAATAATTGCCTCAAACACCGCATTAATTTTTTTAGGGACATAAATTATCTATATTTCTCTTAGTAGTAGTAAATTAATTACCTTACATATGAATAAAGTGTGTAAATTTGATTAAAATGTTTAATCATGAATAGTTAGTTACATATATTTTACATGCACTTTTGGTATAATTTATTTCCAACTTAGGTATGAAAATAAAAGAAAACAAAATATAAAGAGAAAAATTTTGGTATAAATCTAAGTATGGCGGAATAAATGGAGATAAGCTAATGATTAAATTTACAATTTATTATATTATTTCTATAATAATGATAGAAATAATATTAGAGTAGTAAATAATATAATAGTAATTATTATATTATTATATTATTATTATTATTATTATTATTATTATTATTATTAAAGTGATTTATTAGTTGATACATTGACTTGATTCAGTGTAATACGAGTTAAACTACCATTCATTTTGCCAAATTAAAATAAAATAAAGACTTTAATTAGTTAATAAAATTAGTAAACATTAGTGAGTGTTCAAAATTCATATTTGAATGAAAATGTATAGATTACATAACTAATAAGAATCCCGGGCTTCTTTTTTTTTTTTTTATCAGATTCAAAATTAGAGTAACTTTGGAGCTAAGCTAATGCCCGCCATTACTAAATTTTGTTTGCCTAGGTACCCCTAGTAAATGTTGAAAACCACTGTTTAAGGGAATTGTTTGGTTGAAGTCACTATTAGCTGGTATTAACACTAGACCGCGCGACTAAAATATAATACTACGTTTTATATATGCCTTATATTTAGATCAACACACATGTCATTTGTCCCCCAGGTTAAGTGGTTAAAAAAATCGAGTATAGGTCTATAAATTATTGACTCAATTCTTAAGACCGCCAAATATTATTTAGGTCTTTTACTTGACTATGGGATAGTTTAGTTAGTTTTAACTCTTATGGTCATTCGACATAACATATTGGTGCACAATTAATTAACAAGTGTATATTTATTATAAGTAATAAATAGTGATTCATTTATTTTAAATCATTATAGTTTATGAGTTATAAGGGGCCAAACTTGCTATTTTAAAGTTTTTGTGCACCATTGTTAAGGTAAAGTAGTTAATGTATAGGGTGATATTTAGTCTTAACTAGGCGTTAATAGGAGGGGTAAAGAATGAAATATGATTACTATTATAAATATTTCACTGTGTGCACTTCACGTGAATATTAGTTAGATTAAATCTCAACCCCAAATATTAATTACTTTACCTTAACAATGAATGGTACGCAAAAATCATAGGATCATAAGTTCAACTCCTTATAAGTCATAAATTGTAATGATTTGAAATAATTGAATCATTATTAATTATTGCTTAGAATGATATACGTGTTAAAATTGTGCAGTAACATTTTTCACTAGCGAATTACCTTAACGGTAAAATGGTCCACTTTGATGGTGGAAAGGTTAAACCTTTAGTTCTACTGTTGTTGTTTTTTGTCAGATCTTTTACGATTTAAAGAATCAAGAGGAATATATTTGAAATGTTACTACTAGATTGCACTTGCCTGGGCATTGCCTCAATGAATCCAGCAAGTGATACAAATTGGTCTTGGCTTTATATTTGGGGTATAGTCTAAGATCAGTGAGTCTCTTGTGTAAACACAAAATAAACAATAAACATGGTGGTTGACTAGCTAAAATCTCTTGATAATTTATTGACAAAAATGTTTTTAAATTTGGTTTTAGTAAAAACTTCATGGCGTCATCCTATAATCGAGATATACCGAAGCAGAGGCCACCGTGGACAATTTAGTGCCACCTGAATATGATCAGAACAACGAATTCTCCGGCTTTTAATATCACTTTTCTAGACCGGAGCCGCTACCTATTCATTCAATTAACTCTTCATTTGTCCTCACGAGGTTGAGTTGACTCCATTCTAAACCTATTACTTCACAGAAAAATCTGGAAGCGTCAGGGATTGAACCCGGCACCTCTATATATGTAGCCAGGAATTCTGACCATTAGACTATAGAGTTGGTCATTGGTCATTTCTCATTTAACAACCTAGAAATAAAATAATGCGAATATTTAAAATAACTTTAAAAAAAAATGCTTAGAATAATACTACAGTCTTACCAATTGCAGTAACATTATAATTTCAAGTTAAGCCCTTCATATTTGAATCCAAGATTTTTTTAATTTTATTTTTTTAATATCGAATTTCTCTAATACAATAGGTAGGATTCTAGCGTCCCATAAAAAAAAGCAGTTGCGGGGACTGGCACAGGGCGCTAGCTTTTCGCGGCGTGACAATATTATTAATAGCTGTGAGAAACCCACCTCGAGTGAAGGTGCATTCGTAGGATGAAGTAGGGGAGGGGGGAGAGGGGTGTATCGGGCCGTGCCAGCCTCTCAGGGGGAGGGGTGGGCTGCCAACAACTATTAATTGCCGCCAGAGCCGGAAGACACGCGAGAACACAGCACCCATAATTCCTCCGGTTTATGTTCTCTGTACCAACTTTCAGGAGCGCTTAGGCGTCGTCGAACTTATTCCTCTGACTTTAATTAAACACACTCTCTTTCTCTCCACCGGTCCCAAACTCCCAAGCTTTTAACCAGTGAAAGCTTTCCTTTCCGTCCCCGTCTGTCTCTCTTTCACACACACACACACACACACATTTACAAATGATCATTCCCATAAAGCACGCAAAGTTTTGGTTTTGGAAGGCGCGCCCTATCTCTTACAGATCTTTCAACGCCTTGCTGAGAGGATTTACACGTTTTCCCTGCTGCCTGGTGGTGACTTTGAGAACTACTTGGAAGGATAACTTCGATTAAATTGGATTTCATAACAACTATTAGATATTGTAATTAACTGGGTAAGGTGCTAATGAATGATTATTCTGATGCTTAAGTTTGTTCATAGTGATCGTTGATTAAAGATTAGGGGTGCGATCGACCTCGGTAGTCTTGGGGTAAGGTGCTCGCCTCAAGATCCGATGTTCGTGGGTTCAAACTCGGCCGGGATCGACGGATTTCTCTTGAAAGTTAACAATCCGTAACACAACTTCCTTCGGAGGGGAAGTAAAGCCGTCGGTCCTAAGTGGCATGTATAATATCCTTGGAAGATATTTGAAAGTACCTTTCCCTGCAAAATTGGTAGGCCCGTTTGCTCTTGCTCATAGAAATTATCACGGGATGATATAATCAGTCGGTTCAGAATGTGCACGTTAATTGAATCAAATAAATACATACATTCCTTTAGTTTATAATCTATCACAGTCAAATGGTCACATACCAGCTTTGGTGGCCGCATGGTCTAAGGCGTTATCCTCGCAATAGAGTAGACTGTAAATAACAGGGAGATTGAGGCTCGAATCCCGGTCAGGTGAACTGAGAGTGGTATTTCCTAAATTGTTTTACACGAGGTTATTTAAAATAATGGTTTCCCACCCTCCCATTATGTAAATGTGGATACATTTTCTCTCAAATTTATCTTCCCCATTCTTACCACATTAACGTTTTAGCGTCTAATCTGAACAGTAAAAAATCTATAAATTTTAGCACCGCGTCCTGTTACTACCCAGTCGGGCTATACGCTTGCGTACTAATTATTACACCAGTGGTTTAGGGATTATGAAGATTTAATCGAGATGAAGTACGCCCGCATTTGCGTGGATGAAGAGTGTAAACCCGTTTAGGAAAATCACCCTTAGTGCACCCGACTGAGATCGAACCCCGATCCACCCGTCTTCTGCAGTATAATCCAACACAAGAATAGCGCGTTAGACCACGCGGCCACCGAAGCGGGTATCTATAAAATTGTGATCTTGTGTAGAATATTAAAATAAATACTTTTCTCAAATGAATAGTTGAGTTGACAAACGGATAGTATAGCACACTCTGATTCAGGAGAATGTAATTTGATCCGTAAATTGGGTGGATTTTTTTCTCATTTTGGTTTTATATGTACTCTTCACGTGTGATACAGGTGTATATGGTCAAAACTACCTTAAAATGGTTTATTATATAAATATATAGAATTGGCACAATCATTTGACACCGTTTTGAAAAACCATGGAAACTTTATTGAGGAAATCCGTTTTGAACAAGAACCCCGGCCTTCCGGGTTGGGAATTTCTACCAAACCCTTTTGTAATAACTTATCGAAAGACTGTGCGATCCCCTGCCTCAATTTAAAAAAAAAATAGGGGTTTGATTTTTTTGTAGGGTAGGGATGGTAGGGAGGGGGGAGTCTCTTCCAGCTTCCACCAAGGCAGTCGACATGGTGATATATAAGGGTGTGAGGATTGAAATATATACCCCTCGTCGCTAGACTACCCTCTCAGCTTGGTAGGGTTCCAAGTCTCGAGCCTGAACTCCCCGTTCCCCCCCGTCATAGCCCCGCCCACTTTGTTGGTTAACTTTTTGTCGCGCCCTCGCCGCCCCCTTAAGATCAGAGAACCCTGGTTGTAACACTGTGAACTACACGGTCTTGGCTTGTCTTGGCGTTTTGTCACCGAACTCCTGGTTATATCCTCTGACAACTTTTCATATTAGTTTTTACTTGTCTTGATTTTTTTTTTTCAATAGCATGTTTTAGTTTATCTCGGCCCCTCGGAGAGATAAGTATTTTGATGGTAAAAAAAATAGAACTCGAGATTTCGATAATAATTGTTGACGTTTCATGATTCCTTGAGACAGAAAAAGTGATTTTTGCGATTTGATATTTAAAGATATGTCAATATATGTGTGTATATATATGTGTAAAATTAAATTATACAATTATACCTGAAGTAAATTTCCATATTAAATAAATTGACATGAACCTCCATTTTATAAGTTGAAAAAAATAAAATGGTGTTCATATATTATTATTTGTACATGATTTATTGTTATTAATATATTATTTAATTATTATATATATAAAATTTTACTGCTTTTTTTCTTTAAGTTTTAAAAATATGAGTACATTAGGCAGTACTTCTGTCTGTCTGTCTCTGTATTTCGGCCTAGAGCCTAAACCAACATACCGATTGGGCTGAAACTTGGTATCTAATGTAGGTTCTACCGAGGATTTTTTGGAATTAAATATCCAACCCTAAAATTAAGGGTAGTTTACTGAAGCTCAAAAAGAGAAAGAGAGGGGAAAAAAAAACAGGTTTCCTTGTAATCCGCTCTAACGATTTTGATTGAATTTTGTATCCAGAAAGAAAATGGTGACATTACCGTAAGCACCGATCAGCCCGAAGGAATATGTGGATGACGATGAAATACATTTTATCCCGGGAAGGACCAGGACCCTAACATCCGGTCCAGCTAGTACAGTGACAACGCGATTAACTCGCCGCGGCGCCGTCACTAGAGTTGGACGCCACAATTAGAGCGTCGTCAGGTTGGGGGGAGGAGGGTCTTGTTGACTGAATCTGCTAGCGACAGGTCGGCGTCATTGAGAAGGGGTATTGTCAAAACATACCGGTCAATACTTTTTGTTTTGGTGAACATTTTCTGGTAGCGATATCAGGTGTCAATTAGCTTGAGAGCCGCTTAGATGGCCGTATGGTCTAAGGAGTCACTCTCGCAATAGATTGGCCTGCCGATGATAGGTAAGATCGGGGTTATATTTATTCCTGGTCGGGTGTACTGGGGGTGGTTTTCCAAAATGGTTTTCCTCCCTCCACGCAAATGTGGGTACACTCCCTCTGAATTCAACATTCCTAATTCATTATCGTAATTAGTACATATGCGGTTAATCTGAACCCATTTTAAAAAAAGACGGATAGCAAGAAAAGCAGGGTTTCTAAAATAAAATTTCTCTGGAGGGGACCACATGTTAGGACAGCTTAACTCCATTCAGGGGTAGGAATTACTCTCGAAAGGTTTTTTTTTTCCTCCTAAACCCTACTATAAAAGAAACTAAATAGCTTTTTGCCCCCGGGCGGCTTTGCTCGCGTGGAAGTTGATTATATACAAATGGGAAAATATCATATGTTTTTTTACAGTTTAAATTTAAAATATTACGTTACGATGATGACCATAACTTGACCCAGATCAAAAAAAATTTCAAGCCGATACAAACTTTCACCCCCTTTTTCACCCCTTTTTAAAAATAAAATTTCCAAAATTCCTGAAACCCGTATTTTTTTGGGGTTTTTTGTCAATTAAAACCAAATACAAAAAATTTTTTTTATTTAAAAATTTCAAAATGACGGAATTTTATACATATTATCATACATAATTTTCATCCCCTATTTTGACCCCTTTGGGGGGGGGGTTTTTTTTAAAATCCTTTCTTTTTTTGGGTGCCTACATAACAAAAATGAATATACAGTCCGGGAAAAACATGCTCGTAGCCTTGGGTAGTTTTTCGCTCGGCGATGATGAAATTTAGTCAGTCATCAGTCAGTTTTAGCAGTCGGACATGTTATTTTATAAGTATAGATTTCTAGTAAGGAAAAAGGCCTTTTAGAAAAAAAATTTCCCACGTTGAACGAACTTTGTCAGTAGGAGTAGTAAACAATCACCCCCTGCTCCGAACCTATTATTTTGGGCCTTTTAAAAAGCACGTTTTTTTCAAAAAAAAATTATCTATTTTTAAAATACATGTACCAAATAATTTTCACACCCACTATGAACTACCCCTAGCCGG
>JBCFYV010000003.1:61662157-61738139 GCA_039000515.1 Timema cristinae | reverse complement strand
GCCTTGAACTTTGTGTTCATGGGTTATTTTAAGGTGCCTTCGAAGAATTTCGGAATAAGGTATCCAACCCTAATATTAAAGGTAGTTTATTGAAGAGCTAAAAGAGATAGAATAGATTTTCTCAAAATCCGCTCAAATGATTTTTATTAAATTTTGTATCTTGGCATTGTTTAAGATTGCACACAAGATGGAAACTCTCGTGTTCCCATCAAAATGATTTTAAGGGTACTTTACATAAGCATAAGTTTCCAATTTTGATCATATCTCCGAAACTATTTGAGATACGAAATAACTTGATAGATAAAGTTGTAGGAACCTTAAAAATATACATCTTTTTATTTTAAATATAATTTTATAAAACAATAGTTTCTGAGATAGATTCAAATACATTAATTTTTATGGAGGTCTTTGAAATGTGAAATTGATTGTAATTCTCTTTGGTGGACGGGGAAATTTCTCTTTTCTCGTTGTTTCTGTAGTAGTGTATATTATTTAATGTAAGCTCTTTTGTGGAGTGTTTCTGCAACAATGTATATTATTTTGTTTTAAGATTTTAAAAAATCAAGGAAGTCTGGGCGATGCACCGTATCATTTATTTTTAACTAATTTCTGTAAACTCCGAATTTCAGTCTTCTTTAAATGGTCATTTCCCATGGACAAAATTGTCACTCGGAAAAATTAATTTTTTAAAAAAGCGTACTAAAAACTGTAAAAATCGTCAACGATATTTATTGCATATATCACAAGTTCTTAAACTGTGGGTCTCAATCCTTTGGGGTTCGTAAAAGAGATTGTAGGGGTGTCAGCAAACCTTGACAAACGCGAATAAATTCAATCTTATTTACAATGGCATTATTAAAATTATAGTGTACTACAACCTTTAATTCAATATTTTTTTATTTATTTTTTACAAAAATAAACTTCTTCCGGTATGATTACACGAACACAATTAATTATAATTAGAATGAACCCGCTTAGGTGGCCGCATGGTCTAACGCGCTACTCTCGTAGTAGATTAGACTGTAGATGACTGGGAAATTTAGGTTCAAATATAGGTCGGGTGTATTGAGGTCCCCCCGCCCCAAACGGTTTTCGACTCTCTCTCTCTCTCTCTCCACGCAAATGCGAGTACACTTCTTATAAAATATAACCTTCATAATACCTAAAACCCATTATCCTAACTAGTACATAAACGTATAACCCAAACAGGTAGTGAGACACGGTGCTAAAAAAAATTGTATAATTAACTAAAAAATTGTATAATTAACTAAGATAAACTATTTGATTTCCATTGGTAATTTGCGTATAAAATAATAATAAAATCAATATAGTATCGGTCATGAGCACTGGATGATATCTACCGCACGCAGAGAGCTCTGAAATTTTAAAATTAGTACCCTCTGTGCACGAACATTTGCACTTCGAAGATGAAATTTTAATTATTATTTTTTAATTAAAAAAATTGTGGAGGAAGGAATAAAATTAAAAGAGGTTTTTTTCCGTCTATTTAAAGCAAAGAAAAGCGTTCGCCTGGGTAACCACGTAATTCATTGCGTAGTTACCCAGAGCAACGCCGGGTACTTCTGATAATATTAAATATAGCTGAAGGTACGCATTTTTTTACAATACATAATACGTTAATTATTTATATTTCTCTTATGATCTAAAGTTATCAAAAACTTACAGAGTAACTCAAATTGCCTGAACATTACTGCCTGGGCTCGCTGCCGATTTTTCTTATGAAAGGAACTCACGAAAAAAAAAATAGAAACTTTACTATAAAATTAATTTATTCTTCCCTATCCTCTTAAATTAATTCGTGATTAAACATTCCGCCAAACGTACTAATAAAAAATCATATTTAAACAAAAGAGTGCGTTAAGTGAACGGGAATAAACTCCTCTAAGGGCCACCTGTGTCCGAACAAAAGCTTCTCGTCTCCTCAGTTGACTTCTTGTTCTGATGAACCAACCACAAACTTTCCATCTCATTTTGCACAGACTTGGGATCGCGTTGTGCCTCATAGGCTTGTGCCATAGGTTAGGTCAGGTTAGGATGGTTCAGGAATGTTTTATTTCATACTATCCGTCAGTTGCGGTATATCTTTCACCTTTATAAAACATTTAAATCCATCCTTAGCGCAACGCCACAATAGCCGTGTCCGAGTTAGTACACCAACATGGTCGAACTCCGACAACCTGCTTTCCCAGCCACTCTTAATGGGACCAAGTCAGTACACCAACATGGCCGAACTCCGACAACCTGCTTTCCCAGCCACTCTTAATGGGACCAAGTCAGTACACCAACATGGCCGAACTCCGACAACCTGCTTTCCCAGCCACTCTTAATGGGACCAAGTCAGTACACCAACATGGCCGAACTCCGACAACCTGCTTTCCCACCACTCTCACGATGGGAGTGCAAGGTGTCGTCCTGCCTCCCTTACGTGTTCCTGGCTTTCTGAGCGTACTTGGCGTCTGCTATTCTACGGATCGTGTCTTCGGATGGAGCCTGCGGTGAAGGTGAAGAAAGGTGTTGGCGTCGGGGTCGGGAGAAGACCGCCGGATGAGGCGAGGAAGAACCCCGGGCCCGGGAAGCGACCGACCCCGGGCAGGAAGAAGTTGGCGGCGAGCGGCGGGGGATCCGCCGTCAACGGCAGGCTTGTGCTGCCCGTCCTTTCTGGGGAGGTTGGAAGTCTCCGCTCGGGGGGACTGAAGGCTCCCCCGGTCAGGAAGGAGCTCGTGCCGGGTGGCAAGTGGTCCGCCACAAGCCCGAAGGCGGGAGCTTCAGTGGCAGCTGCCCCTTCGAGGGCAACAAGCCAGAGGTAGCTGCCGAAGTCAGCGGGGCCGCTCCAATTCCCGGAGCCGAGCGTGCCGCTGGCACGAGGTGAGCTAGAGTCGCCCCCGGGTGACGAATCGGCCCTTATTAGGGCCAACAAATCGGCCCTTTCTAGGGCCAATAAGGCTGGCGTGACCCCCCAATTTCCCGGGGAGGTGGGCGCAGTCCACAGCCAAGCGGGTGGAGGTAGCGGGGCCCCTCAAATTACTGGAGGTGAGCGTGCCGGTAGCCACACCCAGTCGGTTTCACCCCTCGGGTGAAGTTCCGGCCCTTATCAGGCCAACAACTCGGCCAGCGTGACCTCGCCAACTACCGGCGAGGTGGGCGCAAGTGGCCAAGGTGAAGCCAGCGGGGCCCCTCCAGCTACCGGAGGCGCGCGTGCCGCTGGCAGATCCGCCGGGGCTTCCGGCACTGCACCCTCGGGCCTCGGCTTGAAGGACAGTGCTGGCCCCCTACAAAGCGTCGGCAGCAATGCCGATGCGGGCGAGCCCAGTGGGGCCCCTCCGACTACAGGAGGTGAGCGTGCCGCTGATGGCCAAAAGTGCTGGAGGCCCTTTTTAGGGCCGACAGCCCGCAAACCGGGGAGGATGGCGAAAGCTCCCGCCAGCACGATGGGTGGAAACCTAACGGTGCCAACGCAAGCCCTGACCAGGGGGAGCCTAGCCGTCCTCCGCCAGTAAAGACCGCTGCAAGCGGCACTGACGCAAGCGCTAACGCAAGGGCCTCAAAAACCCGCGTCAACTCCGGCACCTCCCCCAAGGGGTGTCGGTAGGTGTGAAACGCCCGGCTGAATTTTCTTCAGATTCGGAAGACCGGGTCACACGCTTCGCGCGTGTTGACAGCTCGGGCGAGTCCGTGGACGTGGAGGGACTGTCTTCAGGACCAGACCTCCCGTTGATGCGCGATGAGTCGAGCCAGGGTCCGATGATGAATCTGAAGGATTTCGGACCGTAAGACCCCGCCGAAGGGGGAAGGCCGGCAACACCAGGAAGCTGCTGGGGGCAACCCTAACCATTTAGGCGGCAGCTCTGGTGATGAGAGCGAGGCCAGCGGTGGCCCGGGCCAGGGTGCGCCAGCGCTGGGTAAAGGTGGGAAGCGGCGGAAACCTGCGGGTAACAACACAAGCCGTATCTCACCCCAGCCTGGTACTAGTGGCTCTGGGCCAGCTGGCAAAGCGAAGGGGAAGATCCCTCCCATCATATTGTGTGATGTGGAGGGCTACTCCAAGTTGGCGAGGGCCATCCGGTCCAAGGTTCGCGAGCCTGTGGAGGCGGTCAGGCAGCCGGGGACCGAGTGCGCCTCCAGTGCGGGTCGGAGGAAGATTACCGCGCCCTCCAGAAGTTCTTGCCGAGCTTGGGGATCCAGCATTGGTCCTACGAGCTGGGACGGGAGCGACTGGTCAGGGTTGTGGTGAAGGGACTCCTGACACGGACAAACCCCGACGACATCCAGAGGAGCTAGTGGAGATGGGTTTTCCCCGTGAAATCCGTCTCACAGATGCTCTCCCAATGGAAGCGGGATCAGAAGACCGGAGAAAGGCAGCGGTTGCCGAACTTCGTTGTCTCTCTGACGCCCGGGGAGCACACCGCAAGGCTGTATTCCATATCAGTCCTGTGCGGGCTCCGCGTCAGGGTGGAGAAGTACAGGTCTCCAGGCGGCCCGGTTCAGTGCAAGAACTGTTTTTCCGGTTTGGGCATGTGCGGAGGGATTGCCGCGCTAACCCGAGGTGTGGGTTCTGTGGTGGTGACCACGAGAGGGGCGGGTGCCCGGAGGAGAGACGATCTCCCCGAAGTGGGCCCGCACTGCTCAGGGGCCCATTTCCTCGCGTGGCGGGGCTGTCCCACGTACAGGTCCTTGCGGGCGGCAGGGAATGTGCGGGCCTCCAAGCCTCAAGAAGGGAGGACGGATGGGCCAAGTGAAGGCCAGAAGCCCTCGGGCAACGTGCGGGACGGAGGCGAAAGTGACTCCAGCTCCAACACCCAAACCACGGTACAATCATTCGCCAGTGTGCTGTCAAAGAGAGATACCCCTCCACCCCAGGCCCGGGGGCACCTGCCGAAGCCACCAAACCTGAACCGGTGGAATCCGGTTCTACCCCTTTGGTCGAGGGCCCCCCCGAGACCGCTCCTCTCCCTATCCCAACCCACACTCCCATCCTACACCCTTCCAACCCTTTCCTTCCACTCCCAACTCCCCCCCCTTGTCCCCCCCTGTAACCCCCACACCCCGAGGATGATTTGCAAAGCTCAAAAATTGCATTGACTACCAAGGGTATTCCGGGACTGGACCCATGGGACTTTTCATCGAGTCTCTTGAGGAAGGTCCAGGATTTCTCCGAGGAGTAACCGTGGCCACCTGGTCATGGAGCACATCATCCTCTATCTGGTCTCTCATGGCAGTGCACCCGAATAGAGTCCACCATGCTGAAGGAGCTCACGGTCGCACTCGGGAACGCCAACGGAGTCGCGGGGAAGAAGGCGAGCTTGAAAGTTTCTTGGCAAAGCATCGTGTCGACGTAATGCTGCTGGGAGAAACCCACTTGCGCTCCCGCAATGAGGTTCTCGTTAGCAGAGTTTATCTGCCATCGTAGTGACCGAGCGGGGGATGTGGGAAGGGGTGGGACGGCGGTTTCTGGTCCGAAGGGGCCTTGACCACCACGTCGTCTCACTTCCTCCCCTCCAACACATGGAAGAAAACGGCTATCCAACTGGTGACCTCGACGGGCCCCCAGTGCGTCTCATTTCCATCTACTTCCCTCCCTACCACCGGTTCGACCAGGCCACGAGGCTGACATGGAGGTGCTGCTTCGAGGTACCACGCCTGTTTTAATGGGTGGTGCCCTTCAACGCAAAGGGCACCCTTCATGGGGCTCAGGATTATGTGCGCTCGGGGCGGATTGCTCCGCGACGTCATAGATCTACACGGCCTGGGGCTGCCGGGCCTCCGACCCCTACCCACTTCCCTTTCAATCCGGCTATCTCCCGGACGTCCTAACTTCGTTGCTCCAAGGGATCAGAAGGCGGTTAGTGCTGAAGTCTCTAGCTGGGGCTAGACTCGGATCACAACCCCGTTCTCGTGAACCTGGGACGCGCGGTGTCCTTCATAGACCCCCCGAAAAACCCGACCTAAAGCGCACTGACTGGGACAGGTTTACGAATGGGGTTGAGAGAAGGTTGGGACCCACCCCTACCTTTCGAACAGCAGCGGAAACGATCGCGGTGCGGAGTTCATAACTTCCGCCATCAAGGGGTCGCTCGAAGCTTCCCGACGCCGAGGCACCGTCCTAAGAGGGCGCCACAGGCTTCTTTGCCCGATTCATCCTCAGGCACGTCCGGGAGAAAAATCGGCTGAGGAAGGCTTGGCAAATCTCGAGGGACCCGGTAGACAAGGGCCCAAATGGACCGCAAAAATCCATGCGGTTCGGAGATGGTCCAGAATACCGGAACAGTGTCTGGGAGGGGCAAGATTGAGGCCTGGCGTGCAGGGCAGGTCCTTGTGGGAAATGACGAGAACTTGATGCGGGTCCCCGCACCAAGGCCGCCTATTGTGAGTCGCAAAAGGGGTGGCCAAACCCGACCAGGAGAAGGGCCCATGCTCTCGCTGAGCACTTAGAGGCGCAATTTTGTTACCGACTGACAACCCGTCAGACCCGGTGCACGTTGCGCACGTGGCGCAGGTCATCAGCGCGGGTCTCGTACAGACCCTTGGATGAACCCCGAACCCACGGAGGTGACAGAAATGTCACGGGCGATAGCCGCTCTAAGAAAAAAACAAGGCCCCCGGATCCGACGGTAACAGTAACGCGGTCCTCAGAAAGCTGCCCTTGGAGGCGATTAACTTCCTTGTGGATTTTTCAACGCCGTCCGTTCCTGAGTCACTTCCCCGAGCTCTGGAAGCATGCCAACGTCCTCTGCTTTCATAAACCGGGTAAGGACCCGGCCCTAGCTTCGTCCTACCGACCGATCAGCTTGCTCGACGTCTGGGCAAGTTGTTCGAGAGACTAATAATTTACGAGACTGACCCGACATGTTCGCGAGGGGGGCATCTTGGTGGACGAGCAGTTCGGCTTTCGGGGGGGACACGCTACGTCCATCAATTTCCGGCCGTGGAAAGGTTACGAGGGAAATTCAACATCAACGGGTGTGGGGCTGTTTTCTTGACGTGGCAAAGGCCTTCGACCGGTTTGGCACGGGGCCCTTTTTAAACTCCCCTCCCGAACCTGCCCTTTTTACCTATTAAGGTTGTTTTAAACTTATCTTTCCCCCGCACCTTTTTCCACTACCTTTGGGAACGCCACCTCCCAAGCCGAACACCGGCTGGGTGCCCAGGGGTTTCCCTGGTGGGCCCCCTGCTCTTCAGTCTCTATGTAACGACATTCCAAAATCCCCCGGCACCGATTGGCTCTGTATGCGGACGCACGGCTCTAGTACGGAGTCGGGCGAGGGCAGCTGGTGGAGGGGGGACTCCAACGCACCCGACGCAGTTGGGGGGTGGCTGACAAACCGGAGAACAAGTATTTAACGTGGAAAGAGACTGCAATGCTTTCACATGGGAAAAAAAGTACTACAGCCGCTCCCTCCGGCTGTTGGGGAACAATAATGGGGGAAGTGTTAAGTACCGGGATTACGCTGGACACAAAACTGACCGGAACTACACTGCAACGAAAGACCAACAAGGCGAGGGAAAGGCTGGGAGTCCTAGGGCCCCCTGCTTAACAGGCGAGCGCCCTGTCTACAAGGAACGGCTGAAAGCTGTACAAGCAGTTGCTCAGGCCGATCCTCGACTATGCGTTCCCCTTGGGGTCACCTGGGGGACACTATATGAGGAGGATGCAGGCTTCCAAGGTATGTTGAGGATCTTTGTGGGCGCACCTTGGTATGTCCGGAATAGACCTTCATCGTGACCGGATATGCCCCATCAAGGACCATTTCCCGGGAAAAACTGGCGCGGGGTCTTTTCTACCTAGATTTCCCCTGCCCCCAATCCTTATCCAGGGGCTTGGGAACTACGTCATGACCCGGTGGGTGCCCGACGTCCCAAAGCCCTGCTGGGATAAGCGAGATGTGTAACTTGGTTTGGAGGGCTCTCACCCCCCCCCCATAAGAGTGTCCCCACGTAACTCTAAAAAACCCTTAGTGGGTTTTTCTCAATTTCTTACCCCCCTTTTTTACCCCAAAATTTACTAATATTTTGTAACTCTGTTTCTTTGTTTCAGAACTTCGCGAAAGCGACAACCCGTTCTTAATTTTTTTGAAAACCACCGGTGTGCCCAATTGGGGGTACTGTTGGAACTTGCTCTCGTGCTCCCCTTCGGGAAGCATCGGAGCATGCCTTTTGTCTTGTCTGTCTGTGTCACCACTCTTAAAGAGGCTGAGTCCGTATGCGCCCTACCTTAGACCTTTCGCCCCGGAGGTGGGGGGGGGGTACTACGACGACAGTGACCGACCCGTGTTAAAGAGACGGGTTTCCTCACACCCGTGGCCTACTGGCGGTTTTGAAAAAACTGTCTATAAATTAGTAAAGCAAGACTCTGGGGAGTAGGGGGGGGTCAAGGGAGGGGGCGCAGCGTCCCGGGGCTGGCCTGCCCCTAGACTGATGATCCCCCGGGTCGGCACAGCCCACCATCTCTCCACCCTTCGCAAGTCTTAGTTCTTTTACATAATTTTTCAGCTGCCCCCAATTTTTCTTTGGGGAAAGGGGTCACTTAATTACGTAACACACTTTTAGAAGAGCCTGACCCCGTATGGCGCACCCCTCATCCCCCCTCCCTTTTTTTCAAACCCCACTCCATCCATGATGTCACGTATCCATTATTGTGTTTTTTATAAGCTTTTATACTCAGGGATCCACGACCCGGGAAAATATAAACCGCCAGGAAATTTTTTTGGTCATGGAAAAGTAAGGGATTTTAAAAATTTCTAGAATTCTACTTTTTGTATAAAACCACACAAATTTTTTGATTTACAATTGTCAAAATAATATTTTATTCTTTGCGTTAAATACACCGGGGCATCTCCTTTAACACAGCTGATCGGTTAAGGGGAAATAATACTAAATTTTCAAGGTCAACATGTGATTTTCCCCTTTAATTTTTCCCCCCCTCCCCACTAACACAATCTTTAGCCAAAGTTGATTATGTATTCACTTTTGCGAGAAAATGATTAATTAAGGTAAAGGGGCAAAATGCTTTTTCTCTCAACTATTTTGAACTGCCCAATAATCTATTAATTTTTAGGGGGAAATGGTATAAGGGGGGGATCTAGGTGACGGAGAAAAGGTTTTTATGGCACAAATTTTTTGGCCAAAGGAAACAAACATTTCTACATTAGAAACACCGGTTTTTATTTTCTTCACATGGGAATATCAACAGTTTTTAAAATATTCAAGGTAGTCCTGGAATTTAATGACGACTTTTAACCCTTCATTTAAAAAGTTTCTCGTCTAATGTCGCTAACTCATAAAATATATTCACCAAAATGTTGCGTCAACATTTTTAAAAGTTAAGTTATTTCCTAAAATGTAAAAGGGCTTTATCTTGCAGTAATCGTAATATCCATAAATTTACACAGTTTTATTATTGCCTTTTCGCCCTGCGGTTTTGCTGTGGGAAAACCTTTAGAAATTTTTGAAAAATTTCAATTTTTAATTCAAACTTTTTTGGTTGATATTCTTTTCGGTTTGCAGAGTTTAAAAACTTTTTGAGTAAGAATCTTAACTTTTAAAACTATAATATTCGTAAAATTTTTTGCTCATAGGCTTTATTTAGAGGGGGCCAAAAGTATTAAGGAAACCAATTTCCTAAATTTGGTGTTACGAAGATGTGAATTTTATTCTGAGGTTAAAGGTAAAACAATTTTTATTTGTGCATAAATCGGGCGTACCCGGGGGAGCTGGGCCACATTTGCGCTGACGAAGTGTACCCAGGTGCAGTACCATCATCTAACCTAAATCAACTGTTTGACTTGAAATTATAAAAAAACGCCGTAATTAACCCGGAAAGGGAGGGTGGAAAAAAACAAACCTAAATATTCACGAAAGTGTGAAAAAAAACTTTCAACCTTTAAAAATTGTTTGGAAATAAAACAAACCAAAATTTCCGTATTTTTAATTTACCGGGGGGTATGTAAAACAACCCTGGAAGGGGTCCTCTTGTTGCTTGGGAGAGGGGAAGGGTTAAAAGGGTTGGGCCCGAGCCCATTTTCCACCCCTTTGAAAATTTCGGAACCTAATTTCCTCCCCCCTTTTAACGCTAATGGAAAAAGAATAATTGGGGGAAGCCGGAAAAACTCATTTCCCCCCCTCCAATTTTCGAAATTTTGATCTGAAACAAAACATTTTGGAAAATTAAAACCGTCTAAGTTCAACATCCCCGGCCCTTTTCTCCTTATTTTTAAATTTTCTATAGACGAATTTTTTTTGTAAAATTTTTTTAGGGATTTAGGGGGGGCCTTCCCTCACTTCCTTCCGGCTTTTTTAAATGGCTTAAAGGGGGAAATCTCATCAAACATGTTCTTAGCCTTTTGGTTTAAAATTATGTAGGGTACATTTCATATTAAGATTTCAAACCGAAAAAACATATCGCATTTTTAAAAAAGGTTACGCGATGCTTATAAAGATTTTGTTTTCCGGATGCCATAATCCCGAATTGGGGGAATGATAGCTTAAAACTTTTTTAAATTCCGCTTGTCCGTTCTTACAATACTTAAGGAAAGAGTCGGTTTTTCCCGGGAAAAATGATTTTTTAACCGTATCACACCCCACGGGTGGCCAATGGTTTAGGGGGGTATCAGCTTAAAGGACCCTTTTGCTCAGTTGGGTTGTTTTTGGGCCGTAAACCACGTTAAAAATTCTGAACTTGAAAAGTTTTTTATACAATTGGAAAGAACTGGAAGGGGAATCAACGGATTGGATGCCCAAACATCCTTAACCAACTAGTACCAAATCTCTGCCTTTGGTAAAAACTTTTTGGGGTAAGGATGTTTTAACGTTTCACAAGGTGACGTTAATTAGAAAAATAATAAGAACAAAAGTTTTCAATGAATGGTTCTCCCATTTTAGAGAAGGATAGTTTTTTTTTTTTTTCGATCGGGAAAAAGACTTTTGAGATTTTGGGTTTTTGGCCTTTAAAACCCTTTAAACGTTTCAAAAACTTTATATCATTAAACAGACAAAACTTTTCTGGGGTTTTCAAAAATGTTGAGAGAAAAAATTTTTTGGGATAATTGCTCTAAACGAGGGAAGCGGAACAACGCGTGGTTAAAGGTTCTCCAAAGGTTTAAGGGTATTTTTTGTAGGTACAAATAAAAGGGGGGTTTAAACGGTGAAGGGGGGTTTTTTACAATTTTTTAAGACAAACGTTTAGGAGGAAAAAATATTTTTTTGGGTATGATCGAAAATAAACTGGTGAGGAAATACAACTAAAAGAAAATCGGAAGTTTTTTTAAACTTTTGGCCCAATCCCCCCTTTAAAAAAAAATATTTTTTTTTAAAAATGCTAAAGGTTGAAAAATTTGAAATAAACGAATTTATTTTTATTAGTGCCCCTTCTGCAATCTTAAAATAACTATCCCTAAATTAAAAAAAGTTGGGGCCCCCTATTTAAAAAGGGTCTTAAATTAAAATTAAAAAATAAGAGGCTTTATGAATGTTTTTTAAGGGGAAAAATAAAAAAAAATTTTAAATTTTTTTTTTCCAGAAGTTCGAAAAAGAGGTTCCAATTTTGAAAAGAAAAGAGACGGAAGTTGGGAAAAAAAAGAGAAGAAAAGAGAGAAACAAAAATTTTTAAAAAAATCATTTTAATAATTAATTTTTTTTAAGGCATACCCTTAAAAACTTTCCCAAAAAAAGGGTTGGGGGAAAAAGGAGAAAAGAGAAAGAGATAGGAAAGAAGAGTAGACATTTTCTCCTTTCCCAAAAACCCCAATTTTTTACCCCGGGAACCAGGCGAACGGGATTTTAAAGTTGAGTAGGGGAAAAGAACTTTCCTGAAAATTAAAACCCCTCCTTAAAAGGTTTTTCCCCGAAGGATAAATTTTTCCCCCCCCCCTTTACACTCCTCCCTTCACCCCCCCTTTGTACCCAAAACGGAAAAACAGGTGGGAGGGTGCCCCTGCGACCCGCAACCAGGGGGGAGGGTGGGTGGGGAGGCTTTGACTTTCAAAACATCCGTTCTGAAAACCCAAATTTTAAACTTTACTCGGATGGGGAAGGTGTATTGGAATCAAGAAAAATCGTCCGGGCCCGGGGTTGAACCCCGGCCGCCAGCCAGGAGATTTTTTGGGGGCCCCGGGACCCTATAAACCAACAAAAAAAAGGCCATTTTTTAGAAGTGTTTAAAAATTAATCCTGTAAGAAAAATCAAATTTCCTTTTTCAAAGATAATTCCTCCCCGCACTCAAAAATGAAACCAACATTACCAATAATTATCCAGCGCCTTTAAATAAACTATAAGGTTTTGGGGCCGTTGCCCCTTAAACATGAACCCCAACTTCAAGCGCGGGTTTTAGCGCACCTCGGCTAGCTGGGTGGCAGCTTTCCCATGTGGGGTGAAAACGCCCCATTACATAAAATGGGGGTTACATTTTTAAAAAATTAACCTTTCCACCCGCATAAGTAATTTTTGTGCCTACCCTAAAAGAGGTGTTCTAAAAGGATATTTTTATTATAGGCCTAGTTTATTTTAATTAGGGTTATTTTATTTTTCCTTTAACAATAAATTTTTTTAATTAATAATTAAAATTTAATTTTCCCCTATATTTTAACCTTTGTATTTTATATTTTTAAACACTTGTTTCAGGTTTACACTAATTTGTCAAAATTAACTATTCTTAAATGAATGCCTTGGCCTAAAGGAAAAATTTTTAATATTTAATTAGAAATTTTATTAAAAAATTTGGGAACAAACAACAAAAAAAAAATAAGGGCCGGGTTTTGGTTTTCATTAATCCCAACTTTAAATTGTGGCCTTAATGAACGATTTAAGAATAAATGGTCCTTTTAATTCCCCGTTTTTGGGTTAAACCCCTTCACAAACTCCATATATTTACCCCTCGCTTTTCTCCTGTTATAAACCAATGGCTCCTTCATTTGTCAAAAATTTGAAAAAAAAACCATTCCTAAAGTTATAGGGCCACCAACGGAAGCCATCGAGAAAAAAATTTTGAATTATAAAGTGTTTATTAAATTTTAAAAAAATTTTATCTAAAATGCTTTAAAAGATTTAGTTTTTAATTATTTTACAAAAATTTATTGGGAAAAAGAGCTTGAAATTTACGAAAATCTTTTTTCTAACCTATTTTTTCCTTTTTAAAAACCATTGTGAATTTTGGGAACAAAAGCATTAAAACATCCTTTAAAAAAATGGAAAGTTTTTTAAAGCCCTTTTTTGCATGTTGGGTTGGGAGATTGTGTTTTTTAATTTACATTAGGTGAAGATAAAACAAATTGGGAATATATTAAAATATTTTGTTTAGCAACATTCGACATGGACGTGGGCCCCAAAGTTTACACAGACCGAACTACATGTTTGCGGGAAAATTGGTGGTCATCCCAGAAGGCTCCAAATCAAAGTGGAAAGTTTACAAACCTAATGGCAGAAAGGCAGTTTTTTAACCCAAAATTTTTTTAATGGTTTATATTTAAAACATTGGTTAAATTTAAAACACTTTTTCATTCATAGCAAAATGACTACCTTAAACCTCCCAAAAAAAAAAACCAAAATAGAAAAATTGTAAAATTAAACAAAAAATTAATTTTACAAGGGGGCCCGAACAGATACTGGATTCCCCTCCCCTATAAAATGCTTAGATTAAAAATTTTTTTAATTATTATTTAACCCTTACACCAAATATTTTACCGTTTTCAAAAACCCATCTCCCCCCAACAAAATTTCCCCGAAAAAATTGGGTTGTTTTAAATTTATTCCAAAACAATTCCAAAAGAAAAAAAAATTTATTTATAATTTTAATTGGAAAAAATATTTGCAAAAATTTTTTAAATATTCTCGGTTAAATTAGGAAAAATCTTTGTACTTTCGAAATTTTTTTAACATTTTTTTTTTTTAAAGTCATTTACAAATGGAAAGAAGGTTTTAAAAGGTTAAGGGAAATGGGGAAACCCCATTTGCGGAGTTTTGACGGGGAAATTTGTGGTCCCCCAAATCCCCGACATGTCCTGCCCAAGGCAAACCCTTTCCATCAAACCCCAGTTCAACAGATGGTGTGTTGGGGTTTTATTTAAGATTACTTTCCAATCCTTATAATCATAATACTAAACTAAACTATTACACTCCAAAAAACATCAATTCTGTTCCCAAATGTACTAAAAGATACGTCCAACGGTTGAAGGGAAAAAAACTCATCATCAACCTTGAATTCAAAATAATAAAGATTTTCATAAAAACCGCTCGCCAAACCCAATTTTTAACAACTTTTTCATCAATAAACTTTATTACTTAGCAATTTTTTTTTTTAAATATTAACCAGGAA
The DNA here is from genome assembly GCA_039000515.1 of Timema cristinae. NCBI lineage: Eukaryota > Metazoa > Arthropoda > Insecta > Phasmatodea > Timematidae > Timema > Timema cristinae. The sequence goes on along the minus strand of JBCFYV010000003.1, from coordinate 61,723,815 downwards.
ATTTTTATAATTCAAAATGGGGTAAAAAGTTTTTTGAGAAAAAATACATATTACCTTTGAGATAAAAAACCAAACTAGGTGGATACCTTCCCAAAAATTTATTAAACAATTTTTTTAGGGGAGAAGTTTTAATGGGAAGATTTTTAGGAAAAGGTTTTTGAGGGAAAAAATGGACCCTTCTTTCAAGGTAAAAAACCATTTAGAAAAATTTCACTTATACATTTTAAATTTATTAAATTCATTTTATCTGCAGTAGTCAGTTCGATAGATATTTCAAAACCTATAAAACAACACTATTAAATATTAATATGTTATTAACCAAATTTTCCCCAGAAGGCTCTTTTTATGAAATTTGACTTTACCATATTTTCTTGAGGTTTCCTCAAAAATTTTACGTTCGTTCGTTATAAACTGGAACCCCAACTTATTCGTAGAATACGCGCGTGTAATTGCTCCGTGAGATAAGCGGGGAAGTGTCGGTACTTAATCTTCCCGGGGACTCCTTCTAATTCGCGCGGGGCGTACACCGCCGTTTGTCTCCGCCGCGTGGTAATTCCAGCATATCATCACCGGCAGTCACTGGTGACATCTTAGGATCCCATGTACTGTTCCTGGTGAGGATGCTGGTTTATGACTAGAGCTCAGTGGCTCGTGAGGTATACCATATTCCCTCTAAGTTTAACACAAACTTAAAATTTTCGATCGTGTTCCGCGAGCTTTATTTTCAGCCCAGATCGAACATTGCTAACTTGCTTTGTTATATTTTAAAAAAATTGACAGCGCCTTAGTACCAACTCTGTTTATACGAATACATAAACTAGCTCGTGGATTAGGATGAGGAAGATAAGTTGTTAAAGGAAATGTAACTCGCATTTGCATGGAGGTTGAGTGGTAAACCAATTTGGGAAAAAACTACACCCGACGGGGGACTCGAACCCTGATCTCTTGTAACCGGCAATTTGATCCAACATGAGAGTGGGGGGGTCTAGACCAGCGGTTGGCAAACCACGGCCCGCTGACTGATTCTATTTGGCTTGCAAAAATTTAACAAAGAATAGTGTTCATAAAAATAGACTAACAATTTAAACTCTCTGGGAAATTCAAAGATTAATTTTTTTGCTTGACATTTTTCCTAAACCGGCCCACCTTTTTTTTTTTTTACCCATATGGCCCATGATATCACAAAGATTGCTGACCCCTGGAATAAACCATGTGACTATCGATGGGGGGGTGTCGATTAATGACAGGGTGCGTTGCCTCCATCCCCTCTCCCTCTTGCATACTTTTATCAGCACATATTACTCGACAATTATTTTTAAATACTATTTCCAGAAAAACCCTTAACTAACGCTTACCCGTTTCGGTGGCCGCATGGTCTAACGCGCTACTCTCGCAGTAGACTAAACTGCCGATGAGGTTTGAATTTAGGTCGGGTGTGCTGATGGTTTTCCCCAAAATAGTTTTCCACTCTCCCTCCACGCAAATTCATGTACACTTCTTATAAATATAACCTTCGTAATCCCTAAAACCATTAGCTTAATTAGTACATAGGCGTATAACCAGAACGGGTAGTAAGATGCGCTAATAAAATAGACTAATGCTTGAGTCAAATAATAACTTTCCCTAAAATCTAAATATATGTATCTTACCAATATATTATGTTCCCATTTTCTTTCAATATTTTTTCATCCACCTTAATCACTCATTGTGTACTCTCGTGCGGTAACTCCAAGTTCAATTTCATTTTCGTGTGGCTTTCAGCGCTTGTCAAACTCCTTATTTTTATTGTTTCTCTCCACCCCTCTCTTCACACCCTTCCCCTTTACTCTTCGCGTTCAGCCTCCTTGAGATGACAGCTCCCTGGAGCCATTCTTCAAAAGTTTCAAGATTTTTACCCGCTTGAGGAATCACCTTGACCCTTCTGTCGTGGGTTGTTACTGTCATTGGCGTATTGTTGGGTCAGGGCTTAACCGAGGGTTGGCTGGGTTTTTTTTTGGGAGTTAAACACCCCCCCCCCCTTTTTTTCATAAAGGAATCATAAAGTTTTTTTTATTTATTCCCCAACATCTAATTAGAGTATTTTTTGAAGTCTTCACAAATTCATACATAGCAGCTACAGTTTCGATTGTATATACATATTTTTAACTTTACAAATATTTAAAGAATTCATTGTAAAAAAAAAAAATCTTTGCTAACTCATTTCAGGAAATTTCAACATAAAACCATCGGAAGCTAGTCCCCTTAGAAAACGTACTTCCCCGGGCAATATACAATCCTTTCCCTGTATATCTTTGACTGGTATCAGGTTGAATCCAATACTGTCCACATAATCGGCATATTGTAAAAAAAAAAGGGAGGGGGACGAAATAATGGATCTATTTATTTAATGTTTTTTTGAGCTATATGCACAGTTTCTTGCCCACCCCGTAAGGGAACGGCTTGATTATTTATGTATTTAGTTTTGATAAAAACTTCCTAACCTGGCACAACTCCACTTCCACGCCGTCATGACAACGATTTTAAGCTTTAACCCTATTTTGGGTTTGGATTTTTAAAAAAAATAGACACATCGAAGTGCACAATAATAAAAATTGCTATTTATGTCTGATGCATAGTTCTTAGACTAAAAGTTTCTGAAGTTTACTTACTATGCCGGATTGAAAATGTGTGTTTGTCTCAAAATCCATTTCTCTGTAACCCCTACTAACTCTTTTGGATTTGATAGGTTAATTGAAGTGTAGCTTTCTGAAAGAGATTTAGTTCCAAACCTTTTATAATCCGAGGCTTAACTAACGTACCACTCTTTTTTATGCATGGAAATATAAGTTCGCGCCAATTCTTTTATTTGGTGAAACAGTTTTAATTTTAACTGTCACCAGGAATTAACAACCGTCGGGACAAAAAAAAACTTTGTTTTCTGTAATAATACGTGTTTTTCGATTTACTGTGTGGTGTGTATGGGTTATAATTTTGTGTAATGGTTAAAATTAATGTATCAGGGTCGTATAAAGAGGGACGATATTTTTAGTGGCTCAAACACCCCCTGAAATTATTATTAACTGACCTAGTATGGCGAGGTTCTGTTTTAACTTAAGAATTTGGCATTTCTTCTGTCTGTCTGAATATGTTATACTTATTAAGGTGCGGGCGAAGGGAGCGAAAGTATTTTTTACAGTTTTTATGTAATTTAAATTTTTTGGCCAATATAAATCAAATATTTCTCCAGTAGCAACATAGAGTTTAGTTTTCTGCACATGCTAATATCAACAGATCTTGAATAACTCTCAAGGGTGTCCTGGAATTTTGTCAAAACTTTTTCTCTTTATTTAAAAAGTTTTGACAAAATTCCAGGACACCCTTGACAGATATTCAAGATCTGTTGATATGAGCATATGCAGAAAACTAAACTCTATGTCGCTACTGGAGAAATATTTGATTTATTTTGGCCAAAAAAATATAATGCTATAAAAACGGTAAGATTACTCGCGCTCGCTTCTGCCGCACCTTAACGTCAATTAATGTGTGAACCAATTTTAACGAAATTTGTCAAGTACATTCTTTGAATCTAGACCGAATGATATATGTACTGCACATGGTTTTCCCACCGGATTATTTATAATAACTCATTTCAAGCGATTTGAATTTATAGTTCAAAGCAGCCACTTGAACAGCGGTTATCCTCTATGAACATACTTAACATAGGTAGGTAATAAAGCTCTAACCAGCCGTTACATCTTAGTGGGGTTTTCTATATTCTCCTTTAAAAAAAGCAGTGGAACTGAGATCATTAAAACTGTTTTACCGTTTTAAAAACAATTCAAACAAAATTTAAAAATAACTATTTTAAAAGAAAACTACTAAACTGATACCAATCTCACTCTTGTAAAGAGAATAATGAAAAATCCCTACTTCAACAAGTATTCTGGTTGAAGCGTAGTCATGTTTCTAAAAGTCCTGTTTAATCGGCTGTGTGGGAGCTATCGTGTATCTCAAATCCCGGTTAATCGGTTGTGATGTGGCTATCGTGTATCTAAAATCCCGGTTAATCGGCCTCGATATAGACGTACTAATGTAGCTAAGAACCAACACCTGCACTGCGCTTGGAGGTGTATTTATTTGAATAATGCACTAACCTGGAAGAGAGCCCGGATATATTAGTCGGTAGCGCGGTCTGCGCGTAAAGCCAGTAGCCCAGGGTTCGAAGCCCTGTCCTGGTGTCATCTTTTTATATCTATATAAATGAGTGTTCTGTCTCAGTTGCTCTTTATAGATGTGGAGTGTAGCCTCTCACTTTGTACCAAGACAATAAATTGAGAGTTTTTGAGAACTAAATACTGTTAGACCTAAGAAGGATGAACAAACAGGAGAATGGAGAATGTTACATCATAAACTTGGTGCATCCCTAAACATATTAAGGATAATCAAGGAACGCATGCTGAGGTGTGAAGCGTATGGATGATGACAGGAGTGTACACTTAAATTTAGTTGGAAAACCTGAAGATAGAAGACCTTTTGGGAATCTGAAACGTCGATCCAAGAATAATGTGGAAATTTATCTGAAGGAGGTTGGGTGAATGGCTAGCTTACGTCCTGGCAGCCATGAACTTTTGAGCTCCTTAAAACCAGAGAGAATATTTTCGTTTCTTAATTTTTTAGTGGCCAAACTTTGTAATAATTGTTGTAGCTCTTTTTTTTTTTCTTTCTTCAAAGCTAAGTTGAAGCTACCCTCACCCTTATTCTAGCGTGTGAATTTTTCATCCTCTCGTTAAGTTCCCTTTTTATTTATTATAATCTATTCGGTTAATATTGTTGCCTGAGCTCGTGTTTCTTGTTCCGACAGCGCTGCCTGAGGAGTTTCACGGGCAAGGTGAAGTGATGAAGGGTCCAGGCAGGTCCGTTGCGCATGCGCGCTCCCTGGGTTGGGTCCGGGAGGTGGTGGCCGCCAGTGGCAGCCCGGGCCCGCTCACAAGTAGACACGCCTAGCCTCGCTCGCACCCCGGCTACGACACCGCCACATGGTACACACACACACACACACACACACATGCCGAGCTCACTTCTCTTCGTCGAGTTCCTTTATTTATACATCTTCGTGCCGATTTTGCTTTTATAATGTCTCTTTTTGTTCAAAATACACAAGTTAAAAGGTTCTTTTCGGCGTGATTAAATAACTAGGGTAACTACTTTGACAAGTGCCGTAAAATATTCTCGCCATCCTGCATACTTGGTTGATTTTGTTGATGACATAATTCTGTTGGTACTTCGAGGTGACCTGAAAATATAAGTGATCTCTGTGTTGTTCCGGTTAATTATGGAGAATCATTCATTTCAACAAATTGATATTTAAAATACTCCAGAAAAATCTTCAAAATTTGTGATTTCATTTTAATTGATTACTTTATTTATTTGTAACGTCATATTTTTTCTACTCTTAGGTGATGTCAATTGGTTTGTGATTGGACGATTTTGTGTGTGCGTTTTTGAAAGAGAGGCTTATTTTCTGATGACATTGGCCCCATGCGTGTTTCTCCGGATCATGTCAGCTTGTGCTGATCAGCGTTTCACCACGTATTGCAGGGGTGGTTTAAGTCTATACGAGAGAAAAATATCCTTTCAACTGTTGTTCTGAAGGTTTGAAGACACAGAAATTGGGACAATTATAAAACCTACAACTCGTTCTCTTTTCTTTAATAATCTTTAAACTTGGTATTATCCGTCGTTTTAAATGACACTAAATAAATGAAGCGTTATTTTTTTATTAACTAAGAGGGTTATGTGAGAGTTAGGTAGAGAAGTGCTTGTAACTAGGTTTTAATAACGATTTATATTAACGCCATGTCGTTTGTTAACTTAAAATAGTAATTTCTTTCGTTGTTTTTTCTAATATAAAATTTAATATCATCGTTCATATGTTATGTAGTTCTTGAAGTGTGTTTATATTTTCTTAATCACTTAACATTTCCTCAAACTAAAATTAACAGGTTAGGAGAGTGGTAACGAATTGTCTATAGAATCACGAGATAGGTTTAAATAGTTTAAAAGATACCTTGCTTTAGTTTTGTCCATTTTTAAAACTAACTTTTAGCCCTCCATGTTTCATCAGTAACATATTACTACCAACCAAATAAGGTGTGAAACTGATAAAATAGGTTTAAAGCATACTTTTCATTCTATTAAAAAGGAATATCTTTTGAATGAGCTGTTTCTCACTTCTTTGATAACTGGGTCCCGAAATTATCCATCGCGCTGCATTAACCCGCAGACAAGTTCATTTTGCTCTTTGGAATATTATTTATTTAGAACTATGGCGTGCTTTGTTACATTTATTATCTTGTGACAAAGGTACTATGTCACTGTTGCACATCATAATGAAACATTCAGCCCGACAGATAGATTAAGTCTCGTGTTTACTTAGATAAGATTAGTAAACTTAATGTATAGGGAACCTTTGTACTTGTACTGGTTAAAAGGTGTTACCCCTTATCCCTTTATATACGCGGAATTCTGATAATGTTTTGCTATGTTTATCACTAGAGTTAACCTGACATTGCGTCCATAGCGTAATAAAGAAGTGTTTTCAAAAATGTCTTGAAATTTAGGTTTAAATCTATTTTCAATGAACTATAAACAGTTTATAAAAAGGCAAAAAGTATGGCTCCCATTTTGAAACATTTGACCTTTAATTTGATGCATTACGTAACCATTATATTTTAATTCAAACCATGCTTTCCACTAAAGAGATCAATGGATATATCTTTGTTAAGTTTGGGTGAGTGGTCTGACCCGCGAGCTTCTCTCTCTGGAGACCAACTCCTTCAAATATCTTATATAAAACCAAGGTGAACAAATAAAATCCCCACGTATCATCCTCCAATTGGACAGAACATATTGTCTACCACGGACCGGATAATTCAGTGAGTGGTGATAAAGCTATTAAATATTTAGAATGAGACAGTAACGCATGCGTAATGCGCACCTTGTTCCATCCCTACGTGAGGATTGTATATTTTCGGCCTCTTGGAAGCGTCAATAGTATTTTGTTTTATTAATGGTTGAAACTTTGAAAGGTGCTGCTACCTTGTGTTTTGTGCTAAAGGTCTTCTTGGTGACAAAAATATTAATAATATAACCTCTAGCCTGATTGTAAAGCTCTTTATGTGTTTCCCATTTCAATTAGAGGAAAACATCTGAATATATTACTATTCCGAGCTTCAAAGAAAGTGTCCTTAACAATTTGGAGTCTTCTCTTTGAATTCACGAAGGAGGATTATGTTTTTTTTTAAATGTCCTTATTTTAAAGCCATTCCTCACACAAAATTATTCCTTTTGAACTTTGTGACTGAATGTGACCACAAAGGCTGTTTTTTTTTTCTTGTCATTAAACTTACTCATAATCAACTTAATTCTGCACCAAACTTCTACGCCACAAGTTTCTTAAATCTAGGCCTAGTTAATTGTACATGAATATTCTGATAACTCTTGCATACAGTGCTTTTCCTTGTAACCATTACTAGGTCACATTGGTCACAGGGGAGACTGAGGGGAAGGAGGGATGGAGGGTTTTGGTCACTGTAGGAGCTCGTACTTGTTTACTAACAACATTTCTATGTGAATGAGGGCCTTAACAATAAGTCTCACATGTAGTTAGTGAAGGTTTCAATGGACTGCTATCGTTTTTGTGAAAAATTGGAGATTGTTTCAGCCTGATTTAGTGTCAGCTTTCTTAACTCAGTCATCACTTTAAGGAGGAAATTTACTTCAATGAATAAGCGTACTATTTTTTATGGCATTCCTTTGAGTTGTGTTTTCATTTATAGCTTTACGTGATTACATGTTAATTTTATTGGGTTTAAAAAAAATCATAAATCCAAATGCCTTGATCAAATAGATCTCGGCTCTTGAAAATTTGTGATATATTGATGCATATACTATATAGTTTTAAATCGACAACGTTGTGTTAGTGTGGCGTAGAATTTCTAAGTAGCTTCCTTCTAAAATCTTAGTATGGAAGCTTTAAAAATCTTAATCAAATTTTCACATTCAAAACCAATCGGATAGCATAGCAAAAATTCTGAAAATAAACATCTCAAAATAACACATTTCTATAAGCCATTGAATAATTATAATTATTAATAACGGTCTTTCGAATGGAACTTTGTGATAATTTTGGGTTCAGTCCCACCTTAAGACGGTGTTGTTTCCAAGTTGGTGCAGTTATGTCTAATCCTCGCCTTGCGTTATCTACTGTAACAGATAATAATCCTAATCCTGTTCAGTTGTATTGGAGTCGTTATCTTGTAAGCTCAGTGGCCGCGCGGGCTGTTTAGTTTTTAGACAAATAATGTGTGTTACTATATGTCATAGGATATTATTATTTATACATATTACAGTATTTTCATTAAGTTTTAATAGTAACGTCTAAAACTATAACTGCACTATGTTTTTTTTAAGTTCTAAGACTATCAACATAGTGATTACTTAAAAGCTACAGAAACATTTATTTAGGGAAAAGTGTTGTTTTCATTCGTGGTGTTTATGCTTCTCTCCTTTCCTTAATTGAAATATAATCAAATCTTGAGAGATAATTGTTGTTGAGATGTTTTAAAATAGAGGTATCCGCAGTTTGTATAGTGCAATATAATTTTCATATAAAGGAACATTTTTCAAATTACATAGGATTGTATCTTACTAAATACAAATCCCTAATTTCGTCCTGTTTTAGGCTCAAGTTAATTTTTTGTTATTCGCTTCGGTGGCCACATGGTCTAAGACTCTAAGGCGTCACTCTCGCAATAAAATAGACTGCCGATGACGGAGAGAAAAGAGTTCAATCCCTGTTGGTTGCACTGAGTGAATGTGGTTTTCTTAAATGGTTTTCCACTCTCCTTTTACGCAAATTAGGGTACACTTCCTCTAAATTCATCCTTCTTAATCCCAAACAAACTAGAGTAATTAGTAAATAGGCATAACAGGTAGTAAGACGTGGTGCTAAAAAAAATCCCCATGTATTTTTAGCGCCTCTCTAAATGATTGACTAAATTTCAATATATTTTAATGGCGTGTTTAAGTCGAAACGAGGCCACTTCCAAAAGTTCCCGATTGTTTATAAAGTCATGATTATGTTAAACAAGTATTTCTTTGTTCATATTTTTCTTTTGTTTAACTTTTTGTTATGATTTGAAGGATAGGACATAACACAAGTGTTACTAACAAATTAATTGTATATGTAAAATAACGAGATAGTTCTATTTGTTCGTAAAAACAATCTTAGTGCAGAATGTCGGAGTCGAACCCAAGTTTTGTGGGTCAAAGTTTAGCACTATAAGAGTCCCAGGCCAAGTAGAATGGTTGTTTGACAAACTCGGTCTTCCATTAATATCCCCCTCTGTTTAAAAGTCAATCGGCGACCTTTGTTGGCGTGCCGTTAACATTTTTCAGCGTCTCATTATAGCGACGCTATGAGCAGCATTTATAAATCTAGACATCCGCCGCTTGTATATTCACCAGTCGTGTTTATAAAGGGCTGCAAATGCAGAAACAGTTTTTAAAATACGTTAAATAGCTAAAAATAACTAAAACAATGTGCACAGCCTCTTTTTACTGGCAATTTAATAAACAGCTTTTCAACATCATAAAAAATACACCGGTGGACCTAGTCCGACTTGCCAATGACAGGGAGTCTGGATTCGAGTCCCGGTTGGGTGAAGGTGTTTTTTTTTCTAAATAGTTTCCCACTGGTCTTTCACGCAAATGCCGGTATATTTATTCTAAGTTCTACCTTGACGTGCATACGTCCTGGAAGTAAGACGTCGGGAAAAATAATAATCTTAAAACAACCGTAACATCGTATTTAAATCAAACATTCATGTGGTCTACTACTCCTGAACATTAGTCTAACCGCTTGGTTTCCTTGATAAAGATCACGGACAATAAAACCATTTATAACTTTTTAACACGAAAATTATCCTTTTGACTTGAACACGCCAATAAAACTAAATTCGAGCTCATTTTTGTGTGACAACGGTGGGCGTCATTCAATTCTTATTTGATTTGCCGGTTATGGGCAGGTCGGGGAATGTATCCCACCCAAGTGTAGTTAGGTATTTTTTAAAACGGTTTATTTCACCCTCCAAGCTAATGCGGGTACATTTAATTTTTATAATTCCTCCCCACCCCTATTCTATTATTATGTGGATGTACAGATATTAAGTTGCAAAGCATGGATAAAACAAAACGCACCCGCTTCGGTGGTCAAATGTTTCAATCCGTCAGTCTCTTGATAGACTGACCTGCTGATGACAGAGAGAGATTAGGGTTCGAATATCATTTAGGGTGGAGTGAGGTTGGTTTCCCCTAAATGGTTTGTCCAATCGCTGTTCACGAAAATGCGGGTACATTTCCTCTAAATTTAACATTACTCATCCTCAACATATTGGCAGAATTACAGTCTGATTTTCATAGGAAGCCCATTATTTGAAAATTGTAGATTCGTGTCGTCACAATGGTGGAGAAAAATATTACAATTATCATTGTATTTACATTAGTTCGTGTGTGGAGATAAATAATTTAGATCTACGTTACTATACAGTACTCCATCTGGCGCTGGGAATTAACACAGCCCTTCGGTTGGTTAGTGTTGCTTGCACCATCTGGTAGAAATCCCATATACTTGGGGAGTTCAGAAAGTGTGGGGATTCCCCGAAACTGAATTTCTATGAGCGAGCGTGAAAGGGCAGACCAATTTTGCTGGAAAGGTATTTTCATATACAGTAATCCATAAGAAAAAATTATTGTAATCTTTTTGATAAAATTTTAGATGGACTTTATAATGAATTAATAAAATAAGATATAGTTATAGAATGCCAAATTTTAGGGGCTTTCAATTAATTTTGTCGACCTCGGTGGTCTTGTGGTAAAGTGCTCGCCTCAAGATCCATGGTTTATGGGTTCACACCCAACCGAGGTCGAAGGATTATTCTTGAGCGATAAAAATCCATAACACAACTTCCTTCGAAGGGGAAGTAAAGCCGTCGGCCCCATGTCGATTGTAGAATTTTAAAGAACCCTGGAAGTTATGTGAAAATACCTTTCTAGGAAAAATTGTCAGGCTCTTTAGCACTCGTTCGTTTAAATTTTCGTGTAGCAGATATAATCAGTCGGTTCACAAAGTGTACGTTAAAATATTACTCCAAATAAATAAAATAAAATTCAATCAACGTTGGTGGTCGAACGTGGGCTTCCTATAGTAACCAGGGTTAAGTACATACCTGGATGGCTAGTAAGACGCAGTGAAAAGAAAAAAAGGTAATTCTGTCCTCTTTCACCACTTGCAACAACTTCAGGGCTGCAGTTAATGTTTGAATGAAACACTGGTGATGATGATACCATCTTGATATTTATAGTTGGTGGCTTTCACCGCTGTTTGAAATGTTACTTTCTGTACGAGACTATACTTCGAGCCTTAAAACCCATGGATGGATGCTCTTAGTAAACACTGTACTCTTTGTTGATGCTCTCTTGACATTCCCAGTAGTCACACATTCAGATAAAAAAAACTATTTATGTTTTGTCAACACACTTTGTGGTCTTTGCATCATTTGGAAACATCTACTTTCTTTGAAAGAATAGTTATTTTTAAGAAAACTCGACTTCAAATGAATGTCATGATTCCTTTTTCTTTTCTCTTAGCATCGCGTCGGGTTGTATGCTAACTTCATGTTTTTAACACCTATGTTGGATTGGGTAGTAAATACAATGGGATTTGGTTGTTGTGGTCGCTCTTTAATTTGCTTGTGTCTTAATTTGGTTGTATGTGAAGTTGTCTTGTGATATCTAGTAGGGCTGTCATCAAATATGTAATCCTATATGTTTTTTTTATTTTAGTCTGGACGATTTTTACGAATAAACTTCTAATCTTAGACAGAGGAATTCTTCCTTTTTATTGCTAAATGCTACCTCTATATTTATCTAAATCTCGTTTTAAATTGTGTTTTTGTTTTATTCTTTTACCCCTTTTGGAAGTTTTACATCTCTCGAACTTACAATATACAATCAAAAGTAAAACTCGTGCTGAAAATGTAAACTTACTCGGTTTTATTGTTTGAAACTTCAATCATTGTGATATTTACTATCTCATATTGGCGAGAGGGTTAAGAGAATTCTCGGCCGGTGACACATAGTGAGTGCCCTCCTGTTTATTCGTCTAGTTATGAACTATGGTTTTATTATTGTAGTTCGACAAGGGAAGTGCTCGCTCGGTATGTGACTTAGGGAAAACACATTTACATTTATTCACCTCCCAGTTTTAACCAAATATCCGTGCTCGGATTCAGGGAATGTCTGCCATCAGATATTGTCTTTGCACTTGAGACAAAAATTAATAACATACATTTATTTGCAATACAATTAAACAAGTCTCCTTGGATACTCCTATCTTGTATTACACTATCACAATATTTTATTGTTATAAATGTGCTGGGGGTCCGGGATTCATTCCCCGGTCCCGACACAGATTTGTCTGATTAACAAACCCTTTCTTCACCTCTGACAAGACAACTTGTGAATGTGGGTAATACCAGGCCTCCACCGTGGTTCGGATTCCACGTTAAACTGTAGGTCCTCCATTTCATCTCACAATCGCCCTACCATTACACACTAGCGTAAGTGCGTATAACCCGAACGGGTAGTAAGACGCGGTGCTAATAATAATAATAATATTCTTATAAACAAAGCAAAAAAGACAACTTAAATTATTTATATTTTGGTATATAGCTCCATATAAATATATTTTTCACGAAATTTGAAAAACGTTTGCGCATAATACAACCTTGGGTTTTCCGCATTGGTGGACACGTGGGCTAAACGTCTTCTCGTAGTTTGCTAGTAGTGAGGAAGTTGGGGTTCAATCAAGGCTGGATATACTGTGGACGCCCCCTCCCCCCTTCCTTAAGATGTCCCAACATCCTTCCTCCACGCAGATGCGTATATATTTTCTCTAAATTCTACGTTCCTCATTCATATAGTTATATCATTGGGATATAGAGAGGATGGTAGCATCTAGAGGAAATGTATCCAGGTTTAGGTGACACCCAGCCTGGTTTCGAACTCAAACTTCCCCGTCACCGGCAAACCAAACTATACTAGGCGACGTTCGTCTCCTTGCTCACCGATGCGAGTAGCCCAAAGTTAGATCATGTATCAACATTTTCCCAATTATTATTTTTCTGAAATAAATCTAAATGATGTTATATAAACATTATATTAAATATATTTATTACTAATTTAAGTTGATAATGCTGAAACAAGGTGACATCATTTGAATAATCCGTGTGTTTCGTTGTGCCAAGGCCTAACAGCTGCCCCTCCGCCCTCTCCCACGTGATGATACCAAAGTGTACTCATTACTGTTACAGCAGCGTGCGTTTCTTCGGCGTCCTTCCTGAGTGTCACTTCAAATAAACAAAACCGGGGAAGAAAAACAAGAAAAAAAAGTGTCCATTCAATCAAGTGAACGTACAAACACCAACACTGAACAAGACCATGTGCAGCGTTTTTACTCTAATTCCATTCCATTCATGCCTTTTTAAGTAGAGCTGTTGTTTCTTCAAATTCTGATAGAGGGTTTGAAGTTGTTTTCTCTTAAAAAAATAACATTACTCTCGTTATTTCTCTCTTCAACTAATATTAACTTATGTATCACCAAGTTGCTCAGAAAACATAAAGAAAAGTGCATTACGTAGTTAAATTGTTATTAATATATACTTCATCTCGTAGAAGAATAGCATATTTTAACAAATACTTCAAGTATTTTATTCTAATTAGAATTAGATCTTTTTGACGCCTCCAAGTCCATTGTTTTTTTTATACGTCGCTAATGTGTATTCAACGGGAGTCGAACTGATTGGTTCATCGGAGTGTGAACAAAGCACTCAGAAAACATTGGACACTGATCGGGGTTGCCTTTGCTCGATCTTCAATCCGCACCTCGAAAGTTGGAAGTGTTAAGTAATCGATTAGCTTGGATCCCGCCATTGTCGTCACGTTTAATTTATCAGTTTGGGGTAAACTTTTTAAAACTAACAACTACTCGAAGATTGATGGTCGGACAGCTGGCTTAGGTTCAGTATAGTTTCCAGTGCGGTTCTTCAGATGAACTGGTGAAGACAACCTCTAGCCTGTTCTACAAAGTTTTCCGTGTAACCTGTTGTCATTGTGGCCAAACAACTGAAGTGTTGAAGACGAACGGTCGTTCATTTTGCGCCTGCTGCGAGCGAATCGTGAAGTGCAGGAGGTGTGCAAGTAGCAGTCTAAGGTGTGTAGTGGAGTGCAGGTGGCTGTGGGTGAAGTTCAGTAGTAGTTCAGGAAATCAAAGGGTGAAGTGCAGTCAGGGTAGGGAGTGCAAGCAAAGTGCAGGTCGTTAGAGGTAAAGTGCAGGAGGAGTGCAGGCGGTCAAGGGTGAAGTGCAGGGTGGGTTCAGTCGGAATGCAACCCCAGAGCGGTCGGGCGGCGGGCCGCGTGCGCGTCGTGCGGGTGGTCGCGGGCTCGACGCTCCCAAGGGTCGTCTCTTTGTGAAGCACACTGGAGGGGTTCCACCGCCACCACCACCACGGCGGGGGAGGCGCAGCGGCGGCGGCGGGCGGCCACAACGTGGGGGCGTCATACCGCGTGTCACACCAGCACCATGTGTCCGGGTTGGTGCGCCACCCCAGCCACCCCCACCACCGCCCCTCAATGCCAGTGAGTCTAGTTGAATATACTATAGTTAGTTGTAAGTTTTTTATCTACAATTGTCTGGTGACAGACTCTGATTACAACCTTGTAATATTGCTTCATACGTCCAAAAGTCGCCCAAGTATGTCGCTGGGGTTGAAATAAATATTATACTGTGTGCTTGGAAGTAGTAAAATATTTCAGGAAAAATGTTTGTTTACTAACAAATTAATAATCATCGAAGTTATAGTTTGCGTCTTGTATATCTAATACATTAACGATAAAAATATGAGTCTGTTCATTTGACTGTCTGTTTTAATATATTAGGTGAAGTCCAACAAACTTAGAAATAGTTGTGTGTTTACTATACACGTATTATATATTAGTGGCAAATTCATACAATACAACCCGCCTCGGTGGCGTAGTTAGCTAACGCGCTAGTCGTGTTGAGCTAAACCACTGAGGACGGGGAGATCGAGGTTCGAATCTCGGTCGGGTGAACTGGGGTGGTTTTTCCTAAATGGTTTTCTACTCTTCCTCCACGCAATTGCGGGTTCACTTCCTTTAAATTTAACCTTCCCAAATCCTAATCCATTAGCGTAATTAGTACTTAATCGTATAACCCGAATGGGTGCTAAATAATAATAATAATAATAATAATAATAATAATCATATAATACAGTCTACTTTTCATAGGAAGGACCTTATCTTGAACCCTTACAGTAAGAATAGTTACTAAAACCACTTTAATATATCCATACGCCAAGTTCTGTGATCTGCATCTATGACGTCAACCTCGGTGGTCTTGGGCCAAAGGGCTTGCTTCAGCACCCAATGCTCTTGAGTTCAAACCCAGCCGGGGTCGACACATTTTTCTTGAGCGATAAAAATGATTAGCACAGTTTCTTCGGAGGGGAAGTCTCTCGCTCATATAAATTCTCGTGTGATGAAATATTCAATCATTTCGGAAAGTGCACGTTAAATACCTCCAATAAATAAAAATCAAAGTGCAGCGACCACTTTTGATAGCAAATACCATTCATTATCTTTAGAACAAAACTCATAATATAGTAACATTTTCACCGGAATAAATAAATATGTTTGCATTTTTAAACCTTTGGTTCTGCCAGAATTTTGGTATATAATATTGGAGCTTTGCACATGGAGTAGACATTGTTTCAGTCTTGTTTGTATTTTATTGGCACTCACACAGAGAAAAATAGGTTTCCACTGCAATTCAACTGCGGACCCAGTCAAATAAACTGGCGGCACTGCCGACGTAGTTGGCAGAATCTACTGGTGGATTTGATGGTTCATGCTTGAGCGCCACCAAAACAAGGCAATAACTAGCCCACGACATCGCTCCCATGTTATTCATAGAGGAGGAATGGTCTGATTAGAGTGTCTGGTTCAATACAAACTAGACAAGTCAAACCACTGGTTTGTCGGGGGCAAAAGCCCCATTGCTAAGGGATACTGGCCAAAGCAAGAAGCTTTAATAGGAAACATTTCTCTAGTAAGTGCTTTAGTCTCGTTTTATACAGGAGTGGACTTAAATTAGCTTTAGCTTTTTAAGCATTTTCTGGAGGAAAACTTTTATTTTACCCCGAACTTGAGATATGTAAAATGAGACATTTCCCACCGTTTTATGACTTTCACAAGTCCCATAATTTCCGATTCCAACAGAATGTTAAAATCCTTAGAAAATTTTAGATATATAAATAAATAAATAGATTATGAAATAATAGTTATTTACACTACGTTTACCCTGAAATGTAGCATTCTTACCTTTACTGATTACGGTGAAATGTAGCAGTCCTACCTTGCCCGACAACAGTGAAATATAGCAGTCTTACCTTGACCGACAACAGTGAAATGTAGCAGTCTTACTTTAACCGACAACAGTGAAATGTAGCAGTCTCACTTTGACCGACAACAGTGAAATGTAGCAGTCTCACCTTGACGGATTACGGTGAAATGTGGCAGTCTCACCTTGACGGATTAAAGTATGGATCTTATAGGCAACAGCATGGTGCAACCCGTCAAGGTAAGACTGCTAGCTCTCAGGGTAGATAGATCAACATATAGGAGCATTATGTACTCGGGATAGTGTTGTATGCAGCTACGAGGCTAAGTGTTGTCTGTATGTAATTAGAGCTTTAGTAGCGTGTTAAGGCTGGATAGTAAAATTACACCCACACTCAGCCTCGTTATTGCATACAGCCCTCAGATTGTATAAACAAGTGATTGCTATACATGTTTACTTGCATAAAAGCCTGATATTCGTGTTCTTGAGAGTTTTATGCATCGTAAACAAATTATTCCTGTGTTATGATATGTATATAAGTTTCCCTTTTCTTTATAAAAGCGAAGCTTTGAATTGTTTTTATCGCTTAACATAAAGCGAATCGTTATTTTTAGGTTGTTTAGTTCAAACACACGATTATACACAAGACCATAACATTATTATTTTCCTATGAAATAAGAGATTTTTAAATAAATAAACAAATTTGCCATAACTTGGTGCTAATAGTATTTTTATATTTACCAGCCCTTTTTATTCGCGCTGGTGGTCACATGTTTCAAGCTGTCAGGCCCTCAATCGACTGGATTGAAAGACTCTACTCTTGGGTATATTGAGGAGTGGCTTTCCACGTGTGATTTATTGCTCTGTTTCTCCCATCCTCCCTCTATGCTAATGATGATGCACTTCCTCAAAACTATTTCATTCTTAACACCTACTCCTAGATCCAGTTCACCCTTTTATAACCTTCAGACGTGTTATTTACCCACCCATTAGCTTAAGTCATTAATAACCTTGATGTTTTAGATGCACTCATGAACGAACTTCCTTTAAAGGACTCGGTTTCATATCTAGCTTGGGATGGATTTCAATAATCATCTGCCCACTTTGATGGTCGAATGGCTTGAGGTGTCACTCTCGCAATATAATGAATTGCCGATGATCGGGAGATCGGGGTTTGAATCCCGGTTTGTTTGACTGTTCCTTAACTTATTTTCCACTCTCCCTCCATGCAAAAATGTGGGTACACTTCCTAAAAATTCAACTTTGTCCATCCCTAATGCACTACCGTAATTAGTACATATGTGTACAACCCGAAGGGTAGTGACACGCATTACAAAAAATACCCTGTTAGATGGCAGACTATTTCCCGTTCAGAGATGGACGCCATTTTTCTTTTCAATATGGCAGCCACAAAACATATCCGATGAGGCAGGAATTTTATGTTTGTGTTTACAATGAATACAAACATCTAAACTAAAATTCAATTTTTTGGGAATTACTTTCACTAACAAAAATCAGACCTCACTGTATTGCATGTGCGTGTTTGTGTGGGGGAGGGGGGTAAGGGGTGATCTTTAGTAGTATTTTGGTATTTTGGGGTATTTAGGTATTTAACGTGCATTTTCTGAACCGACCGATTATATCAGCACACGATTTATCAACCAACATAACAAACATGACATGTAGCCTCCGACAGTTATTTCGTCATTGTGTAAGGGAAAACTCACATTTAATTAATGATAATATTTTAGACCCTAACACGAAATTAACCCGTTACCCTTAGCTCAGTGGACAGACACGCTACCGACTGAGCTAAGGTGTCAGACTTTTCTTTGTTAATAATAATTACATTTTTTTATATTATTATTGTTATTTTATAGGTATTGAACATTTCTGTCAAACGTGATAGCTGTATATCACATGACTTGACGTATGAATAGTAACTAGGCTTATATCTGGTAATTTTTCTAGTTTTCAGAGTTATTCCTATGAAAATTGTACTGCATTTAAGTTTTAAAAGGAGACAAACATAAATATGTGGGTTCCAGCTTTCATCCCCATAAATCAGAGGGTGAGAGAGAGAGAGAAAGCGAGAGAGAGAGAGAGAGAGAGAGAGAGAGAGAGAGAGAGAGAGACGGTGGCGGGTTTTCTGCTCTTCTTATACACTGTCACTTCACATCAGCGTTTTGAAATATATGAGGAGTTGGTGGTTGGCGTTATTCGGTGTGATGTGAAGTCATTTGTGTGGATATAATATACACGTAATATATCAAACTGTCAAAAGGCTTGAACAAATATATTTCTAAAACTTTTTACCTTCAGAGATCTCGGAATAAGTTTAATGTCATAAAAAGAACAAAGACCTTACCCGTACCGGTGGGCAAGCGGACTAAATGTCAGACTCATCTGGCTTAAAGGCTTGCTGATTACAAGGAGGGGTTTGAATTCTAGCCGGATGTATTTAGGGTGTTCCCTCCCCTCTCCCTTCTAACTGGTGTTCACACCTTAGCTCAGTCGGTAGCGCCCGTTTGCCTACTGAACTGAGGGTCCCGGAATCGATTCCCGGCTTCCGAAAAATTAACCGTTGATAAAATTTAGTTTTACTCTTTTCACAGTGATGAATTTAGGGGGGTGGGGGGGAGGAGAGGTGTTGTGTCTGTTCTAGATTTAAGTTAGTTGATAAGTTGTGTGCTGATATAATCAGTTGGTTCATAAAGTGCATTTTAAATTTCCCAAATAATAATTAAAAAAATCCCACTCTTCCTCTGTGAAAATTCGGGTGCATTTTATCTCATTTATATCTTACTCATTATCCAAGTTAATTTGTATACATATGTATTATATACGTCAACAAACGTGTAACCCGAACGGGTTGTAGAAAGTGGTGATAAAAAAAATCATATATTACATAAAGCTTTATTAAAAAAAAAATTCAATATGGCAAAATATAACGGTTTGGTTAGTGTTCAATCGAGTCAGTTTTCTTCTACCGATTCTGAATGTTTTCATTAGTTCATTTTACTTCAAAGGATGTTCTCCACTGTAAATAGCACAATTACTTCTTATGACGTGCTTAATATCAAATTGTACATTTAAAAAATTTAATAATCATAAACAGGTCAAAACTAACCACAAGAATAATCCTTCTCGTCCACGCTATTGAGACATTGTATCGTTCTGTGACGTTACAAACAACCGCCATAACAATAGCCCAGGTGGAACGGGATGTATGTTTTTTTTTTTATTATTATTGTTGAAGTCTCTTATGTTCCTCGTATGATTAATCTGTCCGGCATTGTGATCAGACGTGTTAGATCGCATGTGCCATGATTTCTGGACGAGAATAAACCAACACCATAAAACATAGCAGAGGGGTGACCCGTATCCCCTCAACCTCCCTCGTTGTGCAGAGTCTGACCCATTATTCCGTTAGTGAGAGGAAATAATGAATTTGACGCTGCGCTGTTGAAATTATGATTATTAAAAAAAAACACTAGCGATTGAACAAATCAATTCGGACGGTACGGTTGCGCCTGATAATAATTGTTCGGTTTAATAGAGGTCGAGCGTGGTGTTCGTCATTGTTTAACATAGTGATTGATGGTGGACTTATCACGAGATGTTTAGAGTTTATTACATTGCGAGATCAGGCGTTCACGTGACATAATATCGAAACTTTTTTTCTATTTACAGTAGCCCCACGGCTTCTTTGGTGCTGACTGACAGCTGACAGCTTTAAAAAGATACTAGACCAAATTACGTATCCCTACGCCGAACAAGATGTTTTGCATAAACATGTGTTTAGCAGCTGTCACTTCTGACAATCAAAATTTAGGTATATACCTAGATTTTGACTGTCAGAAGTCAGCTGTATGCTGTCAATCAGCACCAAAGAAGCCACGGGGCTACTGTAGCTATTCTTTAAAAAAAAATGTTACGAATTGAGATTTTTTTATTCGGATAGATCTCACTGTGGTTCCATCTCTCGGAATCGTCAATCTCGCAACAAATAGTTCGAAAGTATTTTGTTGTTGGACAAAATGTAAAATGGCGGAAGCGTGAATGGACTATTTTATAAAAAGAGAACTTGAAGAATTTGAAAATGAATTTAATAGAATGCCACGTAAACGTAAAGATCATACATAATGTAGTAACTTATACAAATAATAACTTTTTGTTTAATTATTTAGCGAATCAAAGAAACAAACTTTGGTACATACCTTCCATGAATTCAAGTATAATCTGCTTTTGCTCTTTGCTTTTTTTTTATCCATCTTTACTTAGACTTTATCGAGCTTAACTTAACCAACAAAAAATAAAACCGAGATAAAACGAAGATGGCGAAGACAAACATGTTGTTATTCTATTGTTTAATTGTCTGAAGGGTGCGTTCACACAACTATAAAGTAAATCTCAAATCACAATTTTCGAGACCGGAAGTTCGGAATTTTTCGCTTAATACGAAATTAGAGGACTCAACATAAATTGCGAGATTTTAAACTCAAGAATAACTACTTTACAGATATGAAACTACGAGTTTGGGTTGAGCGTGGCGAGATTCGCCGCAGTGAGATAAACTCGTAACATCTCCGAGATAGGCTCGCAGGATACTGATCTGGAGGTACCTGGCTCAATTCCTGAAAGGAAAACTTCTCCTATGGTCACCACGGTCTGGTTAATTAAGCTCAAAATCCCACACCTTCCTAATCACCGCCATCACGTCATCTCATTGCAAGTATGACGTGTAGACAACCTCCGAGGTACATCTTGGACAAGGGCGACTCAACTAGTTACTGCAAGTATGACGTGTAGACAACCTCCGAGGTACATCTTGGACAAGGGCGACTGAACTAGTTACTGCAAGTATGACGTGTAGACAACCTCCGAGGTACATCTTGGACAAGGGCGACTGAACTAGTTACTGCAAGTATGACGTGTAGACAACCTCCGAGGTACATCTTGGACAAGGGCGACTGAACTAGTTACTGCAAGTATGACGTGTAGACAACCTCCGAGGTACATCTTGGACAAGGGCGACTCAACTAGTTACTGCAAGTATGACGTGTAGACAACCTCCGAGGTACATCTTGGACAAGGGCGACTCAACTAGTTACTGCAAGTATGACGTGTAGACAACCTCCGAGGTACATCTTGGACAAGGGCGACTGAACTAGTTACTGCAAGTATGACGTGTAGACAACCTCCGAGGTACATCTTGGACAAGGGCGACTGAACTAGTTACTGCAAGTATGACGTGTAGACAACCTCCGAGGTACATCTTGAACAAGGGCGACTGAACTAGTTACTGCAAGTATGACGTGTAGACAACCTCCGAGGTACATCTTGGACAAGGGCGACTGAACTAGTTACTGCAAGTATGACGTGTAGACAACCTCCGAGGTACATCTTGGACAAGGGCGACTGAACTAGTTACTGCAAGTATGACGTGTAGACAACCTCCGAGGTACATCTTGGACAAGGGCGACTGAACTAGTTACTGCAAGTATGACGTGTAGACAACCTCCGAGGTACATCTTGGACAAGGGCGACTCAACTAGTTACTGCAAGTATGACGTGTAGACAACCTCCGAGGTACATCTTGGACAAGGGCGACTCAACTAGTTACTGCAAGTATGACGTGTAGACAACCTCCGAGGTACATCTTGGACAAGGGCGACTCAACTAGTTACTGCAAGTATGACGTGTAGACAACCTCCGAGGTACATCTTGGACAAGGGCGACTGAACTAGTTACTGCAAGTATGACGTGTAGACAACCTCCGAGGTACATCTTGGACAAGGGCGACTCAACTAGTTACTGCATTTCTCACGGTCAAATATACCATATGCTAAAAAAGTAAAATAATAAAGTTATTGGTACGAGTGGAGACAGGGGTGTCGCATGTCTGAGAGACTTTGTGCATCCTTTAAATACGAAATTCCCCGCATCCCAAATTTAATAAAAAAATCAATCTAGTTTTTAACAGCTATCCATCCAACGATAATAATATGACCTGCAGTAGGTTTAGATGAAGTGAATTTGTGACCCACTTCGGTGGTAAAATGGGTCTAAGTTCGCAATAGACGCAATAGTTTGGGTGTGCTGAGAATATTTTCTCTTAACGGTTTTTCCACTATAAATCAACGCAAATTTGGGTACATTTCCTCTTCACTCAACCTTCCTCATACCTAACACATTAGCTTAATTGGTGAATATTTGTATAGCTCGAACATAAAGTAAGACGTATTGCTAGACAAAAAATCTTGAACACACCCAACACCCAGATCGGATTCATCACCAATTCTTTGAACATGTCGGGAATAAAACTCGGGAAACCTTACCTCGGAAAGAAGACAGACAACCGTCTGAGCTAAGACGTCTGACTTGAAGGCCGTTAATAACCCTCGCGCTATAATAAATTAATTGTAAATTTCTCTCAGCGGGTATAATGTGTTCTTGCAGGAGCGAGTCCGTGACGCTGTTAAGCCGGGTCCACACTTGGATCGTATCAGGGCTAGGGCGGGTTTACAATACTCACGGACACAGTAAGTTGGCAGATCCGATTCTCGTTCCGTCGCAATCCTTGATCATACCCACAATTTACACCATTCGTGTATCGCAGCGGTGGAATAACGGATAAAACTCGATCCGTGACAGTTTTCTTTTCGGAGCACGTCTAGTCATGTCATATCCTCCTCTCCCTCTAGACTCCTTCGATCATCATCAACGTCATCATCATCATGAACAGTTTACAACCACTGGCTGGGTCTGTGTGGGAAATAAGATTTTACAACGCCTTCTTTCTCCCCACCATCTCTCCTCCACACTCTCTTAAGCCACCCGTCATCCTCTTTGTCTCTTGCCCCTCTACTTCAATATCCATCATCTTCTTTGTTATATTCTCCACTCATACGTACCACTTTAGTCGTGCCTTCTCTATCCTGTCTTGCACCGGTTCCTCCTTAGCTATCTCACTCACCCTCTCATTTCTCATCTTATTCATTCTTGTCGCTCATATAGTACTTCTCAGACATTTCATTTCACGTGCTTGAATTCTATCTCTCTTCTGCTCCTTCATTACCCACGTTTCTGTTGCGTACATAGTACGTCCTATACAGATCTCGCCTTGACACTTTATTTGATGTGATCGCAATACCGACTAGAAGCAGGACGCAACTATCTGATGCTCGTATCACTCTCATGATCTCGCCGGGGATACGATACAAGTGTCAGCGCTGCCACGTACGTGGAGAACCGGGAAAACACGGGGAATTTTGTGTCTGGAATAAACCGGGAAAACACAGAGAATTTTGTGTCTGGAATAAACTAATAAAACACGGGGAATTTTGTGTCTGGAATAAACCGGCAAAACACGGGGAATTTTGTGTCTGGAATAAACCGGGAAAACACAGAGAATTTTGTGTCTGGAATAAACTAATAAAACACGGGGAATTTTGTGTCTGGAATAAACCGGGAAAACATGGGGGATTTTGTGTCTGGAATAAACCGGGAAAACACGGGTAATTTTGTGTCTGGAATAAACCGGGAAAACACAGATAATTTTTTGTCTGGAATAAACCGGGAAAACACAGATAATTTTGTGTCTGGAATAAACCGGGGAAAAACAGATAATTTTTTGTCTGGAATAAACTAATAAAACACGGGGAATTTTGTGTCTGGAATAAACCGGGAAAACATGGGGGATTTTGTGTCTGGAATAAACCGGGAAAACACGGGTAATTTTGTGTCTGGAATAAACCGGGAAAACACAGATAATTTTTTGTCTGGAATAAACCGGGAAAACACAGATAATTTTGTGTCTGGAATAAACCGGGGAAAAACAGATAATTTTGTGTCTGGAATAAACCGGGGAAACACAGATAATTTTGTGTCTGGAATAAACTGGGGAAACACAGATAATTTGGTGTCTGGAATAAACAAGGAAAAAAAACACAGAATTTTGCAAAATCTAATAAAAATACTGTTATTTGTTAATTTGGGACATTTAACTGATGGATTAAAATAGTATGTCTTTGGATGGATGAAAAGATGAAGAATTAAGCACGCTGATTTAAACATGTCTTACTACCCCTTAAACTTGGGTTGTGAAGCGACTGAAGATTTAAATCTAAAATCCTCCAGTTTTAAACAAGTTACGACTTTAAACAAGTTACGACTTTAAACAAGTTACGACTTTAAACTTAATCAGTTTGATGAAAAATAAAATTTTAGTACTCTCTTCTTCAATCTAAGCTGCCTGGAAAAATGGGAATTCCTTCTAAAAAACCTGTAAAACATAGAGAATTTGGTATTAAGAAAATAGTGTGAACCCGTCTTCAGGTAGGACCAGCCGACCCTATGATTTACGACGCAGATTAAGACATGAACAATACAACCAGCACACACGAGTAAGCCAAGAAAACAGAATCAAGCGCCCCTACGTCATTCTAACGACAGCGCTGAGAGATTTGGGGCCTTGCACACGACACCAGGCATCACGAAAGGTTTCCGTCCTAATTTTCATGTTCATGAGAGAAGTATAGTTTTAAATTAGTAGCTGACATACTTACCTTGACACATTTAATACCTAAGTCATGTAGTGTCAAATATAAACTTAGAAAGGGATCAAGTCCACAAAACTCTCACAACTTGACGGAAAAATCCTTCCGAGCATATGGAGTACAATCTGATTTAGACAAGAAGAAACATTTTTGTTTGTTAAAAATTTACTGAAACTATGTTCATACAGTCATACGTTAGGTCATATAATTTTCATCCGTCACGTTTTATAGATATTATCAATACCCATATAATGGTACAAAAATACAGTAAAAGAATATCAATTTTAACAGCAAAAACGTTGGTGACCTGGTGGTCTAGGGGTAAGGTGTCAGACTTCTGAGCTGGCGGCCGGGGTTCAATCCTCGGTCCCGGCAAAGATTTATCTGATTTCCAAACCCTTCCTTCACCTCTGAAAAGACATCTTGTGAATATGGGGAATGCCAGGCCTCCACCGTGGTTCGGATTCCACGCTAAACTGTAGGTCCTTCATTTCATCTCACAATCACCCTACCATTACACATTAGCGTAAGTGCGTATAACCCGAACGGGTAGTAAGACGCGGTGCTAATAATAATAATAATAATAATAATAATAATAATAACAGCAAAAAAATATGTTTGTATATTTTCTAAAAGTTTCTTCCTACCAAATCACGCTAAACACAGGCGTGCTTTTATTTTGTCTTTGTATTAATATGTTTAAACTTAGTTAGCTTACCCATTGGTCGAAACAATTAGTTTAGAGCACATTGTTTTAGACAATTGCCTTAAACAAGTGTTTATCAGACAAAACAAGAAATTCACGAGGGAAAAAATACCTGCCTAATTTTTTCTACCATATAAATAAAACAATAATTTTACCTGACAATTTAATTCCTTTTCCATTAATATCCTACGCATGGATACAAATGTGTCTATATTGGTAATGCTCATTAGATTGATCGTAGATAACAGGATGATACTGTTTATAATAAATTATCATTTCGCAGTCTACTTCAGTCTCTTCTATCATGATTATATAAATCACGAATATAATCAAAACATAAACACGAAGCTGTGATGGAATGCAGGACTCTTCGCAAACGTAGGACGGGGATAAATCGCGCATGCGCAGGTTGTTTAGTTCTTCAAACGTTTCCATAGAACATCAGACAGTTGTCCGATCTTAAAGAAACAATAATCTTCTTTTAAAACAAAGTTTTGGGTCTGTGTGAACGCTCCAATTTAAAATTTTTGTAGATTTCTTCGTCGAACAAAAAGTTTTGTGGGTAAGCGGCCTATGTCTATTATCGTCTAAACTCTAGTCAAGGGATAGGGGTGCATCTAGCCCATACCGGTAGATGTGCAGAAAAAGACGTCCTTCTCGTCTTATCTGGTTTGGTGGTGATGGAAAAGATCGGGGTTTGAATCTCGGATGAGTTTACTTGGGATATTTTTTAATAAATGTATTTCCACTTTCCCTCCATGAAGATGTGGTCAACATTTATTTAAAATTATACCTTTCCCATAATTGTTAAGGTGGGGAGTGCAGGAAACATGAGTTAAGGACATTGTTTTTCCTTGTTTTATAACAACACTTTTTTGCCAAAATAAATAAAATATTGCTCTAGTAGAAACATAGTTTAATTTTCTTCACATGGTGACAACACCAGTTGTCGAATATCTGTCAAGAGCATAGCGGGATTAGATGAGAAACCTTTTAAATGAAGAGGAAAAAATTGTCATTGAATTCCAGCACAGTCTTGACAGATATTAAAGAACTACTTTTGATATCGCCATGTGAATAATCTATTTCTTATAACTGCGTCTTACTACCTTTTCAGATCTTGTGCATTTACAATAATTACTCTAATGGAGTAAGAATGAGGAAGAAAGTATCATAAAGGTAATCTACCCACATTTGCATGGAAAGAGAGCGGGAAACAATTTAGGAAAACCACTTTTACTTGACCCGACCGGCATTTGAAGCCCGATCTTCCCGTCACTAGCAAGCCAGTATAACACTATAGTGACGCCTTATGCTATCCGGTCACTTAAGAGAGTGTAAAGAAAATTAAACTCATACGTTTTTACTGAAGTAATTATTTATATTGACAACAAAAGTTTTGATATGAAAACTGCAAAAAGACTGCTCTTAACGCGCGTTCCCTACACTCCCGCCTTAATATGCAAATATCCCGGACGGTTCAGTAAGACACGGAGTGCAGAAATAGAATGTCAGAACAAACGTGTCCAAGCGCACAGATGTAAAATATGTACTTAGATAGCTACAAATACTTGACAAAAGGACTGTGTGGGATGTGTTACAGTTTATGCTAATGATCGAGTCCCGCCCCGGGGTCTATTTACGAGCGAGAATGGTCTCGCCTTGGTAATGCCGGGCGTTTTAAAAACCTATAGCAAAGGCAGCGGTAAACAGGACTCCTCCTTTGCGACTGGTTCCGAGATACAGAGCATTAATAAAACCTTGCAGGGTTTTTTGGAGGGGTGGGGGGTTATTTGGTGGTCTCCGTCGCATGGAGACATTACATGTAGGGCGTGGCTGGGCCGGAGTTATAGAGGAACTGGGTTCGGCCCTTTGTAGCAGTGTTTATCAAACTGTGATACGCTTGCTACCGCTGAGATGTTTCTTTAGCACAGCGTCATACGTACCCATTCGGACTATACACATGTGTACTAAACTACGTCAATGTGTAAGAGATGAGGAAGTTTGAGTTTATAGAAAGTGTACCCGCATTTGCGAGGAGAGAAAGTAGAAAACCACCCTCAGTACACCCAACCAGGATTAGGTTTCCCCGTCATTGGCAGGCTATTCTATTATGAGTGGGACGCCTTAGACCAGGGATGGGTAACTTGCGGCTTTTTACCATTAAAAGGACTTTGAGGATATACTTAACATATGTAGACATTTCTCATTTTGATCTTTTCTCTTTGATGTATGAAATAACTTACCAATGCAGAGTTGTAGCTATCTTAAAAATAAACAACGTTTATTTGAAATAATATCTAATGAAATCAATATTTTCTGAATTATAGGCAAATATATAATTTTTAATTAGAAATTGGAAAATGGTGAGCTTAAAATGCCCAAATCAAACAATACGTTTCTGTAAGAGTGTATACTTTTCATATTATAAACTTTTTGATGAAATTTGATGTTATTTTTTCCCCTTTTATGTTTCTATAACAATGTACATAATTATGTTTCACATATCTAACGATATATACATACTCTAGATAGAGGAGTGAGCAAGGCCGTAGCCAGCCAATAATTTCAGAGGGGGTTTGTTGGGCACCTCCCCTAAACGCCGGAAGCTAGAAAAAATTCTAAATGGTAAACAGTTCTAGAAGATGTATGAAGTGCTTTTTATGGCAATATAGCCCCCTAACTGCTAAAGGATAGGAACATTTCTAAATATTAAACACCTTTAGAATCTTTCTGAAGTGTTTTTTATAGTAACAAAGCACCCTAATTTGTACTTCTATCTTAATTTTGATACGGTTTGAACCATAAATAAACCCATATATATATATTGTTCATAAAATTGGGGGCGGGGGGGGAGGGGTTGAACCCCCAAAAACTCCACCTGGCTACGGCCTTGGGAGTACCTGCAGTTAGATTTCACATGTACTGCTGATTCTCTTTGTAGGGAGCTGTGCTGAATAAAACAGTCTGGATGACTGATCCTATATTGTGCCTGGTGCGATATGTTTAACGTCCCGATTAACGTTTGGTGATTTTGATGAAAATATGTATTATTATTCTTATGACGGACGAACGTCCGGCCAGTTCAGCGACTACCAAGCTAGTGACGAAGCTACAAGCTATATCTATGAAGTCTCAGTTTCTAGAATATTCCTTGAGTAACGGGATGCAGCCATCTTTGTGCCCCTCCCTAATTTTATTTCTGAGAAGATTTCACCTGGGTGTCTGATAGAGAGAAACACAAATATGCTACACCGCGTTGACATTCACTGCTAAAGATAGGGTTAAATAATAGTAAATTTTGAACATCATGACACCAGATCATATCTTATTATCTGTATAAATTAATAATAAAATCAAATCTAATCAATACACTCTCGGTACATCCAACTGAGATTCAAACCTCGATCTCCCAGTCATCGGTAGTCATAGTCTTGCTGTGAGAGTAGTGTCTTAGACCATACGGCCACCAAAGTGGGTCATAATGGAAGTAGTTCTTATCCTGAGAACATTTCTAGTATTTGTCGGTTGCCACTTGAACAGTGATGAGAAAACGCCCTGAGATATTTAGTAAGGCTACCCTTCATACACACTTGTAAGGCGGGGTACATAATATGTTTATCCTAATAGCTCTAACGACCCGCATGGTCTGGCGGGCATGTCTAACTTGCGGACCATATCCATGATTTGGTGCAACCCACGGACCTTATGATGAACCGTTAAACAATGAGACACTATAATTATTTTTATAAACGTCGTAGGGATACAACACTGGAGAATGGGATACTTGGTAATTTTGTATAATTTGGAGAAAACTGGGGTGAGTCTTATTGTTTTATCATCATCTACAGTTTCCAACCATTGGCCGGGTCTGTTTGGAACACAAGGCTCTCACCATCTCCTTTCCTCCCCCTACCTCTCTCCCTCCACCTTGGCCCAGTCTTCACCTCTTTCTCGCCCAAAATTCTAACCCTTTGTCTGCGCCGAGGGGAGTGGGTAACGGCACGAAATAAGGGAGTGCCTGTGGGGGTGGAGTACATTGGAGACCATGTGTGCCCCGTGACCTCGTTGGTAGCTGGGAAGGCCCTGCAGGAACCTATAAAGGTGACGGCTGACGGGGCTCTGGGGAAACTACGATAGGCCTAGCAAGCCAGTGGGGAATTACTTTCAAAATAGGAACAATGCTATTGTTTTATAAAGGAATTTATTCTTTTATTAATGTAATATTAAGGTACTAAAACGGAATTCTTTTTAATTAAGTTAGTTAAGAATTATTTTTTAAAATTAAGCCACTTACTTATTTAAATTTTTCAGTGTGGCCCTTAAGGTCAAACGAGTTTGACACGCCTGGTCTTAGGCGTCACTCTTACAATAGACTGGACTGCCGAGTGCAGGGCGATTGGGGTCCGAATCCTGGTTGGATGTACTGAGGGTGGTTTTCCACTCTCCCTATAAGTAAATATGGTTACACTTAATCTAAATTCAATCTTGCTCATCCTTAACCAATCATATTAGTGAGCACAGATGCGAACAACCCGAATGGGTAGTAAGACGCGATTGTGTGTAGCTGACTGGCTGCTACCTCACGGCGTTGATTCATTCGCTCGTTCCTTTGGATGAATTTTTGTATACCATAGGCTTAATATACCGATGTTTTTATAAATACATCTATATATTTTTTATATAATGATATTGTTGCTACCCCTTATCACAACAGTAGGTGCAGCTTTATGCTTGTATCTATGTAGGCGTGTGCGCACTTAATGAGACTGGTTTGAATATTTTATTGAGCCTCCCAAGCAGATTTCATCCTGCAGAACCAAGAAAGTTGAAATAACGTTGTCGCACCTTTATAGGCAGCGTAGATTGCGCTGCAATTCTGTGATTGGTTCAGGGCTCGTCGCGGGACCACGTTTCTTCTCTGTTCTTGGTTGTTTTTTTTCACGGCGAACGTGTGAATCAAAATGAAGACGGACGTGTATAATGTGAACAAGACGCCAGTGTTAATGAAAGTCGGGAGAAACGGGTCCGCTTCAGCGCTCCGTTAATTTCACGCTCGCAGCAAGCGAGGTGCTCCCTCTGTCCGCTGAGAAAACACTCCTCGCTACCATCTATCTGTGCGCACTGCGTCTTACTACGCATACATAGTAATTACCCCACTGTAGTAATGATTAGGAAGGTTGGAATTAGTGGAAGTGTTCCTGCATTTGGGTGGAGGGTGAGTGGAAAAGAATTGAGGAAAAACACCCTCAGTACGAACCCCAATCTCCCTGTCTTTGACAGTCTAGTCTCTTGTGAGGATGATGCCTTAGACCATTTGATCACTCTCTTTTTCAACTCCTTTGGATCATTTGTTCAGTGATATATGTCATCGTTGCATTCAGTTTTCTATTTATACAGGCCTACGTCATTTCCTAGCTTGCTCCCGTTCTCCGCTGATTGGTTACTGCGGCTTACACGCGTGATTAGGGGTCGACATACCGTGCTAATAACTCGTCGCACTCGGTAATTACAATGGAGCAACGAGCCGGTCTAGACGAGTGCATACACGCAAACTCAACTGCAAACAGGAGACAGCCCTGGGAAGATGATATCAGTCGCACGGACATAATATGCATTGCATTTACCTACCCCGCACTGGAGGTAGCGTGGTCCGAGGTGTCAGGCCTACATTACACTTCTTTACCCCTCTCCCCGCCCCCAGACTCCTTGGATCCTCAGGAGGGGCCCTCTTAGTAGGACATATATGAAGGAACCGTCCCAGCATTAAGTCTGGGAATAGTAAGTAAAACAACGATTTGAAAAGAAATCATTCAAGTATAGAAGGCTGGTTCGTTGACCTCTTGCTTATCTCTGCCAATAGGTAGTAGCGATAACCTTACATCACCAACAGGCGTGAGCATATTTGGAAACTGAGGTTCCCTCTTCCCCTTTTCAGCCCATGGTTAACAGTTTGTTTTTTATCGCAGCTTCTTACTACCTGCTTGGGTTATACGAATATATGATAATTACTCTAATGAGGAAAGAATTTTAGAGGTAGTCTTCCCACATTAATTGGTGTGGAAATAGAGTGAGAAACCATTTAGGGAAACTACCCTCAGTAAACCTGACTGGGGTTAGAACCCCCATCTCCCAGTCTTCATTAGGCCAGTCTAATACGAGAGCATCGCCCTAAACCATTCGGCCACTGAAGCGGGCGGACAGTTTGTTAACTTATCATTATATGGAGTCTCCTAGCACTCTGGAATGACGTACTGGAGAGGATGAGTTGTTTTTGAGCACTAATTTTGACCCTAGCCCCCACCTCCTCTTTCCAGGGACTCAAATGAGGCGCTAAGTTATTCATGACATCACCCACTTACACGCCTCCCCCAACCCCTCACCTCTATGAACCCACCCTTTCCCTCAATTAGTGCAAGTGCACCCCAATCTCTTTTAGTAGCGCTAATTTTATTTGGGCCAAGCCCATCCCTTAATGCTCGGTTCACGTGTGCGTCATGTGAGTTGTATTAGCGAGAATTACGTTCCAACAGTACGTGGCGTCCAAATCAACGAAATGGCGGACCGCAAAACTTGTTATCGCCACTAACATCTAAATGCGTTTCTTGGAGATAAGAACCACTATTTTCAACTAATGGGACATGCTCGAATAGGAGCGACAAGTCTTGACACCAAGAAGTTGGGTAGTAATGGGTAGGATTCGTTCACTTGACCGGAAGTGCGAACATAGTTGGGGTTAACTAATTTAGAGGTATTTTAATAATGTACTACGTGGAGTATGTGACGTATGACAGTGACGTCAAGGAGAATGACGTTTATTAATTGAGTAAAATCCGGTTTGAATGAGTTATTATATTCGTCTTAGACTGATGTCGGTACATTTCGACTAAAATATTTTCGTTTGTCATAAATATGTGACGTCATAAGAGCATGACTTGAATAAATAATATTTGAATGAATATTATTATATTCATTCTAAACCACGCAGGACACATTATAACCACCAATACTCTGGTTTTTATGTTTTTTAATGACGTCATTGTTTAGTACTTTGTTTGTCATAAGAGTGTAACGTCATAAAACTGTGACGTTTGATTCTGAAGCGGGTTCTGCTTTAGGAAAACCTGTATTAAAAGAGGATCGTGTTTGATAAAAACAAAAAACCTCGATTCCAACTTCCATTATGACAGGAAATAATAAATTGCATGTTTTGTTTCCATCCAACCCATTTATTTTCATGACTCCCCCCTCTACTACCACCGCCACCCAATTTTGTCAATGTAAGCTGTTTGGCACTCTCGTGTATTTTCGCCTTTCGGCCGCAAGAGCGGGGTCTGGTGAGTTCGCCCATATTATTTTCGTGTTTGCCCGGGCGTTGCGGAGAGAAAGTCAATTATTCGGGCCTGTCCCTTGACTCGGAAAGTTTGTTTGGTTACAGCAGCTGACGCCGCCCAGTCCGTCGCGGTCCACTGGGCTCGTTGAGGGCTAGGGTGTAGGGTGTGAGGGGGAGGATCCGATATGAAGGGCTGAAGGAGGGGGGGAGGGCAAAACGCTCTGGCTGTCTTCTTCTGATCGCAGCATTTAGTCATCCATGATCCTCTCTACCTTTATCCTTTTTTTAAAAATAAATATTATTCTAGTTGGGTTGTCAAACACTGGCCGATTCGAATGGGTTGCGTCATTCATTATAGCTGAGTATATTTACAAAATAATTGAAACATTTCCTGTATTCAGACCGCTATCAATTCGAACAAAACTTATTTCAAACAAAGGACAAAATATATTAGTTTTCACTATAGCAATAGATAAATTAGACCACCGATGGTGGAAATATCGAGGTCCGAATCTCGTTTGGGTGTACCGAGTGGTTTTTTTTTTTTTTTTTTACTAAATGGTTTTCCACTCTTCTTCCACGCAAATGCATGTAATCTTCTTAGATATCGAGTTTTATCCTGTGAAATGGTTTCGGCTGCTCCAGTACAGACAAACGGCTTAGCGAAAACCAATTTATCGGTCTCAGGGGTCATGAAACGTCGACATTTATCAAGATATCGAGTTAGATTTTTTTTTGACGATCATAATATTTCTTTCTTCAAGGGATCGAGAAAAAGTAAAAATCTAAAGGCCTGGAACTTCATACACGTACTAAGAAAAAAGTGGGGATGAAAAATATATATATAATTTTACACATAATACGATCCTAACGACGACACGTGATTTATCAAAAAGAAATTCAATGTTTCCATCTATCATTATTATGCTGTTGCGTATAGTAATAATTTGTTTTCTTTCGAAATGTATCATTAGTAAAAATTTCAAAATGTTACAAATAAATTTCACAAGACTTACTTCACCAGTGCAACGTTTGGTACTTTCATGTATAGTATGATTTTGGTAGGAAGAACAGTAGAAGTTAGTTACTAAAGTTACTAAAACAATTTTAATATATTCATACATAAAGTCAGGCTATCTGCAGCTATCACTTTTGAAATATATTATCAATACCTATAAAATAATATATACAAATGTTGACAAGGTTGTCCGCAAAGAAATATGTTTGAATTTTCTCTACTGTTCTTCCAACCAAAATCAGGGTATAGTTTGTTTTTAACACCACGTCTTCGGGTTATACACCTATGTACTAATTACGCTTGTGTGTTATAGATGAGTAATATTGAATTTAGAGGAAATGTACCTGTATTTGCGTGGAAGTGGAGTGAAAAACCACCCTCATTACACTCGACCTAAATTTGAACCCTGATCTCCCAGTCATGGGCAGTCCAGTCTACCGCGTGATTGACACCTGCTAGTTCGCATGCGTATAACCCAAACGGGCTATGAGACGCGGTCATAGATATAATAATTTTAAACACTTACTTTGTCATGTCGAAATTTAGAATGTTCTTAGGATATATACGGTTTTCATATTGATAAGTGATTCCGAGTGGAGCTTCGATTGAATCGAAACAGATTGTACTCTGGGAGGAAATTGTTGGATGTTGCTAAATCTTTCTCTCTCTCATTTCTCCTCGTCTATACTTCCTTCCTCCTCGTCTTTATTCAATCACATCGAAAACGCAGCGACGTCGCACTTTGATTAGTTGCTACTGTTCTATTTGTGGAGTATTTTTTAAGTACAGCTGAGTGTGCCTGGCGCAGTCGGTACTTGGAGGGTCGTCAGGTAAACAGTTGGGAATTATTCATAGGCGCAGGAGGGTTTGAGAGGGAGGGGGAAGAATTACCCTCTCATTGATCCACCGGGCCACTTCACTTCACTTGTTACACGTTTCCCCTGCCGTGGCGCAGCTGCCACAGGTTACAGAGCCATGGGCTCCCCGATACACTTTACTCCCACTTCAAGCCAAATCCCGGCATTAGCGAATTACTTTTTTTTTAACCTCACATCTTTTTGTATATCGACATAACCCACTTCGGTGGTCGAATGGTCTAAGGCGTCACTCTCGCAATAGACTGGACTGCTGATGCCGAGGAGCTTGGTGCCAGAATCCCGGTCGGCTGTTTTTTCCTAAATGGGTTTCTGCTCTCCACGCAAATGTGGGTACACTTCTTCTAAATCCAACCTTACTCATCTCTAACCCATTAGCGTGGTTAGTACTTACCTGAATGGGTAGTAGGTTGTGGTGTTTATATAGGTTATATATATTATAAATAGATGAACATACAAATGCCAATACAAAGTGTGTTACTACCCCCTACTAGATTACATCATTAGATTCACAAATATCCATTCTACGCTCTTTTACCGGGCATTTGGCTTTTAATGATCAACCGAAATAATATGTGGATTTTTGAGCTTTGTAAAGTGAAAATATCAACATTAAAACCATATTTACAAGTACATATGAGTATATATATTTACATGTACTTTGATGTACTTGTAAATATGGTTTTAATGTTGATATTTTCACTTTACAAAGCTCAAAAATCCACATATTATTTCGGTTGATCATTAAAAGCCAAATGCCCGGTAAAAGAGCGTAGAATGGATATTTGTGAATCTAATGATGTAATCTAGTAGGGGGTAGTAACACACTTTGTATTGGCATTTGTATGTTCATCTTAGCCTGTTTGTTCTCCTACTGCCGGACAGCTCCACCCTTGGTTGTCTTGTTGCCTCGTGGAGATATCATCAATACAAACACATATTGGAGGGGATGTTAACGCTAGTGCCACGTCTGGATGAATGACTGAATATCAATGGGAGCACTCTCTTTACAAATAAATAAATGTTGTTAGTAATATTAATTTAAAGTATTTGGATGTATAAACTTTTTACTGCCTGGTAGTAAAACTGTTCTTACTCCACAAATGAATCTCATACCTGTTCGTCAGCCTGTTCCGTTGGATGAAACCTTTGGCGGTGAGTGAATATAGGTAGGGAGGGGTCGCTCTTCGGAATGAATTCGGTACCGCTTTGTCTCACTCCACTCCCCTCCGCGTGGCTCGAGTTAATCTGAGAGGAGTGGATGATGGATTTAGGGGTGTTAGGGTGTGGTGTTCTCAAAACCATCACCCCAAAAAAGTGAGTTTATCAAACAACGATGGTTAAAATTATAGTATTTAATAAACGCTATTATTGGAATACTGACATTGATGTGTTCCTATCTTCTGAACCAAGGGCTGGCCCGTCAAACATGAAGTGATATGCGTCGTCCTAAGTTTATTTATTTTGTCACTGCGTCTTATTACCCGTTCGGGCTGTACGCTTACACAAACTACGCTAGTGAAATAGTGGAGTACATCTGATTAGAGCTGAATTTTTTTACTTACGGTGCAAACGATTGGGTTATAATTATTATTGTTCACGGTAGCCTCCGCCCCCTTCCACTCCCCCCCCCCCCCAATCGCAGCCCCGGTAATCTCGGAGTGGTATACTATCAATCTTAATCTGTTGAGGACGTCGTCGCGTGACCCACTAGACTCTCCTCCTGATAACCTTAGGTCGAGACTGTGAACATGCCGAGAGATTAAAGCTTGATTCACACGTGCGTCTGAAAATATAGAATAGGGCGCAGTAATTTACAACCCGAGTCGGTTGTCGAATGGTCTAAGACAGAGGTTCCCAACCTCCACCAAACGAGTCTAGCTCTTTATAAGTTATTTTTATTTGTATTTTCACATCATGTAAAAAAATAATCTCAATTTGCTTAAACATCTGGGCTAAGAGACCGCCATTTTAACTTCTTAAACGTGGCACGTCTCGACTCGCACCTACTATTGAGTGGGTGCAGATTTTCTCTCAACCTGCGCCTCTTCTGTTCAGTGAATACGGATTTGAGCGAGTCTTTCAAACTTGCACCGACGCAACTATTTGCTCCCGTTAGTGATCCAGGTCCTGTTTTTTTGTTTTTTTTTCATTACTGTCCGACTAAACATCTTGTTTATTTCACTAATGTGAAATGGGCTACGTAGAGTACTAGAAATGTGTGGGTAGGTTTTTAATTTCACCTCGTATGGTGGGGAAGATTAGGGGAGCCGCGGTGAATTATCATTGGCTTCAAGAGGGCCACGATGTGGAAAAGGTGGGGAACCAACTGGTCTAAGGCGGTACTCTCGTGTTAGACCGAACTGCCGACAACGGGAGATGAGGGTTTGAATACCGGTCGGGTGTATTCTCTCTCCACGTAAATGTGGCTACATTTCCTTTAAATTCAAACTTCTTCATCCAAAACACATTAGATTAATTAGGACATATGCGTATAACCCGATCGGGTAGTAAGACGTGGTGATAAAAAAAAGCAATTCACACTCTAACAGAAATGTACTTTGGCCCATGATGCTTTGCAAGGAGTTGGAAACCACGAGAGCCGGTAAAACACGACGAATTTTTTATGTATGGAAAAAAGCGGTAAAACAAAATAAAATTTCACCAAAAAGAACACTATTATTTTTAGCACCACGTCTTACTACCGATCGGGTTATACGCACTTAGGCTAATGTGTAATGGTAGGGTGATTGTGAGATGAAATGGAGGACCTACATTTTAACGTGGGATCCGAACCACGGTGGAGGCCTGGCATTCCCCACATTCACAAGATGTCTTGTCAGAGGTGAAGGAAGGGTTTGGTAATCAGATAAATCTATGTCGGGACCGAGGATTGAACCCCGGACCCTAACACAGGAGTCCAACACCTTACCTCTAGACCACCAGGTCACCAAGATCACTATAAATACTGGAATATTGGTGAATCCGAGACAATAAACTGCAAGATTTAAATAGTGCACAGTCTTTCATGGGGAAAAAAATCGAACTCAAGAAATAATCATGTGTTATACCTACCGCCCTGCCAAAATATTGGGCTTTGTAACAACTGCATACATTTCCTCATATTACCTCACACTAGTCAATTTTATGAATTTCCATCTAAAATGTCTTGAAATTTTTTTTTTCTGTAAAAAACAGGGATTTTTATTAAGAAAATAATAGTAACCCTGTTAGCAACACAAACAATAGCTGATTATAATAATATCTTATTTTCTAGTGGATACACACGTGTTTAAGATTACTGTAACGACGGATGTTTTCAAATTATTTTACTGTGTGGTGAAACAAATCTAAACAGAATCACACACGCGCTTCCCATTTAACGAGCTATTTCAAATAATCTCACAACAGTAGATGCAACTATCTTCTTGTATCTCGCTTTGAAGGCGCATGCGGACTGATTGAATCATAGGTTTAAAAAGGTTATTTGGTCCCCCAAGCTGATGTCGCGCAGAAAAAAAAAAAAGGAAAGTTGAAGCACCTAGTGGACGCACGCCGACGAGGCTGATAAATTGTGATTGGCTTAGAGCTTGTCACGTGATTACGTGACTGTCCTGCTCTTTTTTTCTTTATTTTGTGAACGTGTAGAATCCACAAAAATACCCGAGACCAGCCAGGTGGTGTGTACAGCAGTCATCCACACTTGCGTTCACTCTCATCTTAGCTCGTATGCAGTTTATACTGTGTTGCGTGATAGGGTTCATTTGAAATGTTATATTGTTTCCCCCACTTGCATTACAGTAATAACTTTGCTTGGGATTGAATTAGGAGTGGAAATAGTAAAAGTAGTTATGTCCTCTTGATTTTAACACAAGATTATTCACACATTTACTTGCACAGACTATGCCTTAGTGCCGAGAAGTGAATTACACAAACATATAATCTTTGGACACTCTTAAGGCGGGAGTGTAGGGAACATGATTTAAGGGCAGTATTTTTTTCACTTTTTATAGAAAAACAAACAACATATTGCTCCAGTATAAACATAGAGTTCTTCACACGGTAATATCAACAGTTGTTGAATATCTGACAAGGCTATCCTGGAATTTAATGACAACTGTTTCTCTTCATTTAAAAAGTTTCTCATCTAATGCCGCTATGATCATGATATATATTCAAAAACTGTTGATATCACCATGTGAAGAAAATTAAACTCCATGTTTCTACTATAGCAATATTTGATATCTTTTGGCAAAAAAAAAATGTTGATATAAAAACTGCAAGAACGCTGGCCTTAACTCGCATTACCTACACTCCCACCTTAGATAAATCTGACCTTAAGAAGGATATAAAACTACAGCAAGGAAAATAAACTCTCTTATTACATCCGAGTGATGATCAAACACTGGCCTCCCGAACTATAGCCGGTTGCGAAAACCGTGCGCCCAACGCTGCCAGTCACTATATTAAACCACGTATCGACTTTGTATGGAACACGCCTCGGTGGCATAGTTAGCTAACGCGCTAGTTTCATGTTGAGATAGACTGTCGAGGACGGGAGATCGAGGTTCTAATTTCGCACGGGTGAACTGTGAGCCTATCCCGGAGATGTTACGAGTTTATCTCACTACGACGAATCTCGCCACGCTCAACTCGGAACTCATAGTTTCATATCCGTAAAGTAGCTAATCTTGAGTTTAAAATCTCGCAATTTATGTTGAGTCCTCTAATTTCGTATTAAGCGAAAAATTCCGAACTTCCGGTCTCGAAAATTGTGATTTGAGATTTACTTTATAGTTGTGTGAACGCACCCTTCAGACAATTAAACAATAGAATAACAACATGTTTGTCTTCGCCATCTTCGTTTTATCTCGGTTTTATTTTTTGTTGGTTAAGTTAAGCTCGATAAAGTCTAAGTAAAGATGGATAAAAAAAAAAAGCAAAGAGCAAAGCAGATTATACTTGAATTCATGGAAAGTTGATTCGCTAAATTATTAAATAAAAAGTTATTATTTGTATAAATTACTACATCATGTATGATCTTCGTGTTCACGAGATATACGTGGCATTCTATTAAATTCATTTTCAAATTCTTAAACTTCTCTTTTTATAAAATAGTCCATCCACGCTTCCGCCATTTTACATTTTGTCCATCAACAAAATACTTTCAAAATATTTGTTGCGATATTTATGATTCCAAGAGGTGGAACCACAATGAGATCTATCCGAATGAAAAAATCTAGATTAGTAACAAAAATATTTTTTTTCAAGAATAGCTAAATAGAAAATGTTTCGAGATTGTGTCACGTCCGATCTCGCAATGGAATAAACTCGAAACATCTCGGGGATAGCTCCTTTGGGGGGAGGGGGTCATACATGATTTTCCACTCCCCCTCCACGCAAATGTGGGTTCACTTTCTCTACATTCAATTCCTAACCCATTGGCGTAAGTAGTACTTAATCGTATACCCCGAACGGGTAGTAAGACGCGGTGCTAAATAAAAACTTTGTATAAACATTGTCTGATGGCCAGAAATATATTTGTCTTGTAGTCATAGCGGTTGAGAAATAAATCTACGTACACCTTCTAAACATGCCATGTTCAAATTTGATCTAAATGTTGTTTTAACAATATTATGTACGTTCAAGGTTCAGCTAATTCGTGAGTCGTGTCCTGAAAGCCAGTGTTTTGTTTCAGACGGGGAGCCCATCAAGCTGCCGGAGAACCTAGAGTCCCTGCCCAGAGCTGACCATTTCCCGACGCAAAGGCACCGCTGGAACACCAATGAGGTGGGTGTCACACTCACGTTTGATGTCAAGAAAATTTAGAACCAAATCGCTCGAGACATTTATAAAAAGATACTCAAATAAAAAAAAGTTGTTAATAAACCCCCTAAAATAATTATACAGCTTAGATGGTCATGTTAAACATTCCACAGATATAAATTTTAGACAAAATCGTTTGAATCATTTCAGAAAAATTTGTAATGAAAAAAAAAAGCTCAAAAGTAAACTACGCTTAATTTTAGGGCTAAGTTCAAAATTTAAAAACGTCCTGAGGTGTTATCCTATAACATGTAAATATTAAATTTGAATATATATATATATAATAATTTCAGATCTTTGGCCAGAAACAGACGCACAGATACACAAACGGGGGGACAAACATAATTGTAAAATACACTCTTTTGAGTTCGTGTTCACATAAAAGGTAAAGGTTCGTCAAAATCTCGAAGTCGAAAATTTTCATTAAGTTAGGCCTACTACAATACTTTATCTTGATATGAAAGAGTATAAATCAAGTCACTCACTGCATTTCTATTTTTGTGAACATTCTACCATACCCTTTATAAACGAGTGAAATGTAATTAAAAATTGTCCTACTCGTTTTAAAACAAATCAACTCTGTTTCCATTCGTTAGTTATGGTTATGCGTTCGTAACCGTCTTCAAGGCCTTAGTCAAGGTTTTTTTTGGGGGGGGTTTAAACCCCCCAAAATTGTATGAACAAAATATATATGGCTTTATTTATGGTTAAAACAATATCAAAGTTAATGCACAAGTACAAATGAAGAGGCTATGTTACCGTAAAAAACACTTTAGATTGCTTCTAGAGGTGTTTTAATATTCCGAATTTTTCCTAACCTACCGCAGTTATGTTGCTATGTTGCCATGAAAAAACCCTTCAGATAGCTTTTAGAGGTGTTTTAATATCCGGAATTTTTCTAGGCTACGGCAGCTAGGAGTTATTTTGCAGTAAAAAAAACTTCATAGAGTTTTTAAAGGGGTTTATTATTTAGAATCTTTCCTAGCCTACGGCAATTAGGGGATTATGTTGCCAAAGAAAGACATTTCAAAGAGCTTTTAGAGGTGTTTAGTATTTAAAATTTGACCTAGCATCTGGCAGTTAGGGAGTTATGTTGCCATAAAAAAAACCTTTAAATGTCTTCTAGAACTGTTGATCATTTATAAAAAAAAATCTAGCTTCTGGCAATTGGGGAATGTGTGTGTCCCCCCCCCCCCCTTGTGATTATTGGCTAGCTACGGCCTTGACCGTCTTGCACCTAAGATATGAAATAACTTTTGTAAATACCAAATGTTAAATAAAATGGGTCGAGCAGTGAGGTCTGGGGTGAGTTCACACACACAAGCTTTCATAGAGATATACCAGCGCTT
Source organism: Timema cristinae (assembly GCA_039000515.1). Taxonomy (NCBI): domain Eukaryota; kingdom Metazoa; phylum Arthropoda; class Insecta; order Phasmatodea; family Timematidae; genus Timema; species Timema cristinae. The sequence continues at coordinate 61,681,631 of JBCFYV010000003.1, read as the reverse complement.
TTCAACCTTACTTAATTCACGGCACACCAAGAGGGATTTTATCATTAAAATTACTAGTTTCAAGATTGTGTTTAAAACTTTAATAACTAAAATTATAATAATTGTGTCATTTAAAAACAAAGATAATCATGGATTTAAAAAGATGTATTTTAATTCCTCACACATTTTTTTATATTCTCCTTAAACATCCGTGTCATATCTGCTGACCCTTCACGGCACGCTGGTTGAAAAACGCTGATGATAGACCGGCCGACGGCACCAATTTTTTCGGAATCGTAAACATATAAAATATATTTGTTCACGCCACTTTATGCATAAGAAATAATAAAAAATGTATTCCTGATCTAAATCTGTTCATTGAATGAACAAGGGGGACTGTTAGAAAAACAGACATGCAGGGAATTTTTACTAGTTTTGTTATATACTATTACAGGCAAATGCTGGTTAATTTTCCTTGTCCCATCTTAGAGATAATGTAATTTGCAAACAGACACCTACAGAAAGAAACTTAGCACTTTACAAAAAGTTAGCATTTGACATCCTCTTTTTTTTCTCTATCGCTATTATCTTTTTGATTTTTACATCAAAATCATTTAAACAATCCTTATTTATCTTAGAATTTCCTTTTATGACTCGATTGAAAAATTACTCACTTTATTTGATGTAAGGTTGGATCTATTTTTCTAACTATTTACTTTGATCTCAGAACTACGACATTTTCCTGTAGCGTCGTTAAAAATTACCTAATTTAATCTTTTCGGGATCAAACTTAGAAAATTTAAGGTTTTAAACCCTTTAGGCATATTTAAATACCTTTTACCTTCGTTTTGGTGCTGGCCAAATTTTGAAATAACATAAAACTTCTTATATATTGCGGTATTTCAGGACGTCTGCAACGCATCTCAGCGTTTTGTTAGGCGCTAAATGTAAGGTAAAACGACAAACCTACCATTGCATGTAGTTTATAAACGTATGTAGGTAATCTAACGAAGTGCCTGATTATTACACTTTTACAAATATGAAAACTAACTTTAGCTGCGGATACAGTCTTCACTCTATAAATGTTTTAATTAAATCAAATATAGTTGAACAATGACACTGGGTTCAATTCTTGTGTCCAGGTGCCATTTTTAAACTATATTTAATTTTATTTAATTGAAAATAATTATTTTTAATTGGTCTGGATATAAAAACAGCTGATTAGATTTTAAATTTTGGCTACTATAAAAAAAAAATCCCCGAAATAAAAATATTAGTTCAATTTAGGAATAATCTTTAACTAACGTCGTTCATCTTGTGAATGTGGGGAATGCCAGGCCTCCACCATGGTTCGGATTCCACGTTAAACTGTAGGTCCTCCATTTAATCTCATAATCCCCCTACCATTACACATTAGCGTAAGTGCGTATAACCCGAATGGGTAGTAAGACGCGGTGCTAATAATAATAATAATAACTAACGTTGTTCGTATTAAAAGTTTTCGTGATCAGTATACTTTACACTTTAGTTGATTGAACCATATAAATTATGTTGTCTTTATTCCCCATCTAACTTCCTTGCTTACTCATGAATGATTTGTTTGAATTTTCATAACCTTATAACATGCACAGAAAATAAATAATATATTTGTGTCATTCAAAAACGTTAATAAATATACATATTATGTACTTGAAATCCTGTCGTTTTTCACGTCAGACTGTCAAAAGAGTTTGAGAAGAATTATTAAAATTTGTCAACAGAAAGATTAACTTTTAAAAAATGTATCTTTTTTATTTATTAATTGTCAACTCAAGTTATAGCTTTATTTATTAATATCTAAACTTATAACAACTCCAAAAAAATTATAATAAAAATATTACCAAAAGTTTTGAATCAAATCTCATTTCCTATTATCGTTCACAATGTAACTTATTTTATAAATGGCCTTTAATTTCTAGAAAAATAACTTTGTTTGCAAATCTAAATTTGGACAGTTGGTGGCTGAAAAAACTTCAATTAAATTTGAACAGTCAGTGGCTTAAAAAATATTATATTGTAATTTAAATTTGAGTAGAGAGTGGCTAAAAAAAGCCAACAACTTTGTTTGCAATTTAAACTTGGAACTTTGTTTTCAATTTCAACTTTGGTGATTAGTTTCTAAAAAAAACTTTATTACTGCACTTTAAATTTGGACAAATAGTTACGTTTGTTAAATAAACAAAACTTTGTCTGCGATTGAAATTTGGACACTCATTGGTTAAATATACAAACTATTTTTGCGATAAAATGTTGGACAATCTTTGGCTCAAAAATACAACTTTGTTTGCGATTTGAATTCAGACATTTATTGTCTAAAATTACAAACTTTGCATTTTATTTGGTTGGTAATTTTCTAAAAAAAATTACAAAAATTTACTCAAAATTTAAATTTCGACAATCGGTGTCAGAGAAAAATAGCCTCTCTTTCCACGTACATCTTTCGATACTTAATTTCGGTCATTGAAATGTTCCCTAACTAAGTGATATAAAATGTGTTGTTTTTTTCTGTCTTTTCTTCGATGACATCATTTTAGAGCTGTAGGGTGGTGCCGGGAGCTAGACCGCTCGTCGTCCTGAAGAGTTCTTGTTGATTAATTGCTGCCTGTATGTGTCCCCTTGTTCCAATTAACGGCGTGTGTCTGCTTCCCTGAACCGACAGTGTAATTTATGATTAGGAACCGACCATTCCACACCGATCACACCTCTTCCCCGCTCCAACACAACGCCCCTGGTGGTGAAGGGGGGTAAGGGGCCACTGTCCGATAAAAATTAATTTGTTTGTGATTTTTTTAAACAAATAAAATACTTTATGCAATAGAGATGAGGGTGAACTGGTGGTCTAGGGTAAGGTGTACAGACTTCTGTGCTGGAGTCCGGGGTTCAATCCTTGGTACTAGCACAGATTTATCTGATAGCCAAACCCTTCCTTCACCTCTGACAAGACGTGTATTAATCACAACTTGTGAATGTGTGGAATGCCAGGCCTCCACCGTGGTTCGGATCCCACGTTAAACTGTAGGTCCTTCATTTTATCTCACAATCACCCTACCATTACACATTAGCGTAAGTGCGTATAACCCGAACGGGTAGTAAGACGCGGTGCCAATAATGATAATGATAATAATGATGATGATGATAATCATAGAGATGCAGACATATCAATACGTTTAACGCAGTCCGATACATTATCTCATTCTGTGGCGTGTTCGATTCCTGGCATACCCTAAAAAATATAATTGGTGAAATTTGAGTTACCTTTTACAGTGATCAATAAATGGTTTGAGGGCTGGATGTTGTGTCTCTTCAAGATCTAAGTTAATTTATAAGTCGTGTGATGATACATTAAGTAGGTGCATAAAGTGCACGTTAAATACCTCAAATAAAATAGATAGTAAATAAAGTTTGGATACTGGTTCATACAAGTTCAACCTTTTAAAACGTAATAGAATTTTTAAAAAAATGGTCCATAACCATTTAAAAAGTTTCTCAAACTTTACAAGAGAGTTTTTAGAATGTTTCTAAAACGTTTTACAGGAGAGTTGTTAATTATTTTAACTTCACAATCGTCCTTGTGTCAAAAACTCTGTAAAAAATGTCAACAGAATCTCTACCGGTTATTAAAGTCAATAAAAAGTCGTGAAATTAGCTTTCAGATCATACATTTTTGTGAGATAAACCTAAGGTAAGAATAACTTATTATAAACTTTGCACAAAATTAGCTTAAATTTACAACTACTCTATGGAATTAGGAGCTCGAAAGTTCATTTCCACGCTTAAAAAATTATGCCACCTATCCTTATCTTGAGCTAGTTCTATCCAGTCCCCCTCATTACACCTTATCCCTATCTTGAGCTAGCTCTATCCAGTCCAACTCCTTACACATTATCCATATCTAGAGCTGGTTCTATCCAATCCACCTCATTAGACCATATCCCTATCTTGAGCTGGTTCTATCCAATCCACCTCATTACTCCCTATCCCTATCTCTTCCAGGTCCATATTTCTATACTTGCATCAGGATTGATGAAACTTTTAACGAAAATCTCATTTTAAGGGAATAATTAGTAAAATATCTTTGGGTATATTTTGGTCATGAATATTTACTTATAGGTCATGAATAAGTCATGGAATATTGTTTACATAATTTGGTAGACACTCTGAACAACGAGAACAATCCCATAAAATAACTCTGTCAGGAGTTGCGCTATCTCGAAATTTCTCTGCCACATCAGTATTCTCCTTAAGAATTGCCACCTTCACGTTAGCTGCCTTCATCGCTGTGCTGGAATGACGTCAGGGTGCGCCTAAAGCCACGGCGATCCTCAACCCCCTCAGCTAAAGTAAGACTCGTAGTTTATAGGGGAAGCGAGCAAGCTCAGCAGCGCTCAGAGTTATTAAGGGTTGCGTATTGAAATAAGAGTACTAGCTACGTTCACACTTAGCTCATTTTGGCGTCGAAGCGGGTTTTACTAAGTCTCCGATGACGGCGAAATCAGAATTCGAATCCCGGTCGGGTGTATTGAGGGTGGTTTTCCCTAAATGGTTTTACACTCTTCTTTCCTGCAAATGAGGTTATACTTCCACTAAATTTTACCTGTCTCGGCCCTGACACGTTAGCGTAATTAATGCATATTCGTACAACCCAACCGTGTAATATGATATTGTGCTAAAATAAAAAATATATAGTAATGTCCAAACGAAAAGTTTTAAGAATCGTTTCACATTGTTTTGTGTGTTTTAGCCGTGTCTTGTTCTCAATTCAGATTATACGCATACGTTAATCACGTTAATTTATTTATGTATATTTTATTTTATTTATTTAAAATTCACTTTCTTATCGGGTCGATTATACAACTTATAAACTATCCTAAATATAGAGCAAACGCAACATCCAGTCTCCCAGACGTTAATTTGTAATGTAATTGATTTGCCCCTAAAAAGTATGTGAAAGCATTGACAATAATATCGTCCTAATTTTATAAACATATCTTATTTCATTTAAATTATATAGTATATTAAATGGCGCTTAAAGCACTTCTTCTTCTAAGAAGGCAAAAGCCACTGATCAGTGACGTCACGCACGTGACACCAGTCAAGTCAGTTTGACAATATATATATTTTTAATAATAACTTCCTCTTCTCGAAGGTTCGAAGAGAGATTTTAAAATGTAACTTGAGTCTTTTTCCGGCTCTCGAAGCTTCGAGTGACACAGAGATGTTTTTGTCTTGTATTTTGTTTTTCTAAACTAAACCTTCTCGAAGCTTCCATGACCGAGGAATATATACAAAGGATGGTGCAACATAAAGGCAGTGGTCAGTTGGGAGTTGGGAGTTTGGCGTCTAGCAACACCTGTCCACGCTAGCCCGCATATATATTTCGACATGATCTATTTTCGCATTAATTAAACTAATTCAGCAAATAAAAAACATGTCAAAATGAAAAGTGATTAATCATAATTCTTCAATAGGCGCCCATCGCGGTAACGTAATTCCAGAACGTTACAATTGGCTTCCCAACTTAGGGGCACGAATTATCTCCCGAGATACAGCACAATTACCTCCCCGAGATACAGCACAATATACCTCCCCGAGATACAGCACGAGATACAGCACGAATTATCTCCCCGAGATACAGCACGAGATACCTCCCCGAGATAAGCAGTAGAGACAACGCCGAAGACCGAGATAAGCAGTAAGCAACGCCGAGGACCAGATAAGCAGTAAGCAACGCCGAGGACCGGGATAAGCAGTAAGCAACGCCGAGGACCAAGATAAGCAGTAAGCAACGCCGAGGACCAAGATAAGCAGTAAGCAACGCCGAGATAAAGCAGGAAGCAACGCCGAGGACCAAGATAAGCAGTAAGCAGCGTCGAGGACCGAGAGAAGCAGCTTACCATCACCAAAGGAGACAAGGGGTGGAGACGAGTCTAAAGAAGATATCACAGATAAGTCATCAACAGAAACTTAAATTAAATAGTGAAAAATATATTTGTCATTTGTGCATTTTGGGGGTGGAACAGTATTAATTTTTTTGTGATTTAAATTAAGGGAATAATTAAAAAATGGCAGATTCAAATGATAACAGTGACGCTAGTAGCTATTCTGAAGAGGTAGCTGAAAATAGACCTAGGAATCAGTTAGGTCTAGAACAATCAGATGAGGAAATAAGGGAAAATGAACAGGACAATGACGAGTCATTTGCAGAGGAGAGAGAGAGGAGATAGGACAGAAAAAGAAAGAAATATTATAGTAGATGAGGAAGAAAGAGAAAAGAATGGGAACAAAATATGGAGCAACCTGTAGTAGATTTAAATCAAATTATGAAAATGTTACAGCAAATGGTAGCGAGTAGTGAGGAAACTAAACAGGAAATAAAGAAAAGCAGCCAAGAAACTAATCAGAAAATAGATAAAAGTAGACAGGAAATAAATGCAGTTAAACAGGAAATAGATACAAGTAGACACGAAATTAATCAAATAATATATGCAAATACCCAGGCAATTAATCAGAAAATAGATACAAATCAGACTAAACTTGAACAAATTAATAAAGAACTAAGTGCTAAAATAGAGTTAAGTAAGGAGGTTTGTGATCAGAGATTTGGTTATGTAGAGCAAAAAATAGATCAATTAGAGACGGTTCATCAAAACTTAGCAGTACAGTTAAATGGGGTAGACACAAAAGTGATAGAACAGGAAAAAGTAAAACAGATTTTGATTGAAAAGCATGAAAACCTAAGGAAAGGACAGTTCAAGTTAATGGAACAGATTTCAGCCAATAAAAATAAAATAGAAACAGTAGAACAAGAATCAATTAAAGGGTTAAAGGAACAGGTAGAACATACACAAAACTAACGTTAAGGTAGTCCAACACAACCTTGAAAAAGAAATAAATGAGGTAAAATCAGTACTTGATTCTCAGCAAGACACGAATAAAATTTTAATTAAAGAACAGATAGATGGGATCGTTAATAAGGCAGTAGAAAAACTAGATAAAAAACTAACCGATTTTGTGGTTGAAAATCAAACAAATCTAGGGGAATCTAGTAACTTACACGATACTACCAACTTATTTGCTAAGGGACTAAGAGAAACGTCATTAGCACTTATTCCAAAATTTAAAGGAAAGAGAGGAAACATTTCAGCAGTACAATATATAAATAAAGTAGAAAGAGTATTTAAAGGAGAAAGAATAAATGAAAAAGTCAAAATAGAGATATTTTTATCAGGCCTAGAAGATGAGGCGAAATCCTGGACAGATATATAGAGAGTGAATGGGAGACATACGAGCAGGCTAGGGAAATATTTTTGGAAAAATATTGGTCTCAAAATATGCAGGATGATTTTCTACAATTAATTTTTAATGGAAAATATAACGACAAGGATGGTACTATGAGTGAATATTTCAATAAATTTGTAACACAGGCGAAATATTTGCGATACCCAGTAGTAGAGGATAGATTGATAGGTCTTCTAATGAATCATTTTCCAACTCCAGTACAAGACGTTCTCATTAGCATAAATAAACAGAACATCAAAGAAGTAGAGAGAGTATTAATGGCATTTGATGATAGATATCAAAGAAACAAAGAAATCAATGATCAGACAAACAAATATAATATTGATAGGCATAGGCAATCAACAAACCCTCAATTCAAAGAAATTAATAATGGACAAGATAGGCAGAGATATCAAAATAATTATCCAATACCAGAGCAAAATAGAAAATATCCACATCCTAGAATAGAATATCGACAGGATAGGAACCAAGGACCTTCGAGGCAAATAAATTCTAGTGATAGACAAACTACTAGAAATAACAATGCAGGTAACCCCAGATTCACAACCAATCAAGTACATCAACCTCCAAATTTTAATTATGTACCACCATTTTCAGGGACATCATATTTAAATGAGTACGACTCACAAAAAATATTTGATCCAGGAGGCAATTAAATAAACTTTAAATTTCGGATTATATAAATGTAAAAAATTAGCAGTTTAACTAAAGATTTAAATTTTAAATAAGTAAAATAAGGGTAACTATAATCATTTAGTCGTAGTAAGAAAAGTTTAAAATAGAAATTTAAGTAAATTTAAAAGGTACAAATTCAGTGAAATAGAAGTAATATTTCCTGTACAAGAGAAGGTTGTGCGTATTTGTAGAAATTGTAAAGTAAACAATTATAAGTAGCAACAAGCAAGGTTAGAAATAGATCATCAAACTAAATTACATCTTGCAGTAAAAAGATTAAAAGATACAGCAGAGAAACGAACCCGGTACCATGATAAAAAGATTCTTAAACCTATTGAATACGCAAATGGCCAGTTAGTTCTTGTAAAAAATCATCAGTTATCATCAGCTTTGAATAAGGAAGTAAAAAAGTTCTTTTTACTATATGAAGGACCATATCAGGTAAAATATCAAATAGGTCAAAATGTATACTTAATTCAAGACCCTGAGACTCTTAAGATTAGAGGTGTTTTTAATGTCACAGAATTAAAACCCTATTATAGCAAGACAGATATCTAAACATTTTTTCAGCTATATTAATTATAAAGGATAGGAACAGGATTTTATTTACATAATTAAATAGTAAAATGACGATGCAAGAGTTCGAACCTGGATCTGTAGCACAATAACTAGCAAAAATACATGTTGAAAGAGTCACCTCTTTCTGAGGAGATACGCAGTGGTTAAAATATACTGCGTACTTGTAATAAAAACAAGCAACTGTAAACACCAACTCTGCAACTGCGTGTTATTTTGAAGTGAGTAAGGAGGGTGACACACCTCAAAATGAAATTGTAAAGAAACCATAAAACGACCAAACACGAAAAGTGACACTAATTTTTTTTTTAAAAGGGTAGAACTAATATTTCTTTTGTCAAAATGAGAGGGGGTCCTTATTGACGTGTAGCTCGGTTCTATACTTGTCTTTCAACGACATTATCATTCCTACATCGCACTTAATACAGGTGGTCATCTATTGTCATTTCTACAACGCAAAACAACAGTCTGAAAACATCTTTTGTTGAAAAAAATAAGACAACACAAACGACTTTGGCCACGAAAGATAAAATCACTTATTTTTATTAGTTCAAAAAGTCAGAGTCAAACCCGGTACATTAAGTATAAAATCTATAAGTATAAAAATATAAATTCTTATCAATTTAGATTAATAACATTTGGACTTAGCATAATTTTAGAAAGTTGTATAAATCAAAATAGGAGAACAGATAAGGAGGGGGCATGGACCCTTAGAAGCATGCAAGGGATAACATCGGATAGAAGGTGAGGTGAGGGCTTGGATAAGTTTGTCAGCTGGAGGTGCGTGAAAGCCTGTAATCACGCAAGGAGAGATTAGGTTGTAAGTATATTCTAAGAGTAGGTCATTTTTTTGTTAATTGTAAACTATTGTTTAAGTAATAATTTGAGTAAAAATTAGGCTAACAGGCAATTTTGAGTTTTAAAAAATTTATATAATTTCAATTTAAGAAAAAAGTTAGGAAGTTTTATTAATTAATAGACGATCTTGGAAAGCTGAATAAATATATTTTCATCAATGATGCATTTTTTTTATAATCAAGATAAGGATTTTAATATTTATGTGGGAGGTTATTTTAATTCAATTAATTAAATGGCAATAAATTCAACGATTTTGATTCAGTTATTAAAGAAATCACAGAGTAGGCTGATAAGCTGAAGAGTATGATCTAAGATATCTAGAGAGATTAATTTAGATAGGCACTTGAGTGCTTATTACAGTATGTTAAGGTGAGTGGAAATAAGAGGCCAGTAGAGTCTTGTTTAAAAGCATTTTTTTCAGATAGTGGAGTTGAGGTCTTTTCATTGAGGTATATAGGTTGAGAAAGTGGAGTTGAGGTTTTTTCAGATATGGTCTTAGCTATGGGCAAGCCATGATCTAGATTAATTAATCGTCGTTATGAGTTTAAGGATGGCCCGAGGGCATCTAGCAGCGTTGAGGAGATTAGGTTTATTGAGTGAGGAAGTTGAGGTTTATTAAGTAAGGTGTATTAAGCCATGAAGAATAATTTCATTTTTATAAGTGGTGAGTCAAAGGGATCACCAAAGTTCAGGTAACAGGTATTCACAAACATAGAGTTAGCACAACGCAACAAAGAGTCAGTTATAATAAATGAGGCAAAGGCCTAAGCTTTCCACTAAATAATATGCGATAAATATCCAATGGTTAATTCTGGATTAAAATTTAAAGATATTGAGGAGATTATGAAGAAGTTTAAAAGGGTATTCTGTGATTACGTGATATAATAATGCTAATGTATTAGCAAGGATGAGAGCTAATTAGGGTGTTAGACCTAATTAGGCTACTATAAAAATAAAAATAAATTTTATTATAATTTTATTTTTTAAATGCCTAAGGCTAACAGGCAATAGTCAAAAGATTGTAATCAACAGAAAGATGCAGGTAAAGATTTTTTTTCACTAATGTGAAATTAATTATTCAATTAAGAAGGGGAAAAAATAATTTTAAATATTTTATGATTCCAAGATTATCGTCTATATATTTCAAGTATTTTAAATTTGTTTTGAGTTTAGGTATTCTCATAAATAAAGATTTTGGTAAGGTGATTCAGATGTTCTGTTATTATCCTTTCTCTGTCCGAAACAATGTAATTATATTATCTTTTAAGTAATTAAGTTTATTTTGTGAATTATCCTTTTTTGTGTTTTTAAGCTAATTATTCAGTAAATGTATTTTAAGTGATGGCTCATATAGCGAATTTGGCCGTCAGGCTTTTAAGAGTATAATAGTGGCTCATATAGCGAATTTGGCCGTCAGGTTTTTAAGGGTATGTGTAGCATTAAGAGTGTTTGTTAAGTGTGTTAATATAATAATAGTAAAAGTGGATCCGTGAAGGATCATTGAAATAAAAAGTGCAACGAAGTGTTTAAACCAATAAATGATTAAAAGACACTTTGATTAGTGACAATTATATTCCATTTTTAATTTTAAAAAAATTTATGTATTTTAATCAATCTTAAGGACGTTATAGCAACGAATTTTGTTTTTTTTAAATAAAAAATAAAAAACTTTGATTAGTAATAATTAAATTCAAATCTTTATATTAAATCCAAATTTTTATATGATAAACTTAGATTATTTTATTTCAATTAATTGTAATTATACTTAAACAATTTTATATCTTGATATTTGATGTATCTAATTTCAACTTTTTGATTAACATTTTATATTTTAATGTTTGATTTGTATAACTTCAACTTTTTATATATATAAACTTCATGTAAACTTACAGTAGGAGAACACCACTTCAAATAGTATTATCATTCAAGAACAATATTATACAGAGTGTTCCAAATTATTTGAATTTATCCAATTTGTGAAATGTTATACAGGATGTTTCAAAATATTGTAACTTGTGAAATTTTATACAGGGTGTGCGAAAAATGATCATGCCGTCTTTTCTCGTCTTTTTTTTTTTTTTTAGCAAAGCGTATCAAAAAGTATACGACTAGGTCTCTACTTCAGATACACTTTGGGGGGTATATGTAATGTAATTGATTTGCCCCTAAAAAGTATTGTGAAAGCATTGACAATAATATCGTCCTAATTTTATAAACATATCTTATTTCATTTAAATTATATAGTATATTAAATGGCGCTTAAAGCACTTCTTCTTCTAAGAAGGCAAAAGCCACTGATCAGTGACGTCACGCACGTGACACCAGTCAAGTCAGTTTGACAATATATATATTTTTAATATAACTTCCTCTTCTCGAAGGTTCGAAGAGAGATTTTAAAATGTAACTTGAGTCTTTTTCCGGCTCTCGAAGCTTCGAGTGACACAGAGATGTTTTGTCTTATATTTTGTTTTTCTAAACTAAACCTTCTCGAAGCTTCCATGACCGAGGAATATATACAAAGGATGGTGCAACATAAAGGCAGTGGTCAGTTGGGAGTTGGGAGTTTGGCGTCTAGCAACACCTGTCCACGCTAGCCCGCATATATATTTCGACATGATCTATTTTCGCATTAATTAAACTAATTCAGCAATAAAAAACATGTCAAAATGAAAAGTGGATTAATCATAATTCTTCAATAGGCGCCCATCGCGGTAACGTAATTCCAGAACGTTACAAATTCCTCGCTGTGAAAGAGAATACTCCAATTCCACTAATGATATATCTTTCGGCCTTGCTAGGATTATAATCCATGACCCTTAGCTCAGTCAAACATGTTACTGATTGAGTTAAGGGTGTTTAACAACCACGCTAGTGAATTATGGATTTAAAAAGGTACCATCGTATAGGAAACGTAATCGCATTGACGAGAAGGGAAAGTATAAAAGTATTTAGGTAAAACCACCCACATTATACCCGGTTAGGATTCGAACCCTAATCTCCCTGTCATTGGCAGTTGATTATTTTGTGAAAGGGATGCCTTAGATCAATCGACCACCGAACCACACTTCATACTTTTAGGTGAATAAGCAATGTATACTGATGAGGTTTCAAGTAAGAACTCTGACTACACATGCCATTTGAACAGCAGACTTGTATTCGAGTGCGGTTAAGGTTAAGTTAAAGAGACGCGAGAAAAGGGGAGTGTTTTTGCAGTTTTTATAGAAAAACATTGCTTTTAGTAACAAAAGAAAAATATGATACCAGTATAAACACAGTTAAATTTTTTTCACATTGTGATATCAACAGTTCTTTAAAAATAGCATTTTTATTAGCACCGCATCTTACTAGCCGTTCGGTTGTACACGTATGTACTGATTACATTAATGGTTTAGGGATTAGTAAGGTTTGAATGAAAGTAAATGCAGCTGATTTTGCGTTTAAGTAGAGTGGAAAACCATTTAGTTGAAACCACCCTTAGTGCACTTGATTGGGATCGAAGCCCGATCTCCCCGTCTTCGGCAGTGTAGTCTAACATGAGAGTAGCGTGTTAGACCACAAGGCTACCGAAGCGTGTCGTAATATCTCTTCATTTAAAAAGTATCTCATCTAATGCCGCTATACTAATGACAAATATTCAAGCACTGTTAATATCGCCATGTGAAGAAAATTAAACTCCAGGTTTCTATTTGAGCAATATTTTGTTAATTTTGTTCAAAAAAAAAGTGTTGATAAAACAACTGGTATAACACTGGTCTTTCATGCGTCTCACTTCCACGACCACGCCACCTTAATTTAATAGTTCAAATAATTCGGAGCAATCTTAAACGCTGATATATAGTCATTACTCCACGCAACACACGCGTGAACGTGTTGTTCTGCGACCCTATTTTATTTAGAGCACCTATTTTACTGAAGGGATGCATATAACATTATCTACAAGCGCGCTGCAAACCCCTCCCTTATTTTCACCTGAAATAGCTTGCCCTCACCTCTGAACTTTCACCGGCAAATGAGGGAGGCTTTGTAGTGATTGAAGATTGTGGTCTATGGTCCCCACACCCCTCCGGAAACGGGGATGGGGAGAGTGATCGGAAATAAATTGGTCTTTCCTCGTTCGCGTGAGTGCTCATATAATCAACCCTTGCAAAAAATAAAATAAAAAAATCTGGCATCACAAAGAGAAGAGTTCATGGTCCATTAGCTAGATAGCTAGTTGTTTCTTTTTAAAAGGAGGAGGTTTATTAATGTCTGACACTTACTATTAGATATTTAATCGTTCTTCCATTAGTAGACGCTAGCAGGAAGCCAACATTTAAAGGTCGAGCATGCTGTTTATTATTCATAGGTCTATATGAAAGATACATCTATTTCCCGCTATCACGTTATCGTTTTGAAAACACACTGACAGGGCTAGTCGTACACTAATGTCGGGACTACGATCAACTTAATTTGCATGTAACCTAACGTTTACTAGATGTAAATAAACTAATGTGTGATCAGGTTCACGTGACGTAACAACGCAAGAAAAAACACAAACAAAGAATGTAGATGAGTTGGGAAAAAATATTGTTCTTTAGAATGAAACCCAAACATTTAGGACTGAGTGTACTAAAAGTACTTCCAATATAAGCTTACGGATTACAGATAAAATGTAATAAAGACTACGATACAACTGACTTTTAAGTTCACGATTGTAGACAGTCTTAATACAATAAACAAACAACTGAACTATTAAATAGACTTGTTGACATCACTCGCAGCATGATTGGCTACATATAACACGTGGTACCCACCTTCACCTAACATGAAAATTCTCTCCTAGACGACTCTTAAGTTAAGTAAGTTAAGTTTGCGTTAAATTAACTGCATCGAAGTGGCTTCCATTTAAAAACACGAGGAGAAGCTTTACGCTACGAGATCCTGGCATTAATCAGTAGATCAGGTTCAACTCCCGACTGGCTACATTCTGTGGCTCTCAATACGACTTGCAGATAACACAGTAAATAGAGCCATCGATCCCATGTCGATTGTGGCATAGAAGGTATGTGAAAAAATATCTCCCGGCAAAATGGTTAGGCCACTTCTCTCTCGTTCATAGAAATTCTCGTGTACTTATATAATCAGTCGGTTCAGAAAGTGCACGTTAAATACCTCAAATAAATAAAATAAATCATAACACAGGGCTGTGCCATCGCACTATTTACTAATTTAATTTAGAACAAAACATTCACTATTGTAGTAGGAATATGGTAAGAAGAAAATTATCTGACACCCACTTCGTTGGACGAATGGTAGAAGGATTCACCCTCGCAATATTTTGGACTGCTTACGTCAGAGAGATCAGTATTCGAATCTCGGTCGAGTGAACTGAGGGTGATTTTTCTTAAATAAGTTTTATACTCTCCTTCCACGCAATTGATCTAGATCCAACTTCTCTCATTCCTAACACATTATCGTAATTAATTGAAATGCGTTCAACCTGAACAGTTATTAAGGTGCCGTGCTAAAAAAAATCTGACAGGTATAGAAGTTACTAAAATACTTTCATATTAGGGAGACTTTGTCCCAAATATTGTAGAAACATGATAGGAAGAAAATTATCGAGCAATTATAAAGTCACTAAATCTATTGTAATACATTTTTTATGACGTCAACTATTGTAATCTTTAGCTGTCACTTCCAATTAAACTCTTGTAGCTACAAGCAAAATTATCATCTACAAGTTTGTTTATAGTTAACATTCATACATCTACTTGTAATTTGAGTCTAGCACAAATTAATTTTTAATGGGTGATTTTTGCATAACTAGTTCGTTATACTGCTTACTTAATAAATCCCCCATTTACACATTTTGCGCTACACTTACCCAGAAAGGTAGCAGTATTACCTTGATAAACACTATGCCCCTATTTTTAAGCTACGCCATAGTATAATCCAACAAGGTAAGACTTACCTTTCAGGTAAACTAAGAGTTCAATTCATTAACCGTGAAAGGCAAGCATTATTTTTTGAGTGGATTATACTATGGGCCTATCTTATAATCGGTCAATGTAAGTTTGCTACACTTCATGGTAAACGGAGTGTACGTTGAGTATTGAGAGTCACTTCAACTTCGCCAAGAGAGAGTTTACCGAATACGGCCGTCCCATTGTCAACATCTTGGGTTTATTTCAAATATTTGAGTTTTCTATATTTCTGAGGGGAGGAACGCTTATTTCTAGTGATATTATTTCTACACGGGGGATCTCTCCCTATACTGGAGGTGTGGCAATATAGGGGAGAAGGGACATTTTTAATATCATCACAAGTAACGACAACTAAATGAATATAGACTTTTTAAAAATACATAATACATATTTCATGGTCAACTTGATACTATTTTTCCATATCACTAGTGGTATTTTATAGTTATTGTAGTATCTATCGGTGACCTGGTGGTCTAGGGTAAGGGTCAGATTTCTGTGCTGCGGCCGGGTTCAATCCTCGGTCCGGCACAGATTTATCTGATTTCCAAACCCTTCCTTCACCTGACAAGCATTTGTAATGTGGGAATGCCAGCCTCCACGTGGTTCGATTCCACGTTAAATGTAGGTCCTTCATTCACTCACATCACCCTACCATTACACATTAGCGTAATGCTATAACCAATGGAGTAAGACGCGGTGCTAATAATAATAATAATAAAGTATCTATCAAAAGTGACAGCTGCAGATCACATGACTTGACGTGCGAATACGTGAAAGTAGATCTACTAACTTTCCTAACTGTCATATAAGATTATTATTATCAAAACTGGATTATGTTTTTGGTTCGCCATTGACGAGAAGCTCGATGTTTTAATTCTGGCAAAGTTTACTAAGTGTTTTTTTTTTCCCTAAATGGTTTTCCCCCCTTCTCCACGCAAATACGATTACACTTCTCTCATTTCAACCTTCCTCATACTCACTTCAGTGGATGAATGGTCTTAGATATCACTCTTCTGTTGGACTGGCTTGTTGATGACGGGAAGATCGGTTCTAGAATCCCGATCTGGTTATACTGAGGGTGTTTTTCCCTGAATGGTTTCCCACTCTCCTTTAACGCAAATGCGGGTAGATTACCACTAAACTGCTTTTTTTTCCTTGTACTTATCCCATTAGAGTAATTATAATATACGTATAATGTGAACAGGTAGTAAGACGCGGTGATAAAATAATTATTTTATTATTTATTATTATTAATTAGCACCGCGTCTTACTACCCGTTCGGGTTATACGCTTTAAGTACTAATTACGCTAATAGATTAGGAATTGAGAAGGTTGAATTAGAGGAAGTGAACCCGCATTTGCGTGGAGGGAGAGTGGAAAACCATTTAGGAAAAACTACCCCAGTTCACCCGACCGAGATTCGAACCTCGATCTCCCCGTCCTCAGCAGTCGAGCTCAACACGACTAGCGCGTTAGCCAACTACGCCACTGAGGCGGGTGTGATAAAATTAAATGCATATACATAAAAGCCCAAACTGGTAGTGAGACACGCTGAGAAAAAAAAAATTAACACTAAACATATACTTCAATTCAGTCATGTTTGATTCTATTTTGTTTACTTCTATGTAATTGTTATATTTGTTGTTGAATTGCTCGCTCTTTGTGTATTGGACCTTGTTGATATTGCTATATGTGAGTGGTACATGTGTGTGGGGTGGCGTTGCCCACATATGCTCTGTCCGGCCCGCTGGGCGCGTGTACTCCTCTCTCTCTCTCTCTCTCTCCAGTCCCACACACATACTTACTCTCTTTCTCTCTTGCTTTGTATCTATGTAATATTGATCCCATCTCCGTTCCCGGCCCCAGCTCCCGACACTCACAACAACAACTTTTCATTGGAGCATCTCCACCTAAACCGTGCTTGGTCACCGAGTTTTCTATCTCGACTCCCCACCCCCCTTTTTGGGGTTCAACTTCCATACGGATGAGACTGGAGGAAACGCCTTTGTCTTTGGGTGGGTTTGGCCCAATCTTGCATTGAAAACCTCGTGAGTCTTGTTTATAATTTAGTTGTCCCGGAGTGATTCTTAGGTAGTGCCTTAACTCCCTGACGTATGCGCCCAGCAACCATCTCCTCCCGCTGATGGAAATATGGTCAAGGTAGGTGGGAGGTTTCTTAGCTGTCCGGTGACGACAGGGGTCGATGGTAGGCACGGAAGCGTCGGTCCTAAATTATCCGCCGCGCGCGTTTACGTGCGTTGCTACGTTCAAAGAACACAGCCATGATGAGCTAAAACAGGAGCCTCTAAATAGGTGTTTGTTCCCCAGATACTCCCTACCTGACTCAACACGGCAGGTAAGTTCTCCACTTTGAAAAGTCTCTGACTTATATAAGGTGTCAGACTAGAAACGTAGCGGCGTTCCTTATTGTCCCAGCGTATTGTTTCTAAATCGCAGCTCCTAATTCTCATTGTTACTAAAATCTCAGCTTGATCTTCCATTGCTTGATTCATTCATATTGGCTCGTGATCAATATATATCCTGAAAAGTGTACTCGCCTTTATTAGATCTTTTTTTGTACGTGAAACTCTACATTGGCTCATTAGCGCGACACTTGCCCGTGAGGAATGTGTGTTAAGGAGTGAAGGACTCCTTTTAAATGAACTTCTAATCGTGGTTTAAGTGCACGGCGAACCGACCAATTAAAATATATATAAACTAGCTATGGGAGATCCTTACGTGGTCGAGTTTCGACAAGGATTTACCTCATCTGAGGGTGATCTCTAGAGGATCGCATGTTCTATACATGGTCAAGGACTTCAAGGAGATATTTAATTAGCCACCCATCAAGATATGGGGTCCCAATTGCCAATAACTCAAGTGTGTAACGTATATGAGAAGCTAACATTAAAAAAAAATTGCCTCGTGTCGTGATTTATTCAAAGGGTGAAAACATGACTCCTCAGGGTGTTCGCGATCGTTTGATCGACTATAAGGGGAAACTATAAATTATAAAGAAGGTCAAGGGTCATCTCTCCTTGGACTAAACGTATCAATAAAAGAGTGTCCTGTGTGTGTTTTAACTTGAGGTCATCCCTATGTCAAACAAGGCCCGCGGGCAGGGTGTGTTTGACTAGCGGACGATTCTACCTCGGTAAGAAGAGGGTTGTGCCATGTCAAAGGCGGAGAGAAACATTAATTTTACACTCCTTTACCGACATTTTAAGATTAGCACGGATTCATTTGCAAGCCATCTTAACCCAAGAGGCGGGTGAACTTTAAGGAAATTCCCCTGATGATTTAACTGAAACCCATAATGTAGGCACCCTAGTTTTCCTCGTGAAAGTCCGCTAAATTGCTAAATCATTTTAACTGTAGGGAAGTAAATTTAGGAGTACTATATGTTAAGTTTACTTTCTAACATCTTAAAATTTATTTGTAGGTATTTCGATTTGATTAATATAAGTAAATCTCTGTTGGACAAATCATAATATAATTAAATATTTTTGTCGTCTTATGGAGCCTGGGTGAATAATCTGACTCACTGACGACAAGAATGATAAAAAAAAAAATCCGACCTAGGTAATAACAAAATCCTATTTGGACGTGAACCTCGGTGTTCTTGGGTAAATTGCTCGCCTCAGGGCCCGATGTTGGCTGGTTCAAATCCCGGGCCCAGGTCGATGTATTTTTACTGAGAGATAAAAATCTGTGGGACCAACCCTCGGGTTGAAGACTCATTATTATCTGGAGGGATGGATCCGGTTTAAGCTGCTAATAGCCAGCGCGCTGAAGGGATATGAATCGATCCGAACATCCCCTTTATTCCTGTGACGGGGAATCGACCACAAATAACTTTCTAAGGGACAATAACTCCTGATCTCGGGAAAGTTTCCTGTTATTCATCGGGGACCGAAGACAACAAGTCAACAAAGTCCCAAAAAGCAACTGCTGCCGCCACCTGTGTATTGATCACCTCACGCAAGAGGATGGTTGTTGATCGATGACCGCGTGCTGTCCTCTTCTTGCCTCGGGTGGCGCACGTGCCGTCTCGGACGTTAGCAATCATGATAGTAACGTCA